>CM029279.1:24896083-25459058 GCA_016920895.1 Vaccinium myrtillus | reverse complement strand
TATCAATACACATTTTATATTTGGGGTAGGTATCGAGGTTTTAAATAATAGTAGCGGATTGTGTTGCGGTAGCTGGAGTATCAAATGGTACGAAGCAGGAATTCCGTGTCGCGACCGTGAATATTTTTAGATTTTTTGGCGCCAAGCACTTGAACAGGCAAAAACGGTCATGTACCGGACAAAAAATCGGATAAAAATCGATACATAGCGGGAATCGGATGTGGTGAATTGGACTCACAAGATGTGGTTATCTAGAGATTCTAGACTATATTTTTTTTTAAAGCCTACTTGGGATTAGATGTGGTTATATGACTCACAAGATGTGGTTATCTGGAGATTCTGGACTAAATCTTTTTTTTTTTAAAGCCTATTTGGGATCAGATATCAAATTGACAATGGTAAATTTGAACATATAGCCCTTTGCACAATTGATGCCAGTATATATGCAGAAAAATGAAACCCTTGACAACATAACATCCTAAAATGGAGTACCCTTTATTTATGACATTCAAATCTCACATAGTAAATTTCACTTATCACATATCATTCAGAATCAAACTACAAGAATTGTTTGATGGTAATAACCACAAATCTCGCAAACTTAAACAACAAAAGTTGTTTGATACTTGCGAGTTATTATAATACCCCATACCTTGAGTAAGTTTTGATGCAACCACACAAGGGGAAAACATAGTACAATACCCCAATGGACTAACAAAATTGACTCAAAAACCTTTTATATTTGCTAATCCCCATTCTAGACCTAATGGACCTAAAACTTCAATCCAGAATTCTTCAACTTTTCTTCACTGATCCGATTCAGTCGGTCTACCATCTCGGCCGTCAGAAAGTGCTTCCAGTCTCCGACCTCACCTCGCCTAAAAAAATCCCTATTTTCCTCTCCCGACCACGACTTTCCATTCTTGTTCACCTCCAAATTGCTCAAATTATCAAAACTACAGAGTCTCAAAATCTCCTCCAACAACCCCGATGCCTCTTCCTCAGGGGAAAATGGGCAGCCCAAGAACTCAGCTAGTCTCCCCAAAACCAAATTGGGCTTCTCTTTCATCTCCTCATACCTCAAGAAAATCACCTTACTAGGATTATCCAGGCTTTCCTTCCAATAACCCAAAACATGATCCCAAAAGGGTCCATAAAGGCTCACTCCCCTACAAAACCTATCAAAAACTTCCTCAAGAGAATTGACTCTTTTTTTCTCAGGTCTTAACTTGTTTGTGAAGTGCCAATGTGAGACAAAAGTGTCCATTGGGTTCCTGCACAAATACACAATCTTGCATTTTGAAGACTTGGCAGATTCGGAAGGGATAATAAAGGTATATGGGAGGAAAAAAGCCGAGGGGAAGTAAACGAGGCAAAATCCGGGACTTGTTGATCGACAAAGAGTTTAAGTTCCAAGAATGGAACAAGATCATGAGGGTTGCTTGCTAGTAATGGGTGGTGTTTGGTATCAGGATAGCGTGTCCGGTTCACTAACCCGAATAGGACTGCTTTCAGCCAGGTGGTGCCTGATTTGGGAGTGCTGACAAGAAGGATATCAGTGTCTTGAGCTTGGAATTGTTTTTGACATGAGAGCACTCCTTGCAACTGCCTAGCAGGGTGCCAAAAGCCTTGGTATTTATACAAGTGGGATACTACCCACCCTTTTCTCTTGGAAGGGAAGAGAGTAAGTCTCTGCATTCTTGGGTAAGATCATCTTCGTCCAAGTATTTGGGTGGAAAAGGAGACAGAGGAAGTTGAGATGTTGCCATGGAGTTATGAGAAGTTTTGGAGGTGAGAGATTACAAATGTCCAAGCATTTGCTAAGTTTATATATAGCTCAACCCTCCCTATTACCACAAAAAAATCTTATCAATTAGGAGTAAAAGAAAAGAAATAAACATGAATATTAAATACTCCCTCCGTCCCAAAAAGTTTGGCATATTTTTCTTTTTTGGTTGTCCCAAAATATAGGGCCAATTTAAAATTTTCAACAAAGGAAAGGTTGTGAAATCCATTTCTATCCTTGAGATGTTTTAACAATCAAAATAATGATACCAAAAAAAAGAATAATTGAAAATAATTTAGGGTGGCAATATTTTTCGCTTTCCGGAAAATAATTTAAATTCAAAACTTAATTAACTCCTATTTTATTAGAGTGAATTAATAATTAATAAAGGCAAACTTGAAAAGTTAAAAGTTTTGGATAACATTGTGTATTATATATCGGGGCGGTTCCATGGACACAACGAATAACACAACATTTGACACAATAATAATCGGAGCTCCATGTTTACAATCGGAGCCGTTGAAGTTGTTTAAAATATGTTTTTAAGATTACTTGTAAAAAATCAACTCATTTGGATATCAGTAAGGGCTTGATCGGTTCATTCAAATTTATCGTGTAAAATCTGACAGGAATCAATTAAATGAATTGATCAAGCCCTTACCTATATTCAAATGAGTTGATTTTTTACAGGTAATCTTAAAAACATATTTTAAATAAATAGAACGGCTCCGATCATTCGCGTGGGGTTCAAAAAAAAATTGTGTCAAATGTTATGTTATTCGTTGTATTAACAGAACCGCCCCCATATACAAAATGTTAAAATTTAAAAGTATGCCAAACTTTTTAGGACAAAGGGAGTTAATAGGACCACTCCCATATTGCTCCAGTCTTCACTAGTAACATCGGAAACAGACCAGAGGAGGCAGTCGTCCAGTCATTTTCTTATGATGAGAAAGTGTCATTGAAAGGGAAGCAGAGGCCGTTCGTTCTATTTACCATGGACTAAGCAATTTATACACATAATTGCCCAAAGTTTGTAACTATGCACCAAAATTACGGATCAAATTTGTCCGTCCCAAGAACAAAATTACATTTCTATTTCAGTGCATGAGTAAATGTATTTCTATTTCGTAACAAACAAGCATCAAAGCCAACCGCCGGGGGGAAGGGGGAACTAGTCCAGAAAGTACTCTCCATGCAAATGCCCGAATGCCACAATCAAGTTTGAGAAATTATGGAGTAAATTGAATACGTAAACTACCACCGAAATCAAAGTAAATAAAATTGATCGTATATTAAATCGATAAGGCCACCGTCTCAGGGCAGTAGATATTTTAGTCAATCTTAGCAGTCCTTCCCTTCATTATTTTGGCCCTCATTTAAGTCACTGATGAACGAAAAGGTCAATTGGGTTTTGTTCCAAAGCCATACGTTTTGTCATGCTACATTGATCAGTACAGATGCTATACTCTACAGGGGCCACAAATAAAAAGACACCGTGTCGCAGAAAGCCAGAAACAATACATTGCAAGGGACAAGTTTAACAAGGAACATGAAATCCAGGGTTAGCTCAACGACTCACGAAACCCAGATCACTTTTTCGAAATCCCATGAGTGCTTGATTTCATTAGACTACCACTATGATATCTGGTAATCACCACGTGTAACAAACAAGGACCAAAAATTTACTGTCTGGAGCAGAGTTCGAACTACATGCACAACAGAATCATGGATGTCTAATACCTAGATTGCAGCAAGCCAAGATGCCTAGTAACAGATTTTGGAACTCTTGACAATTAGGATATAATATACTGAAATGTAATCTCTGAATACATCGGAACAAACTGAAACCATAATCTAAAACATACTCCGGGAGATTCTTAAACTAAGATATAACAGTCAAAAAATCATTCCCAAACAAGCTTTACTTAAGGTTATATATTTCAGAAACAGAACCATACACAAAACTTGGCCTCATGAGAACATTCCAAAAGCTCATCTACTTTGGCATGATGGCATTCTACAAGACTTACAAGGAGGAAAGCAGATGGATTAATACCAACGATAATTTTTCTCCGTTGGCTACCAGATGAGAACACCTGTGGGAAAATAACAAAAGGAAAAGAGAGTAAATACCGAGGATGGTACAATTCAAGAAGACAAGGAAAAATATCCTTGGGAAACTATGATTTTACTTGATCACTCCAGGTCAGACACCCCTAGCAAGGAGTAACTGGGAACATCAGAACCCAGAAGGGGAATGTACTCTGATCCTCGCACACGGACGCTAAAGCAAGCTGCAGAAAACAAAAATTAGACAAAATCAAAAAGAGATATAACCACACATAAGAGCTTCCTATTACATTCCAGGGAGGGAGTAGATCAATCTAGAGTTCCTGAAACTATTTACCTGGAAAATTAGTCTTGAAAAGAAGTCTACTTCCCTAAAACACCAAATTATATTTTTATTCTATCTATGCCTTTTTGCAAGAAATAGAACATTGACCAACAATATGAGCAAATTCTTGATTTACATATGAGGCAAAGAAATCATGGAACCATTGCTATTTTCATTTTTCTTCTTCAGCTAAGTCCATCTGATAGCTATCAGAGAAGTAGCTAGAGCATTAAGGAACATATAAGTAAGGTACCAAATTTTTAATATTCAAAATTCTGGAAAGATAAAATGCCAATAACGTACCATTTTCTATTTTCACTACACTTTGGAGCATTGTATCCATCTTTGTTTTCATATCATGATTATCATCCATACTGCGGGCTAGAAGTGTCAATTCCCTGTAGATTTCACGTACAAATCTGCATATTTTCTCTGCAAATTCAAGTTCACCATCTGATATCCGGCCAATTGCCAACCTCATCAGCTCTCCTGTCAAGTCAGCAAGCTAAACTAAAACATTTAGGGCTTCTTCTACTACCCAAAAACATGAAAAGAAAACGAGAGAAAGGAAACACTTAGTCAAACTTTTTAGAGTCTTTACTTGCACATTGTACCAGGAGGATACAGAGAGGGAGAAGGGCGAAATGTTAATTTGAGTATTCCCATAATACCAGAGGAATCTCTTTCCCTTCATGCACAAAATAAACTGCTGTAAAGTTGAATAATCCAGGAACACCACAACTAGTGTGGTTGGTTCCTTACTTTCCCCTCAAGGGAGAGGTTAGAAGTTAAGAGTCCTCATGGAGGAGGTGCTCGACTCCCGTTGTAACCACTAACATCTAACCCCTAACATCCTATCATCTTGCAAAAAAAAAAATTTGAATAAACCAAACAAACGGTATCACATCCAGTCTCTACTTCTCTTTGTATAGAAAATGAGCAAACGATCAAAGATAGACTGATTACACAAAATGAGTAAAAGAATTAATCAGTCAACCTTACCCCCAAGAGATAGTCGAGGACATTAATCTGCAATGGGTCAACAGACGGATCACTCAGTGGTGACAAGGCAGAATTGATCTCATCAAGATTTAGAAGAGTTCCAGTTTTGCAAAATTTACATAGAGTCGCAGCTTCAACATATTCTTGCACCTGAAAAGATCCAACACAAAATGAGTCCGCTTTAGAAACTCTAAATAAGCTCAACAGCTAACAAAGGCCCCAAGGTACCAACCCCGGGAGAGTATGCTCGTCTAAGCTTCCAAAAGTCAGTCCCACCCAGTTCTTTTACAAGTCGAGCCACATATTGTTCCGTCACAGCTGCTAGATCCTTTTCTGCCTTATCAAGAACCTCCTCTCTGTTGTATTTACTCATTCTGTTGTATGGAAAAATCTTAACATCAACAACCAAGAAAACGGTTTCGGTGCATGTCAATACAAATCACGACATTTCAATATCTAGATTTCACCATTGCCACACTAGAAAGGAAATAAGTTTATAACACCAGGCGACACACAGCTGCATATACCAGATAGGGAAAAAAACACGATCTTCAAACTGACTCATGGGATTGATGGAGAAGCTAAAGTCAGGAGGCACACCATGTGGAGAAAACACTACAATCTTCTAACAGTTAAGAGGCAAGATGCAGTAAGAAAAATCTGACAAAAATGTACAGCAAGGAAGCAACATCTTGTTACCTGTGCACCTGAAATATGACCTTTTTGCTATTGATAGTGATATCCCGACTTGCTTTTACCACTCTTTCCCGTTTGTCATTCTGTGAGACAAAATGATGAACAGCTAAGTATCAAACAGTGTTTTCCATGAATGTCAAGGCCTGTGAAGAATGCTGTGTTAGCAGCAAGGTTGGCTGTTAGCCAAAACAGAAAAAGCTGTGTTTTGGACCCCAAAGTTTCTTGTAAAATTAGAGGTTCCAAAATCCCCCCACACCCACCCACCCACCAGGAAAAACAAAATTCTAGTAACTGATCGGAAACAGAAGAAGCCCAATCCAAGACAATCTTGACTTTCTGACAAAACTTTCTTTGTATTTCAATCTTATAACGGTGTTTCCTTTTCTAGAAAGGACACTGAAATTTACTAATGTTAGAATTTTTAGGGAAGGAATGAAACCGTCTTTCCTTTGCCTCCCAATTGGACGATCATTCGCTAAGTTAGTGAAGGATGATTTCGTGCGAAACATGAATTTCCTCGTTTTTTTAGCTAACTTAAGGTCGGAATGACTTCCACCTTCATCCCAGCGAACCGAAGACTGCCCAAATAAGTTAGTGTTAGCTAATTGAAACATATTTTAGTATATCAACCCCCATTGCTGGTGTCTCGTATATGCAAAAAGTTTCAAGAAAGAAACAGAGTCATCAAATTTAGGGGCACTATGGGATAAGTTAATGATTAGGGGTTTTTTTTTTTGAATATTTGTTAGATTCACATTAAATAGTTTGAATTTATACTCAACAAGAAGAGTCTAAAAAGTAAATATTACAACCAAAAAATTTCATTAAAGAAATTAAAAAAAGTCTCTAAGTAGCTGCCTTAATTGTCTTTAGCATAGTCTTGTCTAAGCTTTTTGCATCTTTAAGTATTGTCTTATCTAAACTTTTTCAAATTTCGGTCTATATTGTTATACTCTTCTAATTTCGTTTCCCTCGTCAAGACGAATGATTGATCCAAGATTAGGACAAAAGACTAAACAAACGATCAGTAAAAGCATTACCGTCTTAAAAGATACGCCTAAATAAATTCAGGTTACAAGTCCTATCAAGCAAAACCAATTTAATCCCCCACTGCATTCAAACTACCGACATAATGCACAAACAGAGAGAGTAAGCAAATTATTGGGCAACATTGTAAAAGTCGAAAAAAATTAGGTTGGAAAGGGAAGTAGGGAGGGAAGCTAACGAGTTGATTGAGGTAGTCAGCGTATCTGGAGAATGCATCCTTCATGGCTGAGGATTCACCACTCGCCGCCGTCGCCATCATCCTTGGCTTTTTTGCGGCGCTCTGGAGAGCCGCACCTGCTACTGTCGAAAGTTTCAGAGTGGGTTAATTTGAGCAATTTTTTCAACATGTGTTAGGGTTCGATAGTGTAATTGTGCGTCTCTGTGTGTATGTGTGTGTGTGGAATGTTAGAGAGAGAGAGAGAGAGAGAGAGAGAGTACGTGGATGGAGGCGGTGGGGTTTGGAAGCCATGAGAGAGAACTTGTTGAATGCTGAGGCACTGAACATCCGTCGCGAAATAGACGCTGAAGAAGATTGTTTCAACGTGCCCGTTTGCAATCACTTTACTGTGGTATTCTGTTTATTTTTTATTTTATTTTATTTTCATTCGTCGTTCTTCTATTACACGAGAGAAGGAAAATGAGATTCGATCCCGAAATACGTGTGGTTATCAAAAAGCTGTACCACAAAGAAGTTACCACCACTTGTTATTTTCTTAAAAAAATTAGTAATAAAAATTGTTTAATTATAGTACTAGATATAATTACCTATTTTGATTTTATTTTTTTGTTTATTTGACTCATTAGAGTGAGTTTGTTTTAAGCCACGAGAGAGCTTACAAGGATGGAGGAATTCGTAGCATTTTTACTTAATTTTTTGAGTAAATATAAAGTTACGGATTGACAAAAAAAAAAAAAAATCAAGTGTGTTACATATATGGAATTGATAATAAGCTATTCCATAACTTATCGAGCCATTGAGTTTGAACCAAAAAGACTACACCAAAAATATTTGCAATTACTATCAAGTCTTTTATCTGAATAATCAAAAAAATCTAGATAACAAACGGGGTCGTCCCATTTCTTATTCTTTTTTGTTAAAAGTATTTATTTATATGGACATAAATGACTTTATTATTTTCCTTTATCATAAAGCCAAAAGGATCAAGTACCCTTTTTTTTTGTTTGTAAAATCACATGTTATACAGTGGAGAGTGAAAAATTATTGGGAGAATTACGACCTATAAACCGATTCACGTTTTTTTAATTTTAATTAATTTAGAATTGCTTTTTAAAATTTTATTCCTAAACTACGTAAAATCGTGTTTACAAAACACGCTCTTGAAGAAACGTGTTTAGGAAACACAATTCCTACCAGAAAGATGACATAATTATGTTAGAACTTTCTCCTCTATTCCCTTGTTTTCCCGCAAAATTTTGGTTACACGTGGTGCCGAGCGCTCATCTCGATCGTCCAAAACATTTTGGAATGTCTCTCCGAAAACATGCGGTGCCGAGCGCTCATTTCTCCTCTCTTCCCTCTCTCTCTCTCTCTCTCTCTCTCTCCTCTTTCTCCCTCCTCTTTTTCTTTTTAAGATCAAACAATCTCGAAGACCCAGGAAAGCATGAGAGACAGAATCTTTCAGAAAATAGATTCTGTAGTGCAATCACATGGATAAAACTCATACTAACCCGTTAATTTGAAATCCAAATTTGAGATTTTTCTCGGACAGTTTGAGCAATACAATGGAAATAAATCATTCATTTTATTTTGACAAAATACGAATGGCGTCAGTGCAAAATGCATTGCTACTGCCAAAAGATTAGCAAACGAAGTCGTTTCATTGTAGCACCAGGCCCACCTCGGTAATAAAGCGACGGAGTCTGCACCAAACAGCGTGTCTGCTCTGAGTTTACGAACGCGCGCGCGCCCGACGGACAGACTTTTTGAGAGAGAGAGAGAGAGAATGGTGACGGTGGTGGTGGCAACAACCATCGATCCGGCCTCAATCGGCCCCGCCTCCGCGCTTCTATCCATGCCTGGTTGGCAACCTGGCCCCTCCTTCCAGGTCACCCTTTAATTCCATTGCTTTGTTTCTATATATGTGCGTGTGTACGTATATGAGCCTAGCGTTTCAATTGGGTTTGAATTTGATAGGGTATAAGAAGCTTCGTGAATGGAGAGGTGAGACTGTTGGAGCACGACAATAGTATTGTCAAAGAGGATCACTTGGACAAGCGTTGGGAAGAATTCACATCTGAAGGAGTCGACGAGCTTATTTTCCTCAGCAGACACACCGCCGTCTCCAACCGCCCTGCCCTCACCCTTCACCCAATCGGTACATGTGCAATATGTTGACATCAACTTCCGTCTGATTTTTGCACTCCACTTTCTTGTAAATGCATTCTAAAGTTTATCCCGCTTAAAATTACACACAACACAAGTACCAAAACAAGAAATTTTGGAGTGCATTTTAAGAAAAAAGTGGAGTGAAAGTCTGCATGAATCATTTTTCTTTTTTTGTGGTGTCTTGTGTTTACTGAAATGTAGTAACTGTTGAAGAAGAATACATTTGATTTTTTTTTCCCAAGTATTTTTTTTCCCCCTTCTTTAGTGTTATGTATCAAAATCTTATTTATGTTCATAACATTTTTCAACTCACCAAAGAGAGGGCATGTCAAAAGTCCTAATTTTATCTAAATTTTTAGGTTGGTTCATGAGTGTTTAAAAGCCCATAAAAATTTTAAATTATATAGATTTTTTTTTTAGTAGATTGCTCTTACTCTTCACCGTTGATAGTTGTGATTTATGTAAATTTAGTGTGGTATTAATGTATTATGTTATGTGAAAGTTTTCTCGTTTCTTTTAAATTTTCTTGTGGCAAAGTCATCCTGTTATTGCATAACAACAATCATATCATTAATGGCTTTGAAAGTTCATTTGTTTTTCTTTTTGTTGTGGATCAAAGTCATCCTGTTATTGCATAACAACAATCATATTATTAATGGCTTTGTTGTTTTGGGTGGTGTAGGAGTACCGCATTTGCGTGAAGGGGAGGTGGCACCGCAAGGTGGGAAGCCTGGATGGGCGGCGCCACCAAGTCCTCGGATTGGGCCATGGCTTAAGCTGTTGAAAAGAATAGCCGAATCTCAAGGCCTAGTTCCTGAGTTTGAGGTATATTTGCATTTTAGTCATTGAAATTGTTGTTTCTATTGCCCTCTCCTTCCTTAGTCTTTTGACCAAGATTACCATTAGCAGCTAGTTTACAAGTTACAACTAAGCCAGTTTGATTGATGGTTATAAAAGATTATGCATTTTGTGTGAGATCTAGTCCCTTTTTCTTTGAGCACTTTTTAAAAGTTTATCAAATGTCAAGAATCGATAATGCTTTTTAAGTTACATCATGTAGTGCTGGCCTTGCTGTATTTCCTTGTTTACTTGACATCACTTGTGTAATCGTGCAGACTGACTAATGAACTTGTTTAATTTTTTTTAATTGCCCACATGATGTTGTGGTGGGAGACCTGGATTCATGCTTTCCTTCGGAACATTGTATCTTTTCATTCCAGAATTGTTTTTGTTTCAATCCTTGGTTGCATAAAGCAGAGGCGGGAGTGGGTACGGGGGAGCGGGGGAATATAGAAGCTCTCAAGGTTGGGAGTGTGAAAGGAGTGTGTTCAATGTATATATTTTGAAAATAATATAGCATATAATATGCATTGTTAAATGTACAATAATTTTATGGAGTAAAAATATGGGTTAAGTCCACCATAAGTGTAACAAATGGGCTACTGTTACATTTTATGGTTTTCTTTTCAAGATATCATGACTTGAGCTAGATATTTTAGTTCATCAAAGACCAATTAATAAAGTCAAGTGGCAAATCCCTCTTTTTCTAAACAAGGATCGTACAAAGCCCCCATCGGTGTAAGCTAGATATTTTAGTTCATCAAAGACCAATTTATAAAGCCAAGTGGCAAATCCCTCTTTTTCTATACAAGGATCGTACAAAAGCCCCCATCGGTGTAAGGAGAGAGCTCCTACCTCAATTAGAGGGGGCTCCCGTCATGCTCCTTAGTTGGGAGCTCAGGAGTGCACTCCTAAGGTGGGAGCTGCACCATTTTAGGAGTTCCCTACGACTAAGTTTCAATCCTTTTGTTTGTCTTTATTCACTTCAATTTTACAAAGCAGCTGTATTTTAAAGAAAATAATTAGAACTCAGAAGAGGTCAATAGAGGTCCTGGCTTTTCATGATCAAATTAATAAGCGTTTTCTAACATGTATTTGGTGAATTTAGGTTACTTTGGAGGCTACCCATCATGGACCAGAAACAAGTAAACCAACAATGTTTGTGGAGATTGGTAAGTTGCTAAACTCTATATCCCGTTTTTCATTTGTAAGAAAAATGTTTCCATGGTAAACTTCTATAGACTTTGTACTGGCTATTGGATATCTGGTAGATGAGTTGTTCCAATTTTCTTGGCTATAAATTATGCTACCTCCGGCCTCCTTAGTGATGTTGGCGGAAAATCATATGTTATTGTGGTAAAACAACTGAGAACTATGTGCATGTTTCCTTAGTTTTCTTTCTTTATGTTATGTTATGCTAAATTTACTCCTACTAATCATTGGTGTAGAAAAATATACATCTTACTAAGAATGTATATTACATCCGATACTTCAGCAGTTCAGCCAAAGCTCCTTCCAACCTTAGAGGTTGGGGTTGAAGAGAATGTTGATGGGTGTGGTTATTTCTTGTTTCGATTTGCATGGATGTGGTTAATTGAGTTCCCAAGGAATACCCCACTAACTAAATGGAGCTTAACTCAAAGTATTATGCCCTTGGCATGTACATATCATCTCTCTCTCTCTCTCTCTCTCTCTCTCTCTCTCTCTCTCTCTCTCTCTCTCTCTCTCTCTCTCTCTCTCTCTCCATGTTTTATTTATATTGAGCTTATACTAACCAGGGTTGTTGGCTATCATGCCTTTTTAGCACTTCTAAGCTCTTGTTCTCTTTGTTCTTCCTGTACTTTTTACGTGCTTGCATCCATTTCTGCTTTAGTCTGTCTTTTCTTGCACTGGTTGAAATGATGTAAACAGTGTTCTCATTTGATGCTCTTCTAAATTTTTTCAAGTGCTTTTGTGGTTATTATTATCATTGTTATTGCATAACTCTTACCTATACAAACATCTTCATTCTTCACTTGAACTCCTTGCTCTCATTTACTGTCAGTTAGTACATGTGTTCTAGAATCATTTCAAGCTCAATTTTATTTTGTTTCTTGGTGGCACCATAGTTGGAAGTTGGAACCTCTTCTAGTACTCATAGATTATGAACATTTGTATATTTGAAAAGTAGGCTAATATAGGTTTATGTGTTGGAGTGTGCTGGTTAACTAATATCCATGAGTATTTACTATGTGGTGATTGTTGGCAACTTCTGCTTTAGTAATGTCTGATTGCCTGATTGGTTTCTTTTCTTGAAAATAGGTAGTACAGAAGAGTACTGGGGGAGGCAGGATGCAGCTTCTGTTATTGCTCTAGTTAAGTAGATGTGCAGTTCAGTTCAATATTTGGACTTTTGATCTATCACATCTTGGTGTCTCAGCTTGGTTCCTGTTTGACTTTTCTTTACTCCTCATTGCTGACTTGCCATTATCATGAATTATGATTACAAGATTTTTGCATTATTGACCTATTACTTGCCTCTACACATAGTGACAATTCTATCTTAAAGGAAATAGGAAAAATTAGAGCACTAGTGGCCTACGCTAAGGAGAGCTATTTCTGGGCTTCATATGTATCTGTAGTAATACTTTCACCTTAGTTTTAGTTTCTGTGTTTGTGTTCAAGCATACACTAACTATGGTAGATTGCCTATTGAAGATAATTTCGATGGTCTACTTTTGCACATTTTGACTCAGTAGCTCTACTGTAAACCATCAATTTTGTTAAGCTTAGAATGTAGGTGTGTGCTAATCACCATATTAGGCAAATTGAGGTGGTATTTTTTTTTTCCTTTCTTTCTTTCCATCCAAAACATTTGTTTCTTTCTCATTCTACGAAACTAATTTGTCTTCTTTGTCCTTGAAGTTAGTTTGGGAAGGACTCGGGCTTGGCGGAGGAACTTCTGTTGGAAATTGGAGCAGGTACTTTCATTTGAAGAGACTACTGTCTTAACATCCCGGTTAACCCCAATCCAAAATCATAGCTGTTATATGCGTAACTATAACTCTTCTCAACAACATACTAAAATCCCATCTTTAACGGAAACCATGTTCACCGATATCACATCGGTGCAATCCCTCATTCTATACCTTTCTTGTCTCTATGCTTTTTCGTTCTCCTTCCGTTTTCTTTTATTAACCATTGATTACTACTCATCCAAGAGATCTCCACATGTGCCACCTGATATTCCTTTGAAATTTTGTTGTGCTTCCTTTTGTTGTTTCTTTTATTTTTCAATAGTCTTTTTTTCAAAAAAAAATCACTTGAGGATGAGATATTTGCATCTTATTACTAATCACTTGTAGAATTTGATATTTGCATTTATTACTGAATCAAACTGATCACTCTACAAGAAGATTGTTTCTTGTTTGACATCTTTGATCTGCATTTGTTTCGGGTTCTGAATTATGCTAACTGCTACCTCTGTCATAGGGTTTAGTTCTTATGTTATGTTATGGTATTCTCCTAATACGTTATGTGGGCAGCATTCAACCTTTACCAAAATTGACCACTGTTTCAACTTTCCATGTTTCAGCAAGAAGGACAAGGACAAAGTTCTTCTTGGTATAGGGGGTGGTCATTATGTACCTCGGCACATGGATATAATACAGTAAGTTGCCATCTTCGACAAGCTTTTCTCTTGCAACAATTATATTTCAAACACACTTCCTGATACTACCGTCCCGCTTGCTTGATTTATGAGTCATTCAAGATATTGATTGGGTGACTGATGGTACTCGGGAACGAAAAGTTTTATCTGGTGACTTTGGTCACTCATAATCTTCAGATGGTTGGAAATGTCTCGATTCAAACCCAAGCGATTTTCCGTGCCTGTTGAACTGCAATTTCTTTAGACACAAAGAAGAAATATATGATGTCTCAACTTTCGTAGGAGAAAGCTTGAGATGGAAAGTAAGACATCAGTGCTTGTCTTGCTAGAATAGTCTATCCTTTTAGTTCCATCATTATCAGCTACTGTTAGAGTTCAATTATGTTATTGTTATTCCTGGCAAAATGCTATTTTGCTTTGTTTTTTCACCTTCTGACGTTTGTCTAAATTATCATCATCTGTATTCTGTAAGGCTTTTTTTTTTTTTTTTTTTTTTCATTTATTTAAAAGGCAAAGAAATTTCATTTATTGCAAGGATAAAAGAATGAAATAAGTACAATAAGAAAAGAAAAGCCTTGAGAGAGCATGCAATACCCTCCTACTATTGTTACTCGCAATTTCTCAATCACCTCTCTGCCCCTCGAAGTTTTTCTTGTTCTTTTTTAAGCAAAAAAAAAAAAAAAAAAAAAAAGGAAAAAGAAAAAGAAGGAATAAACAATATACTTAGAAAATAGCTAACTTCACAAAACAAATGCTTGAGCCATGACCAAAACACCACCCATAAGGTTCAAACGTCACCCTTTGCTTCCATTGTGACTGTCTCAACCAAATACGCCAAAGCTGTTCAGCCGCTGCCTCAAAACAACTCCCAAAACATCCCTTAAAAACAGTCCCTTGCATCTCTTAAATCAGCCCCTAAGAACACCCCTCGCACATCCCCTAAATCAACCCCAAATCTCCTAAACAGCCCCTTAAATCTGTAAGGCTGAGGCTAATATATGGTACAAAAGTATGTCTATTGGTTAAAGTTATTCATTTCTTGAATATCATAGATGCTTTGATGAAAACTAGGGTCGTGTATAGACAGATTGTAAGATTGTTTTCTGTTGATAGCAAGTCATTTTTCATTTTCATACTTGTAGGAAAGATGGTGTTTGGGTGGGCCATCTTCTCTCTGGATATTCTTTGCCCATGGAAGATCCATCCCATTCAAAACCAGAAATAAATGCACAAGGTATTGGCGGGACTTGGCGAGAAGCTATAAAAGTTTCATTCGAGGCCACAAAAGCAGCCTTTCCTGGTGGGGAGATTCTGGCACATCTTGATCAGAAGTAAGCTTGGAGACATGACTGTGATTTCATTTACCATGCCATTAGCATTTTCACAAAAGAATGGATTTCCCAATTGTTTATCAAAGAGCTTGTCAAGGTTTCATTCTAAAAGTGTAGACTCTTTGTTCACTAGGGTAGCTTAATGCTCTAAAACACTAGGTCAAAGTTGGGAAGGATTAATTCTTGCCAAAATTTCCTCATCTTGGAGTTTAAATTTGACTTTTGTTTTCCAAATCTTCCATATTAATATAGAACAGGATGTACTAAGTTTTTGTTCCATGACTTTCTTGAAGTGAGCAAGTGCAGAAACGTCTTCAACGTTGGAACCTTGAATGACATTGCTCTACACTGTTTTTAGGGCCTGGCAAATTATGACAGCGTTCTGTGATTGTGTTGTCTAAGTTGTGTTGTCGGTCCGTTGAAGAATATTTGAGATAACATAATACTACCTGTTTTACATTTATGTCCAGTTTTTGAGGTTTACCCCGTAAATGTACAGTAGGATGTCAGTAAAAATTTGAGTTTCTGCATTACATCATCTCATCTCAGGGTAATTTGGAGTCCTTTTCATGTTGAAATTGTGGTTCCATCATAAGACAACCACAAGTTCTATGTGAGCTTTCCACATACCAATCAGTATGCAGAGGTGAAAAAGGAAAACATGAAAGGAAAAGAAAAGGAATGATATTTTACGGTGGTTTAATTAAAAACCACTGTCGTTTAATTAAAAACCATGCTCAGTGTTGCTCTCTGCTCATTTATTGAGGATATGTTCTTGCATTAGTAGATTTTTGTTTGGAAGTTTTATATTGGCTAGTCAATTATATCATACTTCTTATTTGATGCAGGAGTTTCAAGAGCTGGCAGAAAAATGCTATCACAGCTTACCTAGGTGAGCAAAACATCAAAATTGGCAAGCCAGCTGATTTCTGCTGATGTTTTTTATCTGCAGTGAGCAAAACATCAAAATTGGCAAGCCAGCTGATTTCTGCTGATGTTTTTTATCGTTATCGCAGACAGCTCACTTATTTTGGACGAGGGAAGCTTGGCAGTGTGGTATACTATAAACACTAGTATTTAACTTAATTCTTATAATTTTGCCAAAAAAAAAACTTAATTCTTATAACAAAGCAAACCAGTATAGTATATTGGAAATTAGATTTTGAGGACAAATTCAAACCCGAATAGAAGTTGATTTGAATTCTTATTGTTGATGTCCTTGGAAAAGTCTTCTTTTGTAGCTGAGAACTGAAACCCAAGTTAGATTCACGAGTATAAGACCTATCAGTGAATGGAGGGAGATTTTAGCATTTTGTGATGGTGAATATTATTCAAGAGAGTGGAAGAAACAATTTGCTAGTATTAATTTTGTTATTGGAATGAAGAGTTGAAAAATCCAGCTTAAGCTGTCTTTTCATGCTGTCTTTTTATACTTTTTCTTGAATATTTCTCAAAAATATTTAGGTAAAAGTCATAATTTTTCCAATTCCAATTAATATTATCAAGAGATTGGAAGAATCAATTTGCTATTAATTTTGTTATTGGAATGAAAGAGTTGAAAAATCTGGTTTAAGCTGTCTTTTCATATTTTTTCTTGGATATTTCCCAAAATTATTTGGGTAAAAGTCATAATATTATCCAAATTAAATTCATCTCGTCAAGACGAACCTATAATCACCAAAAGTTTGACGCAAAACTAACAAATGCAAAAAATAAAAAAATAAAATGAATATAAACAAAATTAAAAATCCTCAAGTCAATGACAGTGGAGGAGGCTTAGAGAAGGAACTCTTCTAGAAATAACTCAACTAACAGGAAAGTTGCTAATTTGGTCACTCACTCCCAACGAACGCCTAAAATTTTCTCTTTCTTTTCCCCCTTCTTCTTTGGTTATTTCTCCTTATCATTGTTTTTATCCTCTATCTAGATTGTCTTCGGATTTTGTCTAAACACCAATGATTGTACACATGTTTCTCATAAAACCAGTGCCTTGGATTTTTCAACCAAATCATTGAGGGTTTAAGATTCATAAAGCTGGGGCGTATCATGAGTATAATTTACTCTTGGGGCGTTTGGGAGCCTTGAATTTTGGCTTTTGGCATTTTTTTTTTTTACTTTTTGATTTTTTAAATTATAGTCAAAATGTATTATTAAATCTGTAGAGTGTTTTGGATATATGTGCCGGATGCATTTTGCAACAGTTAGCGTTTGAGAGATATGTACAGAATACATTCAGTAAGACTTTTGTGTGCTATTGGTGATGGCTGCGGCGAGGTTGTTTGTGTAGGCGGCGGTGGCTTCTTTGGGCGCTTTAGGGTTTAATTTTTTCCATTTGGGCTCTTAGGCCTTTTAAGTGTGGGCTTTGGCCCTTTGGATGTGGTTTTCGGCCTTTTAGGTGTGGGCTTCGGCCCAATGGGTGTCTTTGGTGCCAATTGAGGATTGGCTCTCAGACAAGGCATAGGATTCTTTGAATTTTTGTTTTTTCCTTGTTCCTATTAATCATTGTATCTTTTTCAGTGATTAATGAAAATTTTTTGTGCAAAAAAAAGAAGACTTTTATATTACTCAAAATGGGAAAAGTTAAAATGAGAATGCAAAAAGGATATCAGGACCTGTTTTTGCTTCTTCTCTCCAAATGTCAAAATAGAAAACTCATTATCACAAAATCAGTTTTAAAGAGGGGCTGCCGAACACACAACTTGAAAAAGGAGAAAATGGAAAGCCAAAAATAGGCTTCCAAACACCACCTCAATTCCTATAGAATTGAGGGGTTATTAAAGGAGAAATTTTTCAGAGCCGAGTGGGCACCAATATTGCCACGTGGTGCCCGTCAGCTCATCTGGTTCGTCCATCTGAATTTTGGATGACCCAAATGTGTGGGGCCTAACAGATCTGCCCCGTCCAGAATACGGATGGACGGCCCGGATGAGCTGACGGATACCACGTGGCAGTGCCAACTGGTGCCCGCTCGGCACTAAAAAAAAAATCTTATTGAAGGGTTCCCATTTTTGTTTGGCAGACTTGTTTTAGCAGGATTGCTACTTTTGTGAACTGCTATTGATAAAGGAAAGCTCTAGGTATTTGTTGGCCACATGTGGCATCACCCAGCATATTTGTCAAGAGATTAGCAGTCTTTACGAAGCATGGACACTGAAACGAAAGATGGATACAACAGGATACGGCCATACGGGTAAGTCAATACACAAACATCACCTAAAAAGTTAGGATACAGATACAGCCAATATGCGTTTCTATATATTAAGTTGTCGGACACTGAAACAAAACATGGATACAACAGGATACGGGTACGTTAATATGCAAACATCACCTAAAAAGTTAGGATACAGATTCAGCCAATTTGGGTTTCTATATATTATCTGATACTATTTTTTAGAATCAGGTTACATAAAACTTTCACTAATGGTGATGAGCTAATTTAGGGATTATTAATAAGCAATCAACTTCCTATCCACACCCTTAAGTTACGGACTTCGTCCGCACCTCCAAGTTTTGGACCAAATCTCGACGATCCAAATCGTTTAATGTGTTTAAAACGCGTTTTAAGAGCCCGAGTGAGAAATCAGCAAAAAAATTACCGGGTAGGGCTTGATCCGAGCAGTTTTTCATAAAAACGAACATATACAGTTTTTATGAAAAATTGCTCGGATCAAGTCCTTCCCAGTATTTTTTTTTGTTGATTTCTCGCGAAGACTCTTAAAAACATCTTTTAAACACATTGGACGGTTCGGATCATCAAAATTCATCGGGATCTTTGAGATGTGGGTTTTTTTTAAATCCAGGAGCCCTGACTGGAAGTACAGTGTATTACTAATAAGTTTAATAACTGGAGTATTAAGGGGCTGTTTGATAAAACTGAAAACTGAAAGCTGAAAGCACATAAGAATTCAGCCAGAATTAAGAAGCTCAAAACTACTTAATTTTTATCAACTTTTTAGCCCACATTTTAAGTAGCACTTAATCTGTTAAGTAATATAAAATTTGGTTATCAAACCTACTTAATCACTTATTACTTAATTGATTCAGTTTTTTTGTCTTGAATCTGAGTTATCAAAAAAGCCCCTTAGTCTAAAAATATCCGGAATACAGATGCACTCATTGCCATAATAAGGATTCATCAAATCGATAGATTATCTTTTATTTTATAAAGGTGGATACTACTTTAATGTCATTATTGTTCATCCATAGAAAGTAATCAAAATATTAAAGAATAGTAAATATGTTATCCGTGGAGATCACTTTTGATCTTCTTATTTTATGGTGTAAATATCACAATCTCCATTGCTTGAAAGTTTTGATGGGTAACTTGTGTATTGGGAAAGTAACTGACACAGCTTATACTACTTTGATATATATAAAAAATATTAACAAATTATCAGAAAACGCAAGGACGGAGCTAAGAAGGGGGCGGGGTGACACGTGTTATTCCAGGGTCCAAAAAAAATAATTCTTAATACAAAAATATTGTGTTATTCTTCAAAACACGTATTTTATTTTACCCTTAGCAAGTGTACGGAAACAGATGACTAATGTGCCATAATAAGTGATTTATCAAATCGATAGATTATAAAAGGTGGATACTACTTTAATGTCGTTATTGTTCATCATAGAAAAATAAAATAAAGAATAGTAAATTTTATGTTTAACACTTTTTCTTCTTATTTTATGGTGTAAATATCAAATCTCCATTGTGAAAGTTTTGATGGGTAAAGTTATTGGGTAAAAGTTTGTACAATTATCATTTTGATATTATAAAAATATTAACAAATTAAAAAGTTAATGGGTAAAAGTAGTGGATAATTTTGGAAAATAAGGTAAAAAATATTGTGAATATTCTTCAAAAAGTATTTTTGAGGTAAAAAGCTTGATGGAAGGTGTAATGACGATGGGATTGACTTCTTTAATAAGTTGGATTTACGAAGCAACACATTTAAAAAGGGACGGAGGGAGTAATTTGTTGTTGATTAATTAAGATATGAAGATGTGTAATTTTTCAGTATTAAGTATGTTGATCAATAATTAACATATGAAAATGTGTATCTTTTCTAATATTATAGATAACTAACCTTCAATGACGTGTACTTTTTTTTTATACTAATTACTCTTTCTGCCCGTAAAGATAGTCCATTAACAAAGTAAGTTTAATTTTTGAATTAAAAAGTAAAGCATCCCGGTGCATAATTTCTTTATATTTTTTTATACACATTAAAAAATTAATTGACATTTTTGTCCTAAAAATTACACGTCGACGTTTTATATTAAACGATCTTTTTGGGACAGAGATAGGGAGGATATTGATTTTAGGATAAGGATATCGAATGCGTAAGCAATATTAATATCTTATACGGACCCAATACGAATACGACTCTCTTGTAAAAGTATCCCTGGTTTATAGCTTAGCTTTTTATTTTTTAATCAAGATCCATCCTGCGGCAGAAACCCGCAACCTTTCTACCTTGGTTGACTATTTGATTAAACACTTTTTTAGACACAAACAATATGATTAAAATCTTCCCACTCTTGGGATGGGTTTTTTGGTCAAATATGTGGTGTATGGATCCAAGAATCTTCTGCTGTTATTTTCTGGGATTTTCTTTCTGCTGGCGCCTCTTCTTTCTCTAAAATGACCTCAATTTCATTCTTTCCCCCTCTCAAAATTTGTTCCACAATATTTAGTCGTTGAATGAGATGTAAACAAGTTTCTTTGTCTTTATTTTGTGGTTGAGGTTGCCTTATTCTGTTTCGAAGGGGCCCCAAAGGGGCTCCATTGTTTCATCGTTATAAAGCCCCAAAGGGGCTCCATTGACACGACTCATCGTTATATGACCGGTGCCAAATCCAGTAAAAAAATCACACGTTAATCGATAGAATGTTCTAAAATGACCCAGGCCATTGTTTTTTTTTGCACCAAAATTCAATTTTTGAATATACACACTACTCTGCGCTACTCTGAAGTAATGGCCTGTTGGGTTGATTATTGCGATGAGGTGTTAGTAGAGCCCCTTTCTAGGCTTCCGTAAACAGCCCCTTTCAGGACCATCCAATAATAAGTTTTTCTCCTTTTGATTTTTTGGCTTAACAAGTTGCTAGTATTATTGTTTGTTGTTTGTCACACTTTTCTATGGCCTACAATGTCTCCATTCCCAGAAAGGGGTGTACCCAATTGTCAATATGTGTGTAAATGTGTTAAACACCGAAGAATAGGTCGGTTGGTCGATGAGTTTGCTCCTCACACACTTTTTTGTGGCTTAGTCCCAGTGTGGATGGTCTGCCTTTAACTGAACCCGGGAGAGGATTAGTCAAGGTGCGCGTAAATTGACCCTGACACCCCTGATCCTCGAATAAAAAGAAAGAAACGAAAAAAGGAAGCATATTTGTGGAACTCTGTGACAGTGGTAGAACAAAACAAGGGAACGTGTAGATGGGTTTTTGGCCTCCCAATGTCCATTTCAAAGTTCAAACTTGGGCATAAATTAACTGAAGCAAGCTGTAATTGGACTTGGTTGTGGTTTCCACTTTCCAGGGCTGTTTTTGTCCCTTCGACATAAATTGGACTTTTTCTTTTTGGTAAATGACATGACTAGATTTGTTTTGGAGTTGGGCTCAAGGAATTTGTTATATGTGTACTGGGTGTTTCTGAAAACAGCCTCCGGCCTTTAGCAAAGCTTAAGAAAGATCAAAATATTACTAGAATTATTCCATATGAATTTCATACATTATAGTGCACTTTCTCGTAATCTTGTACTCCTATATTCATATAGATCAGCTTAATGAATATGGATGGGTTCTGTCGCATAAGTACCACTATAATGTTTTTTTTTTTAATATATATAACCGGATATCGGAGACGTTTTCGTAGACCTCCGGCACTACAAGTATGCAAAATTAACTTGATCGGATATCTTTAAGAAGGTTATCAAACAAATACTTTGAAAAACATGGAACACATATGGACACAAAAGTTGGATAAAAAAACTTTTTCATGTTATTTGTTTGAAAACACTAAAGATTTCAAAACACCTGGGTTTCACGATTTTTTTGTGATGTTTTGTGAAAGAATGAATTTCGGGTTGAAAAAACAGTTTTTCAATGCAATATGGTTGTTAACTTTAAGGGAGTTCATGAATAATGTGTACTGGGTGCTGAAAACAGCCTCCGGATTCAATAAAGCTTAGGAAAGATCAAAATAATTGAACTATTCCATATAAATTTCATACATTTTAGTGCACTTCCTCGTAATCTTATACTCCTTATTATATAGATCAGCTTAATGAATATGGATATGTTCTCTCACAAAATTTACACGATAATTTTTTGATTTTTTTTTTTTTTGCTAATTTAAACCAAAATCCTTGCACACCGACAAAATCCAGGTTGAGTTTGCACGTAGGAAATCAAAACTTAAAACCTTAGGTGTGACGAATCCTTGTTTTTGCCTCATGAACTTGTGACATCTTGTGGGATTAGATGGAATCTTTGCTCATGAAGTTGTGACATCTTGTGGGTAGTGGAATGAATTGAAAATGAGTTCACATGTAAGAGGTGCATAAAGAATAATAGCTAATTATAATGTTGACTACGACACTTAAACTGCACAGCTAGAGCATATCATAATTGATTCTCATTCTTTTGTTGATGATATCAATAGTAGTTATAGTCATGGGCCTTTGGTTAACCTAAATCTTAAGATGGTCTTTAAAAATCTTTAGATACAATTATTGAGAACACCTGTGAAATGAGCCAATAAAAAATTGCAAAATGAAGTGATAGGGCAATTACAATATGAGATTTCTTGATTAATGATATATCTACATGATATTACACCGGTATCTAGTACTTGTCCGATGATCCTTGTAGGGTTTTTGTGACGGTATTTTACTACTAATAGTTATCTGTGGAGAGGTGGATGGCTACATAGTATCATCGTTCTATTCATTCTTTTTAAATATGTAAAAATTTGAAATAAATATCCATTGTTGTGGAAGAATTCAAAAAACAAAAATTTTAAAGTGACAAAATTTGTATTAAAAAAAAAACTGAATCCATAAATCCATACTAAAGACAGAAAAAAGCTACACACACACAAAAAAAAAAAAAAAATTAGTGCCAAACCATGTTGCAACAGAGAATTAGTTTGAGGTCATCACATCATCAAACCCATCAAAATTTCACCCACCTACCTAACTCATGCTCCCCACACCTTTACTGAATATATATTATTTTTGATACGTCAATTATTATTAACAACTTTGGGGCATGGAATCTCTGCGCGCGGCAGGCAATACTCATGAATTCATTTCTTGTCACAGAATTTGGTGGGAAACTATAGTAAATGTGGGCTGAGGAATCAGAAGCAGAATGGTGTTCTTAAATGAACCTCAAGATTCGAAATTCAATGCATACATGGACAGTCCACTTTTAATAAGGAATCCCTTACGTGTGGACTTTATCAAAAGTCACTTTTTTTCGATTGAATTTTGATGATCGGAACAGTTCAATGTGTTCAAAATGCGTTGTTAGAGTGCACGCGAGGAGTCATAATAAAAAAAAAAAAAAAAAAAAGAGGGGAAGGGCTTCATCCGAATAGATTTCAATAAAACTATCAAGTCCGCACGTAAGGGATCCCTCATTAGAAGTTTTGTGCATACATGGATTTTTAGATTTACTAGAAAGAAAAATCTAAAATCACCCCACTGGGTTGTCACTAGGACCCTTCTCTAACCGGTAAGAATGTATTTCTACTAGTAAGAGTGTATTTTGCATTTGTACTCTTACCGATAAAAATACACTTTTTACCGGTCAAAGAAGATTCTTTGTCATGTCAAGGATAGAATGGCAAATTACAGATGAGGGTGTTCAGCATTAATTTTACCGGCCATGCTTATTTAATAGGCATGTTGTGGGCAGCAGTAAATGCAGTGACTGTGTTTACCAAAGCATCAGAACATGAATTGTTTGTAGCTAAGTCACTCAATTCATATATATGTATGCAAATGTGTGAGTAGCAGCTCGTCTTTGAAAATATCTCAAAATGTCAAATTATGAAAGTGAGAAAATTGAGAGCAGAAGTGTGAGTCTGGATTGAGAGCAAGAGCGAAGGACTACTATAAAAGATTACGTGATTTACGTTTGTACCATTATGAGATTATTAGGTATGTTAGGGAGTCCAATGTGAAATTATTAGGTATCTCAAATTATGGAGTAAGGATTGAGAGCAAAATCCAGGGCAAATTACAGGTGAGGAGGTTTCACCAACTTTTACCGGCTATGCCTATTAATAGTCGTGTTGTGGACAGGAGTAAATGCAGTAGCTGTGTTTACCAAAGCATCAGTAGCTAAGTCATGTAATGCGTGTGCACGTGTGAGCGCAAGTGCGTTTTTTTATTGGATAACTAGACGTTCGGGCAAGGTTGCGCGCACCTGATTAATATTGGGGCCTTGAAAGTAATGACCGAGCATAACCCCAGTGGCCCCAAGCGGTCTTTTCAAAATAGCTCAAGTTGTCAAAATTAACACGAGAGTGTGGGAATAGTGCGGCATCCGAGTAGTTGATCTTGGTAATCAACGGCTCGGATTTGATCTTAGCAATATATGGCTCAAATCATGCAAGTGCCAAAATGAAATCAGAACCATTAATTGTGCAATTAATAGCTCGGATGCCGCACTACAACCTTATAGTGTAGCTCCGCACTAGAGGATCCCCAAATTCGTGGAAGTAGAATCAGGATATATATATATATATATATATATATATATATATATATATATATTATATACTGATATATATATATATATTTTTTTTTTTTAAACGATGCCATTGCATTCTACAAAATCCGAAAAAAGCCTTCTTTTGCGAAAACTTACAAAAAATTGCAGCCAAAATACACTGATAATAATTTAGAGAACAACCAAGAAAATAGATGGTCCAAAATCTGATAATAATTTAGAGAACAACCAAGAAAATAGATGGTAAAATCAACTACGCCCAAAGTAAGAAGCCGTCTCAGACATCGTGATGTGAGCCAAATGCTCGCTAACCCATACTGCACATCACAACCATATCGTTGCAAGGGCAAACCGAGCCAAAGTCGGGTCGTACTAAAAAATTGGAAGCAAAGACGATGGGTCGTACTAAAAAATTGCAACGAAAGCAATTGTTCTGCATCTGCAATCATAAATAATGGCCCTGAAAAAAGAAAAAAGCCATTACCATCAGCAGTTCTGGTCACCGACAAAGTAATGAGAATACATAAGAAGCCAAAATTGCTAATGAAATGTTTAAAAAGCTTGTGCAATAAAGTTAATTACTGACAAATTGGAGTACTAATGGGGTAAATGAAAAAACAAGAGAGTTTGGTTTGCATTTTAGTTTAGTTATCTCTAAAAGTTTTCAGTGTTTCATCATCCGTGTTTTTTTGTCTTTAATAATTTTTTTATCAAAATTTTTATTTATCTTTTAGTCTTTAATCAATTTTTTAACTTTTTTAACAAACTTTTTTTTCTTTAATAATTTTTTTATCAAAATTTTTATTTATTTTTAGTCTTTAATCAATTTTTGTAACATTCAAAACTTTTCTTTTTGAAAAGATACAAATCCAAAATTTCAAAAACTTGGTCAAACAAAAATTTGCATAAAAGCTAACTAAATTCCATATATTCACGAATTTGAAAGCAAGTCTCGTTATATACATCACTTGAAAAGATCAAATAGCTGAAACAACTTGCTTATTGTCTGTAACAAAAGCTCCAAAAAACTTAGGAGGAATGACCACTAATATATAGATTATCTTACTCCATCTTAGGGCATGTTTGTTTCGTGGGATGGAGTGAGACTCAAAATTCATTGTTTGGTGCCATGAGGGGGATGGGATTTGGGTAGGATTTCATTTCTCAGCCCACTCCATAATCCCACGAAACAAATATGCAACTTTATGTCATTGTAATCTCATGTCATTGTAATCTCAACCATTGGGTTAAAAAGTACAAAATAGAAAAAAAACTGTATTTCAAATCATAAAATTAAGTGTTTTCCCGTGTAATTTTTTGATTTTTATATCTCTTTAATTTGAATACGAAGAACGACATTGGAACCACTTCATTTTTTTTTCCATGATTTTGATATCTTCATTTCTAAAATCTTTTACAGTGTTTCCCAATGGCTATATCTCAATGAATACAAACATTGGATATAAATTTTCTCCATCCCATATTTTTTCCAAAGGATTTCATATCAAACATATCCCATTTTTTTCCGGTCAAACAAACGAGGCCTAAATGTAAAAAAAAACTTACATTTTTCTTTAAAAAACTTACATTGATTTGTTTGCGCCTCCATTCCTTTTCCTTTTTGCTTTTTTTTTTTTATGGAAGATTGCAGCTTTTTTTAATTCGAAACTTCGATTTTTATTCAAAAAAGTAATGATTGGGCATTGGTTAGGCGGGAAAAAAAACACATACCCCTTTTGGCCAGAAGATCAAAATTAGCACATATTAGTAATCTAATATACATATACTAATATAACTGGACCTTTTGGAAAGCAAAAAAAAAAAAGACAATAAACAAAATATAGGTTAAAGAAGTTAGAGAGAGGGCGAGAGAGATTTTAGACGCAGATCTCACAAACAAATCCGTGCACTCCAACGAAGATAAATAATGGGAATACCAATCTTCTTGCACCGTTGCAGAAAACATAGGCAAAGCCATGCACTCTGAAGAAGGTAAATTATGAGAGTATCAATTTTTTTTGCTGAAAGCTTATGAATGGAAAAATGAATGGGAGGTAATGAATGAGAAATTAAAAAGGGAGGATGCTATATGTACAGACTAAGGGACACAAAAACGTATAGAAGATGCTCGGGGACCCACTTTTGGGTTCCACATGAGTAATCCGAACCGTTCATTATTCTTAGAACATTTTTCTTAGGGGTCTCAAAAAATGCATCTCAATCGGACGGTTATAAGTACTTGAACCAAAGTCCCACCATTTCAATCAAAAGATGTTCTAAGAATAATGAACGGTTCGGATCACTCGTGTGGGACCCAAAAGTGGGTCCCCGAGCAATCTTTGTTCATTTTATGTACCTATGGGTCGGTACCCATAGGTTTTCCGATTAAAAAGTAATGACCTTTGAATGAAATTAACTTGAAAGATGAAAACTTTTAAACGGAATCAACTAAAAAGAAATTTTATCAAAATTCTAATAAAAAAATCAAAAGCTTGATTTAATCAAATTCTTCGAAAGAAAGTTGATAAAAGGAAAAAAAGATTAAAAGGCAATAAAATTAAAAATCAAATTTTATCTATTACTGTATATTAAGGAAATTAAAGATTGTCAAACGTGATTTTAATAAAACTAGACAAAAATCCATTTTTCAAAAAACTCACCCTAAAAATGGAAATATAGATAAGGAAATATTAAAAGGCATATATTACCGTGTGTTAAAAGGCAATCAAAAGCTTGGTTAAGGAATTCAAATTCTCTCTTTGAAAGAAAGCAAGTAAAAGGGGAAAAAAATTAAAAGGCAATAAAAACTTAGAAATTTCAAATTCCCCTGCATCTATTACTGTATATTAAGGAAATTAAAGATTAGGGAGTGTTCCACTAACAAAAATCAGTATTTTTCAAAAATCAAGATATGTCATTCTCTCAAAACACATCACATAAAAAATCGTAAAAACCAGTTTATTCTAAAAACACCCTTATCGGAACACCCCCTAAAGTGTTTGTGGTAATGGACTCATTCATCGGTCTGACCTACTAGGTAAATCTGGGTGCCGCGTGTAGAGGAGTCGAACCCTATCCCAATCTAAGCAAAACCCTACCCCCTTGCTGGGGCAAGCCCAAGGGTTAAAATAGGACCAATGTGATTTTTTTTTTTTTTCCTTATTGTGAAAGCAGCACGTAGAAAATGTACCATTTTGTTAGCACTGAAATCATGCGAGTTTTAATTTTTTAAAGCAAGAAGAAAATGACCATTTTGTTAACTAATGTACCAACTATTACACTAAATTCAAATATGGCATTACCGCATTAACGCACTATTCAATACATTGAAAAATGGATCCATAAAAAGAAAATACAACTGGAATATAATGGAACAAACATCTAAAACAAACCCAGAAACGAGAACTTAACCGGATATAGCATTTTTCTTTTTTAAAATTCAATCCTCAGAGAATTAAGAAAGGGTATTTGGTGGCAATTTTGCATATTTATCGGTTATCTTTCAACTAATTAGACTAGTAAAATAAAAGATTCTTTGATGTTCCAAAGATTCTTTGATGTTCCAATTCTATTTTATTTTTTTGCTTTTTATAGTTGGTAACCTATCTTCTTTATTTATGTTTAAACTTTAAACGTCAATCATAAAGAGAAAATGTTAATATGCGGGAAGGATAAGGGGTGAAAGAAAAGGGAAAGGTTTATTGAAATGTGTGAAAATTGTATCAGAGAAATATGTGAAAAATGTATTGAAAATTGTAAAAGGTGTATTGGAGAAGTGTTTTTGTTTGTTTGTTTATGTGTTTTTATCTGTGTAACCAACTATTACACTAAATTCAAATAAAACCATCAATAAATTATGTAAAAGAAGATAAATTGAGGTCCCCTCCACACCCTTGTCCTCCATACCCCACAAAACAATTTGTTTGGCTCCGTCCCGGGCTTTTTAAAAAAAATATTGACCTATTCATCTCTTAGGTTTATCTTTCAACTAATTAGATTAGAAAAATAAAAGATTCTTTGATGTTCAAAATTCTTTGATGTTCCAATTCTAAATCATTTAAATTGGATGGCTTTATAAGCTTTAAGTCATATAGTGTTGTCCACTTTAAACTAGTCCATCAAAACCATATCTTCCAAATTTTGATCAAGCTGACTTTCCTTGCACATATCCTGAAAAATGCGTTGAAATGTGACCAAAAGTTGTAAAAGTTTGAAATTTGAAAGTTGTAAGTCGGGGGTGGAGAAAAATGGCTAGGAAATGGAGATTAAGAGGATAGATGAGAGCTTAACCCATGAATTAATTATCACTAACTTCTTCTTCTTTTTTTTTTACTTTTTCATTGATTATTTGCTTGTGGGGTAACCAACAAACCAACCAACCCATAGCAAACCAAAAAGTATTCATGTGGACATTTTGTCAAGGAAAATAATTTGCACATTCACTTCATACCCCCTTTTTATACCAATTTTTTTTTCATTTAAAGTAATGTGTGTAAATTGTGAATTAAAAATTAATAACACAAAAGCCTTCAAGCGAGGCCATTTATTTAATTGAAATTTATGAATCAAAGTTGTCCAAAGATTTGTTTGGGTTGCAGTTTTTGAATTTAGATTAAAACTGAATTTCTATTAAAAATACAGTTATAGTAAAAAAAAAATTGTCATCAATTGTATTTTTACGATAAATAGTATCTTTACGATACGATATATGGGAAGATAATGACTCGTAAAAAACAATGAAATTATCATAAAAAAATAATGAAAATATCATACGTTCTTCTTAAGAAAGAAATCTTAACTGAAAAGGAAAAAAATTCTCATCTGTCAAATCGATTTGGTCGATTTCTGTGACCTGCCACAAATTTGCATTTTTATGATCCGCGACTCTCGCTCTCTCTCTCTCTCTCTCATCAGAAAATGCCTGTCAATTTCCCGGCGACAACCCCAAACCAAAACCACCATTCCTCCGCCACCAAACAAAAAAACCTCGGCCCCTTTTGACTTCTATTCTCCTTTTGTCTTTTCCTTCAAGTTAATTTTGACTTCTATTCATTCATTCATCTTTAATACCCAAACAAACTCCACTTGTCTAAATGCAGATGATTAGACGAAGTCTACCCAGATCAGAAAACTACGCCGCCGGACGGTGGCGGATTTACAGGTCACCGGTCTCTGTGAATTTGGTTTTTCAAATTTTAAGTACAGTATCTCTTTGATACACTGTAGTTAATTTTCCTTTTAATAATTTGGGAAATGCCTATTTAATTACTCCCTAATTAGGGTTCTTTTTCAACACGGAATTGCAGTTTCTCTTCTGTGTAATTTGTTACCCAGATGATGTATCATGATGTTTCCTCTTCCATAGATATAGATATAGAGAGAGAAAGCGATTTTTCACTCATCTGGTTAGAGAGAGAGAGTTGACCCTTGGAGTTGCTGGAGTTATTAGATTATTACTATATTTGTTCTCTCTCTCCTCCTCTGGACTCTTCAACCTCTTATTTTAACTCCCCCCACTCTCTGTCTCTCTCTCTAAACCTTCTCCTCTCTCTCTCTCTCTCAACAGAAGCAAATCAAACGGAGCACTATTTTATGTTGCATCCCTAGCCGGCTGTGATTTGATTTCTGCTTTTTATCGTACTTTTAATTCCACTCTTCCCCATGTTTTCTCCGCATATACATATAATAAACGGCATCTCTCTCTCTCTCTCTGCTAATTGGATCGTAAGATTGATACCGATCCATCTTCCTCAGGTTCTCAATGCTCTGGCGATTTTCGGTGTAGTTAACAGCTTTTTCTGTCAATTGCGGTTATTGGGTTCTTAATTTATTTGGTTTTTGCAGCGACTTTTGAAGCAATAAGAAGAACAGAGTCGCAACTATTTCCTGATTGATCAGGTACGGCAGATTAGATTGTTTTTTTCCCGTAAATTTGTATAAAACAGCTTGGCTTTAATCGCAGTATCGAACATTGTAATACAAATAACAGTATCGGAGAGTTCCAAAATTCCATGTTATGGAATGGCCGGCGGTACATATCGCACCGGCCGTAATTCCTAATTCCTTCGTTTTGTTACTCTTTTGACCTTTGATTGGATGGGATCTTCTGATTGAGATCTCTCAGATTCTATATTTTTTGGCCCTTATCCATACTCACTTTTAAAGGTAGTGGGGGGGACCTGTTTGGGGGTAAAACAACCCTAGGTAGGAGAAAGGTTAGATTTAGAGCTAGGGACAGTAAAGGGGTTGTGGGATTGCTGCAAAAGGAGGCCACTCAGGTTTTTGATTCAAAAGTTGTGCCATTTTTTAGTGGCTGAAGGGTTTGTGGCAGTTCTTCAGAGGGTGACTTTTCTGTTGTCCTCTTCTTTTTCCTATGGCTAAGATGAAGACTACATATATTCTATGACTTGTCTTGCATAGTTGCATTGCATAACCAAGTGGGCCTTTGCTTCTGCTTGGCATTTTTTAACTTAAAATCGGGCTGTCAAGTAAAAGTGGGTGTGGGGCCTAAGCTTTTTCCCTTTTCAATTGCTTTTGTTTCCTTTATATGCTAAAAGCACAATGGCATTGACAGAAGATTACAGACAATGCTGAAATAGTTGCGGTGGATTTTTTTTTTTTTTTTTTTGGGTTTAATGCAGGTTTTCCACTATGATCTTAGAGTTCAATTTTTTAAATAGTTCATTTCTTTACTGAACTTATTCGGATTGTATCAAGTATGCACTATTTATGCTCTGGATGGTCTGTTTAATTTTTTATACTCATCAAATTAAGGTCCCTTTGTCAAGAGATGTTTGTACTTTAAGTAAATTATAGATCCTGTTAACCAAATTTGAACCGTTTTAATTGGTATCTAGAACTCCACTTTTACAGGACTGTGAACCGGCTTTTATATTTTGTGAATGATTGAATTTGAGACTACCTTGTTTTTTTAAAAGAAGTTGCTTTAGGTTTGTTATTTAACTCATATCGGGATCCAAATGCACATAGGTAAAAACAGGCTAATAGTCAATAGTTTGATTTCTTGTAAAAAGAAGACAGAATTTCCTGATTAAATTGCTCTAAATCAACTTGTACCATCATTCCCTTTCTGAAGAGCCACGATTCTCAATGGAGAAAAGGTGAATGATTCCATCATGGTCATTTGGATTTCATTTTCTTCCACCTCTCCAAAGTCATTATGGTTTCTTCAGTGGTCCTAAGTATGCTTGTTCCCCTGTTTGTATTTAGTACTACTACTACTACCTATCTATGTAGTCCATTCTTTCTTTAAGCAAGTAGTCTAAGCATTCACATGATTTTTGGAAATATCTCGTTTGCTTAACTCCTCCTTGTTCGGTTCGATAGGGGAGCTTCTTGAGTTGGTAAAATCAGCCAGCTGGTGGATGTTTGCTTCGCACTTGTCGCGAATTCTTGACACTCTCCCGCAGAGTGTACACGATGAAGCCTGGTAAGCTGCAATGTTTTTGTTTGCTTGAAATCCTGCTGCTTTTGCAAACTTGAATACCTTTACTCAAAGTAAGGGCTGACGGCATGTTCTTTTCTTGTGGGCTGAAGGCATATTCTTTTCTTGTGGGCTGAAGGCATATTCTTTTCTTGTGGTCTATTTTTTCGTATGTTTTGTTAACTGCAACGATGTAGCATTCCTTTTTCTGATAGTCCAGTAAATACCTAGTTTTTCCTTTCTTTCTTTTGCATGTGAACATGCCATGGTCACTTGGTTTCAAATTAGAGGGACGATTACTTGTCATTTTTGTGTTCTATTTTGTAACTATGGCAATGTGTCTTGTGTATGTTGCTCTTTGTAAATCTTTTAAATTGACACATGCCTTGGAATTCAATTTCTTTTATACCATTTAAGAAAGAATGAGAAAACTTTTTGTTTTTCCATATGCAGATAACGATCCTCTGTTTCGTCAGTCAGCTCTTCTCTGTAAGCTTGACACTAAGCCGTCTGCAAACAAAAACAGCGCTTTTGACATAGCCAAGCTGGAGGGAATCATGATGGGAAATCAGAATGGGGCATTGTCTGATCATAACAACTGTGAGACTGATACAGCTAGGTTGGCATCTGGCAACGATGGATTTTGTAACAATCCAGAGCTGGAATGTATTATGTTTGTGGAAGATTGCACCACTGGCAATGGAGATGCAGTCAGAGATGCTGTTTCTCCATGTGCCATTCCTTCCAACAAGAAGGAATTGTTTCAGAGGGACATGGAATTTCATTCTGACAAAAATGGTATTCAAAATGAACTAGAATACAGAGAATCTATTGCCCCATGTGCCATTCCTTCCAGAAAAATGGGTAAGTTTGACACAGATCCATATACAGACAAGAATGTTTTGGAATGTGAACTGCCGGAATTGATAGTTTGTTACAAAGACCATCCTTTTCATGCTGTCAAAGACATTTGCATTGATGAGGGAGTCCCTTCTAAGGACAAGGTTTCGGTAGAATGCGGAGAAGAGAATTGTCTTCGTACCTTCCTGTGCTCGAATGAAAATAAGTACTGTGGTTTGACAGGACAAGAAGCTACTGAGTTGCTCAGTTCCTGTGGGTCGAAATCTTCATCAGAAAATGATTCTCACGAGATAAACACTTATGAGTGTGGGCCCAAAGAAGAAATTGAGCTGCGTAGTTCCAGTGGGTCGAAATCTTCATCAGACAATGATTCTGACGAGGTGGACACTAGTGAATGCAGGACCGAAGAAATTGAGTTGCTTAGTCGCAAGGGATCGAAACCTTCATCGGCAGATGACTGTCAAGTGGTTGACACTCATGTATGTGGAAACAAAGAGAGAGTGGAGACAGAATTGCTAGCTTCAGCAAAAAATGTACTTGCTGATGATATTGGCAACGACAATGGACCCATGGTTCCAGAGCAGACAGATGAAGCAAATTTGAATACAGCTCAGGAGAAAGACAATGATGTCTCAAGAAAAAAAATTGTGACAAATAGGGTTAATACACAGAAATCTCTCAAAGAACTCTTTGCATCTCCTGAATGTGAGACCATTGAAGTTGGACAACGGTCTTCTCAGGTTTGTCTCATAGCTCAAATACCATTCAGTCTTATTGTAGATAAAGCAGCCTGTATCAGCCCTAGGCTTAGACATTCAATCTTTCCGCTCTTAGGTTAGCGAAAGCTGAACACATCGAGGGAGATAAACCTTCAGACTTGCCTTACTCGCCTTTATTGATGAACAACTGATATTGGGGAGGTATTGGCTAAGATCCAAAATCTTCTTTTTAAGGAAGAATTGGTAGAACTCTCAGTTTAAGGGCCCTTGAGAACAAATTTTTCTACTTGGCACCTTCATTGGTTCATATGTTGAGAGCCATTGTATGGGCACCCACTTAAATCAGTGGACCCCAGAATATGAATCAATGAGAGTGGTGAGTAATTTTCACCCACTTTAACAACTTAGGATGATGGTGTAATGACTGTAATCCTTGAATCAGAATTTTTGTTGTCTTTTCGGAATTGAGGTACCTAAGTTTTTCCTAGTTATACATGTCTAAAAATCTAATACAAGGATTATGAGACCAACTAATAGTCCAATTAAGGCGGAAATATTAAAGAATTAACTTGTGTTCTTTCTAGACAATAATTGGGTAGCTGGTGTAACGTTGGAAAAATGAGAAAGCGAAAGGAGTTTTGTTGGATATCCGCCCTGTTGCTTTACTTGACAGTTGGCAGTTGGCATCCAACTATTCAACTTGATTGCTATAATGGGTTTGCAAAATTTGGAGTTCATTTTAGACTGGAATTGTTTGAACTTTCAAATTGCAGATGCCACTTTCTGAACAGCCGTGTGAAACCCCTTCCGTGATCTCAAGCCATGAAGAATCAAGCAAGTGCAATCCTGCAAACAACCTTGCATACGATAGCAAGGTGGAGAGTGGAGCAATCACATTCGATTTCAACTCTTTGAAACCTGCAGCTAGTGAAAGAGACGAGATCCCTAATGATACTAATCTTGAACCCCACCTCAACATTGACACTGAGAATAAACACGACGATGTGATTTCTGATAGTTTGTCAGTTTCAAGTGGAAATCACCACAATCAAGGCGAGACGAGTTTCTCCATGGCAGCTCTTCCTTTGTCGGGGCTTATAACATACTCAGGGCACATAGCAACTTCTGGTAGTGTCTCACATCGATCAGATAGCAGCACAACCAGCATCCGATCTTTCGCCTTCCCTGTGTAAACTTCCACCTAACTTGTTCCTGCATTTTTTTTTTTTTTTTCTGTGCTCAACACAACCATAACTAATGTTTTTGTTGTTGCATCTTTTTCTTTTCTGGTGTTATTGTTTGCAGATTGCAGAATGAATGGAACAGCAGTCCGATAAGAATGGCAAAAGCTGATAGGAGACATCACAGGAGGCAAAGGGGCTGGCACGGCCTTTTTTGCTGTAGATTTTGAACAGTTGTATTTACTTTTGAGTTTGTGAGGTTATTTATATACGCCATCCAAATTTACTTCATGAACCATCCAAATATCGTAAAAAATTCATTGCGATCTTTTTCTTAGGCTTGGAGTGTCGATGTGCAATGTGCACTGAGGTCTAAGCTTTCGAGGTGTGGTTTGAAGCATGTAAATTCAGGTTCTGATGTGAATGGTTTTCGATTTTACTTTGGCTTTTAGTTGGATATCAAATATGTCTTCATCTTATAGTGATTTTTTTGACAAGTATAGCAGAATCCCTACCAGTTGTGCAGTAAATTAATAAAATTGTTTTGGCTGTCAGTTTTTGCAGTGGAGTTATCCAGCCCTTTTCACAATTTCTTTAATATTTATTGTAACTCTTGTTTATGCATTCAGTATCCCGAACTTTTTGAATGAAGAAATATTTGTTGCCATGTTAATCTCTCTAGGCCTTGTTATTTGATTGTTGAAATGTAGTAGACTTGAGATTTCCTTGGTGTTGAAATCCCATTTGCTAAAACGAGAAATTCCATAAAAGTTGAGTTTTAGCAAGGTTGTTAAAATCACTTTTGGTTCCTGTTAGATAAAAAGCTAAGTTGCTAAAAGCCAATTTTTTCTCACATATTCCTTTTGCTAAAAACAAGTTGTTAAAATCACTCTGTTTGTCAGCAAATGAGAATCGGAGTTGCTAAAAACTTTTAGCAAACGAGAAACTCACAATTAGGGCTGTAAATGAACTAAGCCATTCGTGATTGTGAACTATTCGAGGCTCGACTTGGTAAAGATTTGTTCGAGTTCGATTAGGATACTAAACAAACTGAAGCTGAATCTCAATTTTTGGCTTGTTTATTAAGCAAATGAGAATAGGAAGTGCTAAAAATTTTACTTTTAGCAAATCGGAAACTCACAAGAGTCACAATATGGCAAGCTACTGATTTTAGTGTTTGTGTACCTGGGTTTCCAACAAAGCTCCCTCTGCTGTCCTGTCAGTTAAACACCAACAAAGCATCCTCATGACCTTCGGAACCTTTGTTATTATAAAACAATGTACCAATAAGATTTTCAATGTATAACGTGGTCCTTTCTTTTCAAACAGCAAATTGTCTCAACACGTCAGTAGTATTTTTTTTATATAAAAATTGACTTCGCCAATTATGTTTTTTCTGTATGAGAATTGCAAAGTAAATCGTATATTAGGATTATATTTTAAAACAGGAACCCATAAAACGTCAACAGATAATGAAAGGAGCAGGGAAGTATGGGGCATGAAGCAAAGCCTCGTGGGGAACAAGGGAAAAGGAGAAGGGAAGTTGCCTTCTGGTACATGGGACTTGTATAAATAAGTGTGAACTTTTCAGAACTCCTATATATACAATCGAAAAATTGATCTACATATTCCGGAACAAAGTGTAGAATAAGGCTGTGAGCCTGTGAGTTGAACCATCATGAGAATGTTAAAAGAATAGAAAAAAGTCCATGGAAAACCAGTAGAAGGTTAGAGGGAAAAAAAAAAAAAATTAAATGTTCACCTTTTTTTTGTTTCTTGGGATTGAGAATTTTTTTTTTTAAATTTTATTAATGGTAGTTGGATTGAAATTGTGGCAATAAAATTTCTACCGGGTGGAATACAAAATAGCTGCAATTTGGGTTGATGGGGCCGAATATGTGCATCTATTTGTTAGGAATCGATTAACGCGTTCAACCCACAACGTCCCTTCGGATCTTGAAAACTAGGGTTACCTAGAAATCGCAAAGACATAAAAAAGTTCTTAATAAACGAAACAGAAAGAACACACAAACATATACGTGAAAAACCTCAAATACGGTAAAAAAATCCGATTCTCATTTGCTGAACCAGAGTGATTTTAACTATAATAAAAAAATATGGAGTACAAGTCTTCTTTCTTCTATCTCAAAAAGTTTTTCTCGCCTCCTCTCAATGAGTTCACAACGCCTCTTGGAAACTATTGAATAGCTTGTTATATACACTAAAACGCTCTAACCTTAAGTACAATCCAACTCCATTATTAAATGAGAGCGGATCTTTCAAAAAGTCCCAAAAACTTGTCCCAACTTCTAACTATAATAAAAATCTATCCGAAGTCCATCCATTTTGAGCAATCGACATACTCAAAATTAGCAAATAAACATGGATGACTGATTTGTTTAGAGTGAGATGGAATCCAAGCCATTGGATCCGAACCGTCCATTTGAAATGAATCGACGACTCATTATTCGCAAATAAACATGGATGGCTCCAGATTTGTTTAGATAGGTGAGATGGAATCCAATCCATCGGTTATTTCGGATGAACGTACACTCCTGATGCGGTAGTGGATGGACGAGTTGAGTTGAGATGGAATTCAATGGGAAATGAATTAACTATGTATAAAGATATTTAAACAGGCAAGGTGGGGCCCAATACTATTATTTTTGTAACTTATTAAACAAGAGCATACTGGGGCCTACCTTAATATATGGAGTAAGAGACATCAGATAAGACAAAAATCAATTAATGGTGCGAAGGGCTCCTAAAAAGCAAGTGTGGATGTGGATTTCCGTAGTACTTGTTTTGGAACTCTCCACTTTTTGTGCTTTGTGTATATATGTGTGTATATATGTATGTATGGCCTCTCCCTCCTCCTCCCCCCATCTCTCTCTACCCTTTGTGTGCTTTGAACTTCTTTCCCCTTCATTGACATAAATTCCACCTCACACCCTCCAAAACAAAATCTCTCATTGATATCCAACCAATGGAGCTGAAACTAATCTCTTTGACGCTATGCATTAGTCTCTCAGTTATGCTTACACCCTCTGCCTCTCAACAAGTTCATGGGCAATCATCCCATAACCAAGGTAATTAATCTCTCTCTCTCTCTCTCTCTCTCTCTCTCTCTCTCTCTCATAATTCGACGGTAAGGGTATCCAGGTCAGCTTAAGCGCCTCTGGACTAGCTAGTCACCTCTCTGGTCCATTCAAGGCATCCATGCCGGAAATAAGGGACTTACAAGAAATCTTGCGGCCTGATTCAAAGAATTAAATCTTGGTCAATTTTGTGGAGAGCAAAACCCACTAACCAATCAGAGTAACTCTAGGGGCTGTAATCTGTGTGTGTGTGTGTGTGTGATAATGATGATGATCTCATAACTTGCAAATTTGTGTAGGCCAAGATTTCCCAGTTTCTGTGGTTACATTGCCAAGGAAGCTCAGGCTTCTTGAGGAGGTACGTGTAAATTTTCTTTGATCACTTTGTTATATTCTAATACAAGGACAATCGATGGATCTTCTGGTCTCATTTTGTAAGTTTCATGCAAAACAGGTAAAAGTCAATGGAGGAGTCAAAGAGGACTTGTCTTCATACAACAAACTCATGAGGGGATCTTTTTCAGGTGATCCTCTAAAAAGTTCTGTATTTTTTTTTTCTTTTTTCAACTCGGGTTATCCAGACTAGGTTAAAGCGCACCTCTAGTAATCACTAGGTACCGCGCGGGAGTATCTGTCTATTTCAATTTAAAACCCGGAGCAAAGTCTTGTATAGGCTTGCCATATATAGTTGATTGAAATGTGATCAAACTTGTTACATACTGTATCCTAGTCACCTAACGTAATCTCCTGAACATGTCACTCGATCGGAGAAATACTCTCTCAAACTCTACAAGTTAGAACGTACGTACCAAGTTGCATCGTATACTGCATGGTAACGTACTCTTTTGAATGTAAATATGTAAAAAATTCTTCTCGATATTCAACTCCTATTTCATTTTATTTTTCTCGGCATCCTCCTTTTCTTGATTAGCTGTTCAAGAATAAAAATCCTGGATCCGCACCCCTTCCTAGGCTAAATCTAACTCTTTAATTGAATTCAACTTTTATTATTCAATCTTTTCAACCTCCAAAATACCTTTTAAACTGTTTCTTCATGCCTTAGTGACAAATTAACTGATTTCCCAGAAGATAATATCTAATTTAAAAGTCAACAGTGAAAATGATAGAAGGATTGGGCAACCATTTATTAACATTTAAATCATTCTTTCGTGAATTACTTGCTTTCGTATATACATCATTAGCTTTTATTAATCACATTTTTAATCTATTAAAGACGACGTGTCTAATCAACCATATTTTTATAATGTGACATGTGCCAGGTAAACAACATCGTAAAGAATTAGGCTCGGTTCATGCAAGAGGATCAGGAACGATGCAAGAATGGATGGAGGAGATCGACCTGTCGCATTATTTTTCGATGGATTATTCTCACGTTAAAAGACGACGTCCCATACATAACAAGTCCTTGCCGGTTGATCCATGAAACAAGGGGGGGAAATTAATATTCATTCAGGGTTCATTCAGATTTCACTTTCGAAGTACAGAAAACAAAAGTTTTCAATTCAATTTTGGGGAGCAAAAGAAAACAAGAGGGAAAAAGAAGTTTAATTTTGTAATTAGGGAAGTGAGGAAACTTGTCGAGGTTGAGAATGGTAATGGCCGACATTTTGGAGCAAAAACCAAGTTTTGGTACTGAGACCCTACAACACATATGCTTTTGAGGTTCAATTCTCCCTCTTTGTTTAATGAACAGTCCTATGAATTTTTCTTCATGTTTTCTTGTGTTTGAATGCAAGTTGAATGAGGGGTCTCAAACCCCCATATTTCGTGATCTCTGCTATCGCAAATTACAAACCACATTTGGATTAGCTGGAATCCAATACGACGTGATTGTTTAGTGTTTAAAAAGAAGTAAGTTGCGTGTATAAACAGCGAGGCGAGGCGTTTGCTAAGTGGTTCTTGGTTTGAGGGGCGAGCGTTTGTTCATTCCTAAGGTTTGAGATTCAATCTCTATTGCTAGTAACTTATGAGACCACCTCACTCCCACGCATAAGCATGTGAAACAACTAAGGGAGAAGCTGTAGGAATTAGGGTTGCTCAAGAAATCGGGGAACCTTGAACCGGTCTGAATAGAACTGCTCCATACGTTTTAGATTGGAATTGTGAATCAATGATCTAGACACGGATTCCAAAATTTAAAAATCGTGACTCGCGGTTCTATCCACAGATTTTCATCATGAAACTGTAAATTGACCGAACAGGACCGTAAGATATTTATTTTATATAAATAGAATATATGTGTATATATGTGCAGTGAGCTTCCTCATCCACACCACTAAAATCCGAACTCCGTCCGGACCTCATAATTCCGGACCAAATCTCGACGATCTGAACCACATTGAGTACAGTGAGCTTCCTATCGACACCACTAAAATCCGGACCCCGTTCAAACCTCATAGTTTCGGACCAAATCTCAAAGATCCAAACCGCTCAATTTGTTTAAAACATGTTTTTAAGAGTCCCAGCGAGAAATCAAAAAAAAAATAAATATCGAGAAGGTACAATTTTATGAAAAATTGCTCGAATCAGGCCCTTCCTGATTTTTTTTTTTTTTTTTGTTGATTTCTAGCGGGAACTCTTAAAAACACGTTTTAAACACAGTTGACGGTTTGAATCATTGAAATTTGATCAAAACAGTAAGATGTGGATGGAAGGTCCGCATTTTAGGATGTGGATGAGAAACTCACTGTATATGTATATGTGAATACTTTTATATGTAAATAATTTTACCTTCTGTTATATATGTTTTCTATCTATTTTACTACTAGTATTTACCTTAATGTGATGCTTAATGATTAATATAATGCATTTGATTTTTTTTTTTATCATTAATTTTGAATGCATTTGATTTTGGAACCTTGAATCTGAAAATTTGGTATGATGTATTGCATTTTCCAGTAATGTAGAAATTGGTATTGCACCTTGAACCTTGAAAATGTAATGCTTATGTATTGCATTTGATTTTTCTTTAATGCAAATAGGTTGCTGGTTCCTGTAATGCAAACTAGTCACTGATTCTTAGTGGTTTTTTTTTTTTTTTGCTTGCTTGTTGTTATTTTCCTTATGGAATGTAATTATGTAATTCGTAGATAAAATCGAAACCGACCCATGACTCACGGATTGGATTGGAACCGGACCATAGGACTTTTGGTCCAGACACAAATTACATTTTTTTTAAAAACAGTGATTCACGGTTCGGTCCTCAAATTCTCAAAAATCTAATGGCCTTGTTCATTTCCCTGTTTAGTTTTAGTTTTAGTTTTGATGACATCATCATTTCCCTTATTTCTCTCTCTATCTCTCTCCACTCATTACACCTGCGGACATCATCAAAACTAAACTAAACTAGTTAACCAAACACAGCCAATGCGATTAGATCCAGACCGTGAACAACCCTAATAGAAATTACTCCAAAGAATGCGCAAGCTGACTCGAAATACACATATTACTAACCGAGAAAAACAAGAATGGTAAGTGTATAATAGATGGAAATGGACGTTACCCGTTGTTCAATGTTGCCGTACATTAGTGGCATGCATGTAGCAACTAAAGCATGCTAATGGGCTCAATGTTGCCGTACATTAGTTGCATGCATGTAGCAGCTAAAGCATGGTCATGGGCAGCCAATCGAGGGGATTGACTTCCTTGAATGTTGCATTCATCAGACTCAAAATTTGACCTTTTTGCAGTATTAACATTTTTCGAAGGTATGATATGTCAAAAACAATTTTTTTAGGATCCGGGGATCCTGTAGTGTGCCTCCGCACTACGGGGTTGTAGTGCGGCTAAAACTACGTCGTTTTTGGTGTACAAATAGAACACCACTACTTATTCCCTCAAAACTACGTCATGTTAACCTAGTTTTATTTGTTGAATTCCAAAATGAGAGCATTTTTAAATGAGTGTTTATTTTCTTCAAAATCAAATTTGATTTTTGATTTCTTCTAAACATAAAAGTCACTTAATTGGGGTTGGTTTGTTTTTTTATTTTAGGAGTAAAAGATTTTCCCCCCTACACCTGATTCTTAAAACAAAAAGTCTACGATTAAACACAATTTTAAACTTCTTAATTTTTGGAATTCCTTCGGTTTTGTTAAACTAATGTCCGTTCGAGATGAGAATGGGTTATAGTGTATAAAAATAAGAGTCAAGATGTGCAAATTGTCAATTGTGTTTAGAAATTCTAAATTATGCCACTTGTCATATTTAGGGGGCTTCTCACAAAAACACACTTATAATAGTACTAGTGAATGTCTGTGCCTAAAGACACTTTGTAAAAACTAGTACTATTACTACAAAATAGATGAATTTTATTAGCTAATGTTGTCCTGTACAAATTTAAAGTCACAAATAATTTTTCTAAATTTTTAAAAGGCCCACAAAGAAATAAAAATATTAATGTTAAAATTGACATAATTCCAAGAGAGAGAAAATGTTGTGATTCTAAACCTTTGCGCACCCAAAACGACATAATTTTGGCCGCCCTACAACACCATAGTGCAGAGGTGCACTACGAGATCCCCGAATCCATTTTTTACTGTGATCTTCCTAATACGGAGTATATATGTATAACTTGTTTCAAAGTATAACGTTAACTATGGTAGTTTATAAGTTCAAAAATATCTCTGTAATATAGCTGTCAAATTAGTCCTCCACTTTCTAGGAGATTGTTGCCGAGAAGGATATACTCCCTCCCTTTTAGGAAACGTGTATTTTCTTAAACTTCAAAACACGTATTTTCATATCATTTAATTTATAAAAAAATTTTTAAAAAAATCATATAGAGAAATATATTTTTTAGGGATTTAAAAATGCACGTTTTCATATAGTGGACACTTAAAAGGGGATGGAGGGAACAAAAGAAAAAATGAAAGGAAAAAGCGAAAAAACGGACGGAGGGAAATTTAAAAAGCGATAAAGATATGGGTACCGACTGGGATGGTACCGAAAATGTGCATAGCGGCCCTCAAGGCCTACTTTTGGGTCCCAAACTTCTAATTCGAACCCTTCAATAATTTAAAAATATTTTTCCGAGTGTCCATGCAAAAAATCAACTCAATTAGATATACATAAGTAGGTAATCTAATTATTTCACTTTTTTCATTCGGTTCCTAAAAGTGAACCCGGAAGGCCGCTATGTATTTTTTTGGTATCATCTCTATCGGTACCCCTAGCACTCTCTTAAAAAGTATAACAAGTATTCAAATTAATTGTCCCACCAAACCTTCTCAGTTTCGACCAATTAGTTTGTGCAACGTACTTTACAAATTAATCACAAAAATACTGGCTAACAGGTTACGGATTTTCCTCCCTAGTATCATCTCGGAAAACCAAAGTGCCTTTATTGGAGGGAGGCAAATTTCTGACAATATTTTAGTTGCTCATGAGATTATGCACACACTAAAAAACAGAAGATACGGACGAAAGGGATGGTTTGCTCTTAAGCTGGACATGGCCAAAGCATATGACAGGCTCGAGTGGGGATTTATCGAAGGTGTTTTGCGGAAATTTGGATTCAATCAGCAGTGGATTTCTTGGGTTATGGAATGCATCCGAACAGTGTCGTTTTCTGTGGTGATAAATGGCGAGAAAGGTGAGTTTTTCCAGCCAACACGTGGTCTTAGACAAGGCTACCCTTTATCCCCTTATCTTTTCATTTTGTGCGCGGAAGGCTTTCACTATCTTTTGCAGACAGCGGTGAATAGAGGACAGATGCGAGGGATTAAAATTGGCAAGGAATGCCCATCTATTTCGCATCTTTTTTTTGCTGACGACTCAGTTGTATTTGGAGAAGCCACAATGGAGAATTGCCATGTCATTAATGGGATCCTAGAGCGCTATGAACGAGCTTCGGGACAGATGGTAAATCGGGCCAAATCATCACTATTTTTCAGCCCAAACACCACAGGTTCCACAAAGATAGCGATTGGTGATGTCTTGAACATTCGTAGTGAGCAAGGCGGAGGAAAGTACTTGGGACTACCGTCTATTATTGGCAAATCTAAGAAAGCTGTTTTTGCGTATGTCAAGGATAGAGTTAGTATGAAGATTAAGGGATGGAAGGAAGTGCAACTCAACCAAGCAAGCAGAGAGGTTCTTCTTAAGTCGGTTGTGATGGCGATGCCCAACTACGTTATGCAGTGTTTCCTCCTTCCGAAAGGCTTCTGTCGTGAATTATGTAAGCTCATCAGTCGGTTTTGGTGGGGGAGCAAGGAGGGAGAGCGAAAATTGCACTGGGTTAGTTGGACTAAGTTATGCGACAGTAAAGCTGATGGTGGAATGGGGTTTCGGGACCTCCACGCCTTTAACCTTGCCTTCCTAGCCAAACAGGGATGGCGATTGATTGACGGACAACCCACCTTGTTCCAGAAAATTTTCAAAGGTAAATATTTTCATAACTCATCTTTTTGGGAAGCCCCATGTCCGGGAACATCTTCGTGGGCCTGGCGTAGCATTGTTGCTGGCAGAGAGGTTCTTCGTCGGGGATGGAGGTGGCGGGTTGGTAATGGGAGCTCCATCAACATCTGGACAGATTCGTGGGTGCCGCGCACATGCTCCTTCAAGGTAATGAACTGCCCTCCAGTTGATTCTAATTTGCCTCCTCTCCCTCAAAAAGTGGGGGACCTTATTGACATCAACACGCATGACTGGAAGGAAGCTCTGATCAGGGGAATTTTTGAGCCAGTGGATGCCGAAGATATTTTGACCATTCGGGTTAGTCAGCATGGCGTACCAGATAGGGGGGTTTGGCACTATACCGAAAATGGGAAATTTACTGTTCGCTCGGCTTATTATGTGGCGAAATCAATGGCCTTTGCTAGGAACTCATCAGAAAGAGGCGAATCGAGCTCTGGAAACTTGAATGGACCGGACTGGAAACTCATTTGGCGTCTACATGTTCCCAACAAGGTTCGAAATTTCATTTGGAGATGCTCTCAGAATGCATTGGCTGTGGCGGCTAATCTTCATCGGCGACAACTTGGGAATGATCCCTACTGTTCCTACTGTCGCAAGGATCCGGAGACCATCGAACATACTTTATTTCGCTGCACACGCGCAAAGGAAGTTTGGAAGCTATGCCCAGCTCCTATTAACTTCCCTAGTTCTTGGAAAGGAATGACGTTTGGTCAATGGTGGATATCTTTGTCTCGAGGAAACACATCCGACGATAGAGCCTTGGCTGCATTTATTTGTTGGTTTGTATGGAAAAACAGGAATCAATGGCAGTTTGAAGGTCAACAATGGGAACCGACGATAGTTTTTGAGAAAGCAAAGGTGGCGTGGAAAGAGTTTAGTGCAGTTTCTGAACTCACAAAGCAGAAAGGTCACCCTTCCTCCATCTCCCTCCCTTCGGTATGGCAGCCCCCTCCTCTTGACTGTTTAAAAATCAATGTCGACGGAGCTCTGGATTCTCAAAACGGGTTTGGTAGTGTGGGTTTGATTGCTCGAAACTCATCGGGTGCGATTGTGGAAGCACGCATGATCAGATTTAAAGGCTCCTTTTCTCCCCGGGTTATTGAAGCCATGGGTTTCCGGTTTGCGGTCACTACGGCTATGGAAAGGAATTGGAACCCAATTATTGTTGAAGGTGATGCACTCCAGATTGTTCAAGCTCTTAATCAGGATTGCTCTTATGTGGATTGTGAGGCCATAGTGCTCGATTGTCTGCGGCTCGTCCCGAATTTTTCCTCTTGTTATTTCTCTTATGTTAATCGCTTGTGTAATAGGGTAGCCCATAGGTTGGCTAGATCATCCCTACAGGGTTCTGGGACGATGGACTGGAGGGGCAATTTTCCCCAATGGTTGTCATCCTTGGCTCTTGAAGATGTTAGGGCTTTAGGCCCTTCTACTATTTATCAATAAAATCATCTTCCCTCTTGAAAAAAAAAAAAAAGTATAACTTAGAGAATCACGAACAAGATTCAATTAGAGAGATGCACTTTTCAAGAGTGCACACAACACTCTTGCTTACAAACTCAATTGAGATATAAGAAACAATCCTACGTACTACGCTACGAAACCACCTAAAGAAAGACAATTATTTGTCAGGCAAATCTTAGTTACGCAATCACGAAAATTACCTACAATGAAAATAGAGCCACTTAAATAATCATCCTCCAGGTACCTCGAAATTATGTTTTCATCCTGTGTTTTTTTTAGAGTTATGTTTCCATCCCAACATTCAAATAAACCCAAAATTGCCATTTATTTAGGGGCACTTAAATAATGATCATTTTAGTCACTTGAAATTAGAAAATCATCCTGAGCTTATTTAGAACTTATGTTTCCATCCCGAGATTCAAAAAAAATCCTAAAATGCCCTTTATCTATATATAATTATATAATTGTAATAAATTAAGGGATTGAGGACTAAATTTAAAGTTGCATATATGGGGGGTGGGAAGTGGACCATTTTCAAATTTACGAGGTCCTCTACTGTAGTTACGGGATTGGGATAAAACCCAATCCCTATTATTTCGTATTATTGTTCATCCACCGTCGTTTTTCTTCAAACTCGATCTGTCCCAGAATCCTCGTCGTCCTCACCCAGAAATCACAAAAATCACAAAAACCATGGAATCCCAAATCTCACTCACCCAGAAATCACAAAAACCACTTGTCCATTCCACCTTCTATGTCGTCCCGATGAAATCAATCCCGGAATCCTCGTCGTCCTGAAATTAAGGTTAGTTTTTGGTCCTTCAGTACCAAACTCTTCGTTTTTTCTAGTTCTGAACATTATTAGATTGTCTTAGTCATGCATTGGTTGATTAAATGCTTGCTTCGTTATTAGAAAGAACTTGTAATTGGGTTTTAAACTCACTAATTCGTTGGGATTTTGTGGATTTGTTGGGATTTTGTGGATTTTTGAGATACAGGACTGGAAAACAAAGGGAGGCGGATGCCCCTATGGCTGGGAGGGTTGAGGAAAAGGAAGCCAACTATGAGGAGAAAGACGTGACACCATATAGGAGTAGCCTTGGTGGCATTATCAGTTTGATAGAGGAAGTAAAGTTGAGAGATTGTCACAAAGACATCCTGAAAAAAACACCATTTTGGTGAAACTATACCAATATTACGTGTTTGTGGATACAGATTTTACCATGTCTTTGTAGTTGATCTATCTGTTTTTATACCATTATTTGGTGTTTGTGGATACAGATTTTACCATGTCTCTGTGGTTGTTCTGTCATGTTTTTTGCCATTATTAGGTGTTTGAGGATACAGTTTTTACCAGATTTTACCATGTCTTTGGTGTTGATTTGTCTATTTTTTACCATTATTTAGTGTTTGTGGATACAAATTTTACCAGATTTTACCATGTCTTTGTGGTTGTTCTGTCATGTTTTTTTACCATTATTAGGTGTTTGTGGATACAGTTTTTACCATGATCATAAAAATTTGTGGTATTTACGACTATCCTACAATGATTTGCTGTAAACAATTTTTTTAACCATGGAATCATGTAAAATGTTTTCTATTTTTACCATGTTTTCGTTATATTATTATTTTTTACCATATTAAAGGAAAAGTGAAAAACCACGGTGAAAACAAGTACCATGGTAAAATCAAGAAATGCAAGTTGGTAAGTTTTTACCATTTTTTTTATAAGTTAGTGATTTCTTTTTACCATGTTCAATGTTATATGATCTAAAAAAGTTTTTACCGTAATTCGATATAACAAAACATTTTAATTACCATATTGTAGATAGGTAATTAAAATGCTTCCACCACAGGCACTACCCATTAACGCCGAAACATGGGGTAACAAACTATCCCACCACAGGCATTACCCCTTTTTTTCAAACATCCCTAATAATTCGGTAAACTTCATCCCCTTTTTGAACTTCTATCTGATTTGTTGAAACAATATTTCATCCCTCTTTTGAATTTCAAAAATTACTTCCATTTTGTATTTTTCATCCTCTAATATATATAAGAAGGGTAATAAGGGTAAATCACATTACGAGAGGATGAAAACATATATCCATAAATAATGGGGGATAGAAATCTAATTTGCACCCAAAAATCGGATGGATATTTAATTACCTCTTTATTATATATATCAAGAAATTGAGGACTAAAACAAATGTTGCATATAGGAAGGGAGAAAAGTGGACCAATTTCAATATTTTGAGGTCCTCCCCTGCAATTAAGGGATTTGGGGATAATTGCCAATCCCTCATATTATACTTTACCAATGTCCTTCAAAATCAAGGGCAAAATCTTCATTGCAAAAACCATTCTTCATCCCAAAAATCATGCCCTACCACTCATCCTCTCTCTCCTCGCCGCCCCGCCATCATCATCCCACCGTCCTCTCTCCGACCCAAAGCATGTGTCAATAATTATGGGATGCACGGTTCAAGAACCGGAAAGATGATGAGTTTGGGGTTTGTTCATCATAATGTTCTTCAACATCTGAGGTACTCCTGGAAGTTTGATCCTTTTTTTGGTCTTCTTCAAATTGGCTTTGAAAATTTATGTATAATGGTCTCCTTCCATGTTCATTAGTAACGACTGCAACAAAAGGGAAGGATATGACTTTTTACCATCGAAGCATGGAAAAAGTAACATTGGGGCTCAACAACTATCCAAGGTGTTTCACCTCTTCAAGTTGATGTTACTCATCCTCTCTCTCCTCGTCGTGCCGCCATCATCCCACCATCCTCTCTCTCTTCGTCGTCCCAATATCGTCCTCACTCCTCTCTCTCCTCGCCTTCGGCATCCCAAATCATCCACTTTCGTCGTCCCAATCACACCTCCTCCATCACCCTTTCCTCACCGGCCTCCTCTCGTCAGACTTCCGCAAAATGATATTTCCTACTTTTGTTTTTTACATGGTGGGAAGATGAGAAATCTTTAGGCAGAGCATGCATGACTACAAAACTTTAGCAATGATTGATCGAAAAATCAGAGTATTAGGTGATGGATCAATCTGGGTTTGCATCATGCATTTTGCTTATGCATGTTTAGGTTTGTTCTTTGCTTTTTTCGTGTAAATAATTCAATTATGAAAATGATCAAATAAATTATTGGAGTTATACAGGTTTTTTGGTAAATCTCATACAAGTTTTCACATGAACAACCACTTGATTTTTTGGAGACAATGATTACATTTGCTGGACTCCTTGATGTTAGACTAGACCCGAATTCCAGGTGTTTTAGTGCTTTTTTTTTTTTTTTTTTTTTTTTGGGGACAATGATTACATTTGCACATTGAATTTTGTTTGGGATGGTTTGATGTTAACAGATGTGTGTGTTAAGGAATGCAATGAGATTTTGAGATTTTACCATGTTCGTTGATATATTCAATGTGCAATACAACCAATTTATCTTCAATCGAATTTACCATGTTTACTAGCAGGGACGTATTTTTTTACCATGATTCCAGGATAATGAATCGGATTAATTATATTTACCATGGATCATGTCAATTATACTCACTGCTATACGTATTTTTTACCATGATTCCTAGTGTGTCAATTATGTAAAATTTACCATTATTATTAATTTCCATGTTCAGCAAACATAGTAAAAAATGACAACACACATGTTTTTTACCATGTTTTTTTATAGGCATATATTTTTTGTTACCATGTTTCGTTTATTTTTCCACGTTTGAACATATATAGTTTTAACCATGACAATACTAAATTAAGGGATAAACTTTTAGTGGCTTTTTGAATTAGGATAGCCTTTTGTATATATATATATTTTTTAGTTTATAAATTTCATCTGTTTAAAATAGAAACCAAATCAATGGGATTTTGGTTGTTTTGAATGTTTGAAATTTTTTATGATATATCTAATCCCACTAATTTAGGAAGTCAATATACACCTACATATGGATATCTTATTAAAAGGGTAAGATAGATAATTTACGCTCTGAGAGGATGAAAACATAACTGTTCAAAATGAATGGGATGAAAAGTTACATGGGGTAGCAAACGAGGATGATTATTTAATTACCTCATGAAAATATTTGAGTCAACACAAATTTGAAAACTATAAGATTAATTATTAGTAGAAAGAATCTAAACGAATGAATTGTATAGCATTAAAAGTAATCAAAACTCATCATTTGAAGAACCCTAAACAAACTTGCCCTTTTTTTTTAGAAAAATGTTGCATCAAATTAAATACCAAAGTCGGAGTACACAAGTCTAAGGATATAATACCATTTGGGCGTTCACCCTTAATTGAAATAGAAATATAATTAGTCATTAAATCAAATACATGAAAGCCGTAGTCCATTTGGTAACCCAAATTTGCTAAAAGATCCGCACATCCATTTCCTTCGCGAAAGCTATGCATCACTTCCGCCACTTCCAGAAGCCTTAAAAGGAACCTGTAATCGTTCAACAATGCTCTCAAATGATGGGTATCCATAAATGTAGATGTAGTTGAAAGCAAAAATCAAGAATGACTCTTGAATCTGTTTCAACTTCCAACCCAATCAATCATAGATCATATGCCAATTGGAGCCCATCTCTCATTCCCCACAACTCTGCTGATAAATTGGTACTTGCCCCTATTTTTCGGCAAAAACCAGCAACCAAATTACCATGAGTGTCCTGGATAATACCACCTGCCACCACGGACGGAGCTAGGAATTTCACTACGCAAGGGGGATGTTTTTTTTTAAAAATACTTTGCAGGGGCGAGTCTATATAATTCATAAAAAAAAAATTTCTGTGTAATACTGGAAGTTTTTTTATCTTGCAGGGGTGACTGCCCCTACTAGCCCCCCTCTAGCTCCATCCCTGCTTGCCACTACCGCGTTATTATTATTCCGTGATCCTCCGTCTGTATTGAATTTGAACCCATTTTGTTTTGGACACCTCTAGCCCGTGAAAATCCATTTCCTTGGCTTGCAAATGGTCTTCTTACTAGCTATAAGTTCCCATTCCTGAGCTGCTGAAATGATATGGTTGATAGTGCTATCTCGAAATGATATGGTTGATAGTGCTATCTCGATTGATAGTATAAGTGTCAGAAAGCTTATAGTTCCTGTTAAGCGAAATACACCAGCAAGCGAAAGGAAAAATGGTCTCTCATGAGTTGTTAAAAGATGACAGAGAGGTAGATTGACAGTTTGTTTTGATCCAGAAAGGAGTTTTAAGCGTGAAGAAATCCTTGATGTTCGAAGGGATACCTAAAATATCCCACACCTCCCTCGCACACCGACAGTCTCTCAACACATAAATGTTACTCTCTGGAATTAATGCCAGTGTTCACAAAAAGGGTCAGACAAGACCTTGTGTTTAAACAATGATTCTCAAGTGTGAAGACGTTTGAGGGCCGACAACCAAAGGAAGTGTGTGACCCTCGGGTTAGCATTAATTTTCCAAACCCATGACCAGTCTCTGAAATGAGGGGAGACATTACACTTGCTCACCTTGGCATAAGCCAAACGGGACGAAAAAGACCCTGAAGTGGTATGTTTCCACACCGGGATATTAGGGGCCGGATTGTAGAATTGGAGGGTGACCTTAGAGATTTTCGATTGAATCTCTGGAGGGAGATCAATTGAAATGCGCAAGAACTCCCATTTGATACCATCCCACAAATTGTTCACTTTGAAATCATGCTCGTCGGGTAGCAAAGGGCACTCTACCATTGTTCGGATAGGGCCGCATCCTAACCAATTGTCGAAAAATAGAGAGGTGTTTGAGCCACTTTTAACAAGGATTTTAGTCCCTTGGGCAAAGATGTCGCTTCCTTTGAGCAAGCATGCCTCTTCACATAGGATAAGGATGCTGGTGAGCACTACCGACATTACCATATTTACCTTTAAGAACTCTCGCCCAAAGAGATTCTTTTTCCATACCAAGCCTCCAGTTAAGTTTGGCCATAGCGACTCGGAAAGTAGAATCACTCTTACTAATTCCGAGACCCTCTAAACATTTAGGTTTCGACACATTCTCCCAACTAACGGCATGAAGTTTCCTCTTCTTTTGAGCAGAACCTCAAAGAAAATATGTGTTAATTTTATCAAGAGTGAACGAAACGGATTTGAGGAGACACATGCTTTGCATCACATAAGACAGTTTAATGAAGGTTCTTTTATTGAATTTTCGGGGAGCGGCTAACCCGCACTTTCGTCATGAACCTTATACAGGAGCACAAACCATATCTGGTGGTAGTTACTGAAACGAGAGTGGGCAAGAATCGCTCTAAGGTCCTAAGCAAAAACTTGGGTCTTTCGAATATCCATATCGCAAACACTGTTGGTTTTGTTGGTGGTATATGGGTAATGTGGAATGATGCTGTTATGGGTTGTGAAGTGATTGCTTTTGCTCAGCAAGAAATTCATGCTCTTGTTCACGTGACTCCACATAAACCTCATTTTCTTTTCTCAGCTATTCGTCGCATTTTGTGGATAATCTTAGGAAAGTAGCTTATAATAATTCATACCTTAGCTCATGGAGGGTGATTTTAATGAGGTTCTCTCAGGCCAAGATAAATCAAGAGGCCTTGGCATTAATAACTTTCGGGCTTCATTTTTTTGTGACTGTTCGAACGATTGCAACATGGTTGATATGGATTTCTCCGGCCCTCGTTATACCTGGTCTAATGGCCATCAGTCCACTCAGTTGATTAGAGAAAAATTTACATAATGTTTTGTACTCCAGATTGGCAAAATGTTTTTCCTGATGCTAAAGTACTCCGCTTGCCCCGCACTCACTCGGACCATTGTCCCGTCCTTCTTAACACGGAGTTACACTCACAAGCATCTGCTAATATGTCTAAACCTTTTAGGTTCGAAACAATGTGGTTCTCTGACCCTTAATTCCTTCTTTAAGGTGGTGAATAACAGTTGGGGACCGAATGTGAATCTGCTCCATAACAGCGTTGAAAACTTTGTTCAATCGGTGAAAATTTGGAATCGTACTTCATTTGGTAATATTTTTCATAAAAAAAAAAAAATACAAAACCGTTTGTCGGGGGTAACAACTAGTGTTGGACCATGCCTCAACCTCTATGCAGAGCAGACCCTAAGATTCACAGGGCCTAAGACGAACTTGTAAAACTGGGCCCTATGTTTATTTTTAAAAATAAAAAATAAAAAACTAACCTCAAAATAATAGTTACTTGGTCCCATATTTTGTTTTTTTTTTCATGATTCATTTCATTGTTTCGAATAAAACTAATTTTTGGTCATATTATTTTTTGCACCAATAAAAAAAAACTTTGGAACTGTGAGTTTGTAAGAGGAAAAAAATATATTATTGTGGAGAAGGAAAAGAGAGGCCCAATGATTGAACCTTGTACCCATTGGCTAGAGAAGCTAAACTTTTCCACTGGACTAGCTAGTTCATTAAATGTATAAGCATGGTACATACCTAGGTGTACCTATCCGGGGCCCTAATTTTGAAAAAAAAAAATCAGGGGCTTAAGTTGGCCGCCTTGCTCATCTTAGCTCAGGGCCGGCCTCCTCCAATCGAAGCAGTTAGTGGCGGTGGCTATGACCAATGAACCCTTCTTTTCTCTCTTTTGGTGGTCGACTGCGGCTACTACTGGCGACGGGTGATTGCTTTCTGCTAAAACATTGCAAGTAGGGGTGAAAATCGGTCGGTTCGGTTAGGTTTTCGGGGTGTTTCGGACCGAACCGATCGGTTCGGGGTGATTTTTCCGGGAACCGATCCCGACCGAAAAAAACAATGGACCGATCGGTTCGGGGTGGTTCGGTTTTTTCGGTTTTTTTCGGGTTTTTCGGTTTTTTCGGTCCGGCGTTAAAATTGAGATGGACGGCTGTGATTTGTTATTTTTTGCGGGGTCAATTTCAGGAAACCGAGATAGGGGTGGTTTTCGGTCCAAATAGGGGTGGTTTCGGGGTAATTCGGTCCAAATCGGGATGATTTTAGGGTATTTTGGTTTGGTTCGGTCTGACAAAAATTCCGAAAAACCGAAACCGAACCGAGATGCATTTCGGTTTTTTCGGTTCGGTTTTTTCGGTTTTTTTCCAGGTTGGACCGACCGAAAACCGAACCAAATATTCGGTTTTTCGGTCGGTTCGGGTCCCGTCGGGTTTTTTTTCACCCCTAATTGCAAGGCATAATTACATTTACTACATATGAAAAAAAGAATAATAGAAAAAATGGGTGTAAGACTGTAAGTGGTGCTATATGAGAGGTAGGGCTGTAAATGAGCCTAATCGAGCCGAACCCTATGAGGTTCGGGATCAATTCAATAAGGTATGTATCAAGCTCAAATTCGGCTCGTGAAAAAATTTCAAAGCTCGGGTTTGGCTCAGTAGGGCTTGTTAAACTCAAATGAGCCAAGCCGAGCTAAATTTAGGCTCGAATCCAGCTCGATAGGACTCGTTTGTAACTTAGAACACAAACTGAGAGGGAAAAAAGACATGTTTCAAAATAATGTTACAGGTAGATCTATAACAATAATCAAGAAATCAAACGAAAACAAATAGATCTACCACAATAACCAAGAAATCAAAAGAAAAACAACACGAGAAAAAAAAATTGAGAACTAAATAGCACCTAAATGGAATAACTGGGTATGATCGACCGGATCTGGACAAAGCAGCGGAGAGAGGCAACGTGGAGGCGACGGAAAGGAGGCAGGGGGAGGTACATGGAGGGGGAGGGAGCCGATGTACAGCACCATGGGAAACGGCTGAGAAAAGAGTGGGTGGGGTAAACCCATTTGTTCATAATAGAGTACTCTAGTGAGGGATAAAAGAATAACAAATTACATAGGAATCCTTCAATTATAAAATATTTACAGGTAGACCCCTAAAAGTATTATTAATTACATTGACCCAAGTTTGCGAGCCTAACCGAACCGAATCCACTTAGGTTCAGGTTCGGCTCATTTATGGAACGAGCCTAATATTGAAGTTCAAGTTTAGTTCGTTTAGTTGATGAATCGAACTCGAACGAGCTCTTACCGAACCGAACCTTGAATAGTTTGCGAACGGCCCAGTTTATTTACAGCCCTAATGAGAGGCATGTATAGGGGTGAAAATCGGTCGGTTCGGTTTTTGGGGTGTCCGGGACCGAACCGATCGGTTCGGGGTGGTTTTACTGGGAACCGATCCCGACCGAAAAAAACAATGGACCGATTGGTTCGGGGTGGTTCGGTTTTTTTCGATTTTTTCAGTTTTTTCAGTCCGGCGTTTAGATTGAGATGGACGACTAGGATTTGTTATTTTTGGGGGGTCAAAATCATTTTTTTTGGGTTTTCGGTCCAAATAGGGGTGGTTTCGGGGTAATTCGGTCCAAATTGGCATGATTTCGGTTCGGTTCGGTTCGGTCCAAACCAATTTCCAGGAAATCGAGACCGAACCGATAATTTTTCGGTTTGGTTCGGTCCAAACCGAAGTCAGCCGACACAGCTTTTCCTCGACCGAAAACCGAACCGATCGGTCTTTTTTTTCGATTTTTTCGGTTTTTCTTTCACCCCTAGGTGCCAGCGTCTTTACCCTAAAAAAAACTTGAGTGCGGGCTAGATAGTCTGTGGCGGTACTCAAAGCGCATCTCGGTCGTCCAAAAGTATTTTGAATTATCCAAATTTTAGAGATAGAAGGGAGGAGAGAGGAAATGAGAAATCTAGATCGTCCAAAAGTGTTTTGCACGGCCGAGATGTGCGCTCGAGCACCACGTGTGTGGTATGCACCCAAAATTTCGATCTTTCTTTCCTATTTATCTCTCTAAAAATTCAGACCACACTTCTAAATAGTCGAGATGAGTGCCAGATACCATGACGTGGTTCCGAGTGGGCAGCCAAGTTTTTCTCCCTTTACCCAAGACTAAAAAATGAGGTGTATGGGGAAAAATTACTCGTCCTATCTTGAATACTAAGGCTCCGTTCCGCTAAAAAAAAACAGTTTTGTTTTAACTCAAAAACTATCTCATTCCACTAACAAAAAACCACTTAGTTTTTTTGCAAAACTAAAAACCAAAAAAGCCAAAAAACTAGTTAGTGGAACAAGTTAGTTTTTTTGCAAAACTAAACATACAAAAAACTACTATTTAATGGAACAAGTTAGTGGAACAAGTTAGTTTTTTTGCAAAACTAAAAAACCAAAAAACCAAAAAACTAAAACATTCAAAAAAACCAAAAAAACAAGTTAGTTATTTTTCACCTCAGAATGGATAAAATCAAGCTTGATTTTATGAAAGAATGGATTTTATCCATTGGGACCAGTTATGGATAAAATCATAGATTTCGCAAAAATCTAAGATTGAATGATAAAATCTGGTTTTTTTGGAGAATGTGTCTTGAATTTTTTTTAAAAAACTCAACTTTTAACTGTCACATTTCTCTGAAAGAATCCATCAGTCTAAAATTAATCACAGTCGGTAGTTTTCTAAAAGGTGTATGCGGAGAATGTGTCTGTTGAACGAACAGAAGCAAAACTGCCTGTTCAAATCGATGGAGTCTTTGTCTTAAGCCCTCTCGCACTCTGTTGAAAGAACAGAAGCAAAGAATCGTTCAAACGAGAAGCAAAGAATCGTTCAAACGATGGAGTTTTGGCAGAAGGCGAAGACATTCGCCGAAGAAGCAGCGAAGAAGACGCAAACCCTAACCTCTCCGGCCAAGATCGCCGACATAGTCTCGGAGACGGCCAAGCGGTCGAAGGAGTTTGCCGCCGAGGCGTCCAAGAAGGCCGACGAGATCAGGGCTGTAGCCGATCAAAGCATCAAATCCCTCGCCGATCAGATTCCGTCTTCTCTCTCTCTCCTCAACTCTCCCTCTCCTCCTCCTCAGTCGGAAAAACACTCGCTTTCGGAGCTCCAGACGTTCGGCATCACCGACGATCTTCGAGAGTTCGTTCAAGGACTCACCTCCAGCACGTTCCTCAATTTCCCTGTGCAAGGTACTGTAATTTATATGTTTCTTCGTCAGTGCTTTTGATACCGCGTTATTGTTCGGGACCTAATTACTTGTACGAACTAGAACTACGATTCTGCTGTTGTTTTCATTTTCGTCATAATTTGTAGTAGTAAAATAAGCGCGCGCACATGTACATGTAAACTAGAGCATATTGGTGGCGGTGCTCCAGAAGCAATTATCAATCTTCCTGTTGCGACTGGGTGATTGCAGTATTTCATTGTTTGGGAATCAATTTTGACAATTGGCAGGAAATGGAGGATTCGATTCAGTGCTAAAAAGAACACATGTTTGTGTTTAACATGGTAATGATTTATCTGCGTTTTTTCGTAACAATTTTAAGTGCCAGTGAAAACTATAGTAAAGTTCACCAACTAATTTCACTCTTTGAAAAAGGGGAAAAAAACCTAATTTCATTTATCTTACCAATGGTGAAGGGATTTTTAGGATTCTAACCTATTTTCATGGTGCTTTACTGCTTTTGGTTTTGTATTGGTTGCTATTACATAGTGAATTATCATGCAATTGAAAAAGGGCTATAGCTGTTGAAGGTTATGTTTTGATATTCAAGTTTGGGATACGATTGGTTACCAATGATGTACCATTATTATTTTCTGATTCTGATTGCTTTTAATAGGTGAGGATGTATCAGACATTATGTGCGTCGTCCTTCAATATCGCCAAAAGCTGTGGTATCTATGTAACAGTTCAATAATTATTTGTAATTATTTCTGATTTTCCTATATGGCTTATATCGGATGTGTCGACCGTCTCAAATGTTGAAGCCTATGTTTGGATATGTTTTGGTATTTTACTTTGGGATTTGAAGGCTATAATCGATGAAACTTATCTTTAGATATTCAACTTTGGGATTCAATGGGTTAGCAAACATTGTAACCATTGTTATTTTCTGATTGCTTTTAGTCTAGAGGATCCATCAGACATTATCTGTGTCGTCCTTGTATGACACCAAAACTGCGGTATGCCAGCTCAAATTTTTAATCTTTGAATCTTGTTTATTTGTTGTGTAGACGATTCACCTATATCGGATGTGCCAACCGTCTCAAATGTCCGTCAAGATCTCACAGAATGGCAGCAGAAGCATGCCTCTATTGTTCTCACTACTGTCCAGGTAATTGCCTTCTGTTTCACGAAGTTACTGAGAGTTTATTTCTCTGTGGATTTGTGAGGGAAATTGGTGATCATAACTCTCTCCATTTTCTTGACTATTTCTGTTTCAGCAAATTTCAAGACTACGATATGAGCTATGCCCGCGTCATATGAAAGATGCAAAATTCTGGAGGATATATTTCACACTCGTGAGCACTCATGTGGCACCGTAAGCTACTATTATTTCATCTACTTTTTACTGTCTTTTTAGGTTTTGGAACTTTGTTATGACTAATGATTTGCTTCTGCCAAGTTCTAGAGCAGATTCTGGTTAAAAGACGTCCAATGTCTTGTTTCTGCGTTCATGTTTGCCTTTATCGTTTCTATCAGGTATGAGAAGCAGTATATGGAAGAGGTAAAGTTAAGAGAGGAGCAAAATAAAGATGACAAATCCAAGGAAACTTCGATAGATGGCGACTCCCATGTTCCAGGAGTGACGATCACCAAGCAGAAAAGTTTGACCTCAGCCTCATCAACAGCTGAGCAGGACTTGGATTCATTTCTTTTGGGTGATCTTGAGGATGGTGATGGAGGTCCAGGTAAAATGTTTCATGAGTCTGCGGTGTGCATTTTTTGTTTACTTTCTGAGTGATTGCAGCAGAACTTTAACCTTATGAAGTTGACATTATTTGGCAAGTCTTTTCTAGTTCAGTTATCTTGTTGGAATAAAGTTTCACTGAATTTATAGAATCAATATTCCATGGTTGCTAATGATATATTATTGCCTTGCACCTAAAAAAACTGATCACAGCGATTCTCTACTTGCCTGAGAACTTGTATCAAGATGACTATCTACCATTTATTTGATCCTCTGCTTTTTCAATAGTACGAAGTGAAGTTTCCCTTTTTGTGTTCTCTGGTTAAAGGAATGATAGATTGTGCATGTCATAGCTGTTAAAGCCCCCAGCTAAAGATTCTGTTTAGGAAGCAAATTGACCTGGATGGAGGTATGGGTGTGAGAGTGAGATGCACACATACATCAGAATTCATCAACAGGCATCTATTATGTGGAGTTAAATTAATTGGGACTAGGATTCCTGGGTTTTCTAATAAATAGATAAGGTGTGGGAATTCTAGGATGTTTGTACGGAGATGAGGGAGAAATGGGTGTAGGGGATATGGGAAAATACCGAGGGCAGTAGGAGTAAGTGGGAAAGAAGTTTTTGCTTCTGTGCAGCAATGCTTGAGCAGGAATGGAGATTGTTTTAGTATATAGGGAGTGAAAAAGAGTAGAGAATAAGCAGGAATATTGGACTAATATAACCCTTGGTGAAGAGACCAAAGTATCATTCTTTGCATTTTCTTCATTTCTAGATTTTCCTGTTTGATCTCCCATATCGTAGTTTCACCATTTTAACAAGTGAATTATGGTAGTATTTACTAATTTCTCTCTCAACTCTCAAGTTTTCCTCCCGAAAAATGGTTTCAAACTTTGTGTGCATAACGTTTTCATGATATTTTATGGGGCCTTCTTGCTCGTATATTTTAGTTGTTGGGCCCATTAAAAGGCCTCGGGAGCATCGAATTGCCAATTGCCCCTGGGCCCTGCGCACCTCGGTGAAGTGAAGCACAAGTTGAAAAAAGAGTGGAATATGCTTCATCAAGTTACCAAATCACCTAAAACATCAAATATGACATCCATGTCTGAAAACAACTTGTGACATAACACGTACCATCCTAGAAGACCTGAGAATTCAAACTCTATCATCAGAAGTGGCATTCAAATGACAAAATATAATATCCATACATCAAAAACTAAGGTTTCAATGTTTACCTTTAGAAACATGTAAACAAATAGTAGGATAATAGCGGTCTAATATAGGGAGTCCTGCATGCCTAGAAACCATCCAAATCACCGATAGATTCGTCTTCATTATCATCATTTGATTTATACCCATCCACATATTCCTCGTCTCCTTGATCTGAGTTTCCACTTTCCATCTTCTCACTGTACTTGTTGCTATTCACAATCCTCTTAATGCGCACTTTTCAATAGTATAATATTGTTATTTGAAAAAATCCTGGATCTTTTATCTTACTTTTTTTGGTGGTATTTACTGGAGAGTTACACTTTGGATGTGTGTATCAGTGTATCTATCCTCTATTTCATTGTACTAGGGACTAGGGTGATGCTCCTTGGCGTCCTTGTGTACAGTCTGGGCCCACGTCTTGTTAAATTTTTTTTTTGGGGGTGACAATTGCAAATCTGTGCTGGAGTTTGTTTTGATGCTATTTAAATTGCACCAACAAGAAGTTTCCCCTGGTATGAATTTTTAAGCAGATATTAATCTCTATGCATAATTCAAATAGCATGTGAGTAGAGGAAAAAGGGTAAGTTTGTCCAACTACAAAAAGGTTTAGTTTTTCAACACGCTATTTTATGCATATCTATTACTAAATGAAAAAAATTCCCATGATGTTAACGGGACCCTTTTTCTTTTGGTTGTTTTCATTTTTGTGCATTGGATGGGAAAAATATCCCAACAGATAATTGAACTTGTGAAAAATTCCTTGCACGTAATTACTTGGTAGATTGGGTTTGTTTATATATATATAGTGGTGTCTATTGGAATATTCCTACCTCAGATTTGCTCATTCCTCGCGTGATCTTTCAGATGATGGAGAAGAGGCTTTTGATGATGATTTTGACAAGATTGGCAACTCGGTAAGCGCAAATAATCTTCTGCATTCAATTACTCTAAATTTTCTGCATTCCTTCTCTCCACGCTTTTCCTTGCTCCCTTTTCACAAGTCATGGCAACTCATACCTCCTCCATGGAACATTCGAAAATCAAAGCCTGCAACTTGTATGTATCCTAATAGTATCGCATAATTTTGGAGCTGATTGAATGTTTGCTACACTCGTAGGATGTCGAAGACGAACAGAAGTTGTAGAAGACCGTAATTGCATCAGTTGCTTTGGTTTTGGAAAGGAAATGCGGTTCACTGGGACATGGAATGTAGAGAGGGAATTAGTGCAGCTGTGCTTCATCGTGGCCTTAGTAACTTTTCTTGGCAGTTTTAAGGCATTGTTCGGTGGTTGTTTCGTAGGTTTGTGAAAAGCGTCATTCATGTTTCTTTCATTAATTTTGCTTATGATATTAAACCAAATGTCACCCTTTGTTTTGTGAATCTTGGTTCTGTTAATTCCTTTCTTCAGTATAGTTGTCATATGTATAAGTATGAAATGTTTGGATGCGTTCTTAATTAGAAGCGACGAAATATTTCGGATTTGAGGCATAGCATTCTAAATGTGATTTGAGTTGGAGCAGTCATCACAGATTCACAGTTTGTCCAAACGGCAAAAAAAGTAAAAGTTAGCATCTGCACCCTATTTATCATATATGAACTTTTTTTTATTTTTTATGTGCTGTTATTGATATTTATTCTCTCCTATTGGAAAAATTAAACAAATAAGAGGTTGTTTTAGAAACTTACTTATTCCCAAACTAACTGAAAAACTGGCTTATTTTGTTTTATAAGATAGGTTATTCTCTCACAGTACATTAATTCACATAAAAATCTTTTATGTGAATTTATAATATTAGTTATTTTATTATTTTATCCTGCTTTTGCCTTCTTTTTTTTGGTGGTCTTTTTGACCAAGTTTTTTGAGTTGTTTTATCATGATTTTTACTAGATTTGGATCAAACTTTTTTGTTTAATCGTTTTTCTCGAGATGAATCGAAAAAGTCTAGAAAAGCCAAGCTTGAAAAAAGTTCACTTGATGAGAATATTTTGAAAAAATAAATAAATAAATTTATTTTCCTAATTTAAGCATCACCTTGTATATTTTTTTTGGTAATTTAACTTTCATTGAAAGAAAACACCGAAACAAGGATCATACCCCTGAAAACAGACAACAACAAGAAGTGGCCAAGACCTGAAGGAAAACAGAGCCTACATCACAAACAAGGCAAAAACCTAAACAACAATAGAGGCACCTAGCATAAATCCAAACCAACTAAGACCGGGAAAAAACAAGAGGGATATTCCAACTAAGACATAAAAGCCTATTATCATCTGGTTGTTTGATACCTCGCCAAGAACAGATGCAAGCACGCAAGTCAGAGTCAATCTTGGTAGTGAGATCCAAAACAGTATGAGGTTTTCTGCTGGAAAACCCTCCTATTCCTCTCGCATCAAATATTGTAGGTAACACTAGCTATGGACAGTTTAAAAAGCAGATCCCGAAAAACCTTCCATTTTCCTGTGATGCAAGGCCCACACAATCTCAGCCATCAAGTTTGAAATTGACCTATGGATCTCATTCTTTTGCAAAAAGTGGGCTCAAACACTAGTTGAATAAGAGCATCCAAAAAACAGATGGTGATAAACAGATGGTGATGAATCTCGGGAGCCCCAAAACACAAAGCACACACCCCATCAGTAGTAATACCCCATTGTACTAATCTATCCTTTGTAGATAAACGACCCAAAAGGGCTAGCCACTCAATGATCCCCCACCTAGGAACGCCACTCAATGATCCCCCACCTAGAAACATGATGAGGGAACCAGATAATCTTGCTCCAAGGAACAATTGGGGCTTTGGTTCTGATTGCATTCCAAGCAAATTTTGTAGAAAATGTAAGCAGTCAAAAGCCATTTAACTAAATCTTCACAATCAGCATGTGCTAGGAAGTTTGGTGGAGTGTGAGCAATAATGTCCTTGGACTTTCTAAAACAAACAATGTGATGTAAAAAGGTTAACTAAAAATTAAATAATACTGTACTTATCAACGTCTTTAACAAAAAGTTTATTAGTCCAAACGTAATGTTGTAATCTTATAAAAATTTGAAAATAAATCCCAAAATTGCCAATGATGGACTCGGATACAGTGATGCACGAATTTGAAAATAAATCCCAAAATTGAACGCAAAGACGAAAGGTCGAAAGCCCCCACTGTCAAACAGTCCAAGCTTCTCCACACTCAACCATGGCTTCCACTCTCCTCAAGGCCAGGTCAATCACTATCTCCATCACTTCCCGCTTATTCCCATCTCTCTCCTCTTCTTCTTCTTCTATCTCCTCTCCCCCCTGCAAAACAACCCACCCCATCACACAACCCTCCCAAACCAAAACTCCACCTTCCCCCAAGAAAGTCCCATTCACAGTCTCAGTTCACGGCAGGACGTGGGAGGATCCGTACCACTGGATGCGCAATACCAACGACCCTGATTTCATCGATTACTTGTCCCAAGAAAACTCTTATGCTGAGAGTTTCATGGCAGACACTCAGAAACTACGGCAGACTCTGCTTTCTGAGATGAGAAGCCGAATGCCGGCCGAGGTTTCCACTCCCCCTGAACGTTTGGGACCCTGGTTTGTTCTTTTCCTTCATACCCATTTGGCATATTGGTCTATATTCTCATGAGCATCTTCAGCCCTTATACTTCTACTCGAATTGGAGTAAAAGCTTCATTTGATATGAAACACACTAATGAGAAAACGCTTATCTAACTACAAATTTGAGTAAAAGCTTCATTAACGATATTGTCGTAAATTTGAGAAGTAGAAAATAGCCTTGTAAAATTTGAGTAGAACTCAATTTGTTAGAGGTTGGAGTCAAGGAGTGGACTGGATGCTACATGTGATTGAGTTTGAGTTAAAAAAAAAGGCAAGGGTTGGAGATACTAAGTGTGATTGAGTATTATTTGGTTCTAGGTTTTACTTTTATTAAAATGCGTAGATAAAGCAGCACTCTATAATGTATGCATGAGATAAAGATAGAAATGGTTTGAAAGATATGCAAATACTTGAAGGTGAGGTATTACAAACACATTGCCATCTACGAGGTTTTGTGTTTTGAAATTGTTGTATGATATCCGCATTATCGATTCTCTAGAATTCATGTCTTTGAATTGATGTAGCCAAGCAATTCTGGACTATTTGGGCTGAAGTCAAACTGGGGTTTGGAGTAGTCAAGTGGGCTAATGTATTGTTTTTGCCCAGTTTACGTAAAAAAGGCATAATATTAGGGTGTTCATTTTTTACTAAAAAAATTGTGTTCATTATTTTCATAATGTGGTAACCTAAATAAGTGGTCATATAACATATGTTTTGTATGTATGTTTCCCATTTAAGGGGCTATACCTGCAGGCCCACCAATTAAGGTGGAGGATGTATGTATTTCTATGTTGTAGTAGGAATCAAAGAAAAAGTGAGCTTGTATGTATTTCTATGTCTACAGTAAATGTGAAGAATTTCCGGAATTAAAACATCCTTTCACCAGTAGTTTGGGCTTTCTAGTTTAATTCTAGTACGTGTGTTTAGTTTTGTCTCGAAACTCGTAGATAGTGCTGTTACCTATGAGTGGTTCTTTTGTGGGGTGTACAGGTTGTACTATCAATATATTCCAGAGGGTAAGGAGTACCCAGTTTTGTGTAGGAGGTTAGCAACTGAAAAAAAAGGTTGGGTGGGGACTCTGGTCAATTACCTGAGAGGAAGATCTGGGAAGAAGGAAGTTTTGCTTGATTGGAATGAGATTGCAGAACAGTATGGTAACTTCTTTTGTTATCTTCTTGTTTAGAGGAACAACTTGTTGTTTGCCGGTTTATTTTCATATTGGCTATCTTTTTTCTTATGGATGATTTAAGGCAGCCTAGGTGTGGTTTTTTTTTATCTGGTAGGGTAATACAAAGTGGTGGGAATTTTGTGAAACCTCACTTCGAATTAATTGGTAGTACCATTGAGTCCAACATAACATTGAATAAAGCATGTGATCTTGACTCAGACGGATTTTAGTTATAATTGACTGATTAAGATGTTAATAATCTAGGCCTGAATTACAGTGAAGCATCTTGATTGGATCTTTGCATGCGTGTTCTTCATATGAGTCTCAAACTCTTATATTTGAATATCTAATGACTGTTGATTTATATCTTCGTATCGTAATCCTATTTGTGGTTTCCCCCCTAACTTGATACAAATAATGTTTGACTTTTATATGAAGTCAGAAGATACATTTTCAGTAGAAGTAAGGTTCATATTTAACTGTATCTGAATTTTGGGAGAAATGACATTCCTTGTGTCCATATCCATGCTTCTTAGCTCGAGGGATTAATATGCGCTAGTAAATTGAATTTTAAGACTTCAAATACTGCGTGTTCCAAATACTTTGTTTTTGTTTTCACTCTTCTAGGATATGTTCACGTGGGCACATGTCGTGTATCACCAGACCACGACTTCCTTGCATACACACTTGATACAACTGGCGGCGAAAAGTTCATGCTCCAAATTAAGGATCTCACAACATTGCGGAACATTCCAAAATCAAGAGTTGACGGGGTTGTGAGCTTGGCATGGGCTCAGGATGGTCGCACATTGTTTTACACGGTGTCGGATGACAACCAACGGCCCTACAGGCAAAGTCTTTTAACTTCTTTTTTTAATTTGGCTTTTCACATGAGAATCTTAATATTTCTCACGTTATTGTTGGTTAACCAGGGTACTATGCGAAATACTAGGATCGGATTCTGTGGTTGATGTTCAAGTGTTTACGGAAGATGATTCTAGCTACTGTGTGGATATCAGCAGCACAAAGGATGGGAAGTTCATAACTGTGAATTCTAACTTGAGAACATCATCTGAGGAAGGAACTTGCCTGTATAATTTTGTTTTTCGTCTCACGTCTCAAAATTCCTTCTCCTTGCATATTTAAATCTTGGTGGGTTCATACAGGTTTTTGTCATAGATGCAAGCAACCCACAAGAGGGATTACGAAGATTATGTAAGCGTGTCCCTGGTGTACAGTACTTCGTGGAACATCACGGTGGTTTTTTCTATGTTCTGACAAATGCTTCTTTGAGTGAGGATAAAGAATTGTCAACTGGGAATTATTACTTGGGTAGAGTCCGAGTTGAAGATGCACACTTGAATAACTGGCAGGTTAACTATGTTTTCTTCTGTCCAGATATGCATGACTGCATTAGTACCCGGTTTCCTTTACTTTTATAGGAATGGACGAGTTTATACCTTGTTCAAATGTCATAGAGAGGCGTATAGCACTCGAAATATGTGTGGTGTTCCCACTAATGAAAAAGTGTAGAGAACTAATTCTCAAATTAGTACCCAGGAAGAAAATTAAATGAAATTGTGGAGTGTTAATACCAAATTTTGAGCCAGTGGGGAAGACTACAATGTGCTTAGAGGAGACATGGTTTGGCAGGAACTTATGAATTTCTTAGTGGATGTGAAAGGGGGTGTCAGGTTGACTGAGCTGGAAGAGATAAGTCTTGCTGGCTGGTTTTCATTCTAAATTTCTAATAAACATAGCATAGTTCTTTTCTAAATCCAAACGTTTTAGAATTAGGGGTGGGGCTTTATTAAAACTTGAATTATGGAAGGCACACATGGTAGTTTTCAGTTTCTTAGGAACTTTTAGGTCTTGGGTACTTTTTTTTGTGTGAGCGTATTGGATTCCTCGTATTGCCTGGCATCTACGATGACAAACTTTTGAGGAGTAGAAAATGGATGATTACTTTCTTTTCCAACAATACTCTTAGCGTATTGGATTCCTCGTATTGCCTGGCATCTACGATGACAAACTTTTGAGGAGTAGAAAATGGATGATTACTTTCTTTTCCAACAATACTCTTACCTCTTTATAACTGTCTTGGTTTTCTTTTCGATGGAGTGTTTCTGCCTTGGTTAACGTGTACACTCACGAAAGAAAGCTTGGTTTCTTATAGTGGAATGATGTAAATTTTTCTTGGAAATTAAGGGAGCAAGTAGTGTTCTAAAAGAAGGTCTGGAAGGCCAAGTATTCGCCACCTAGGCGCTAGAAGGCCCCTCGCCGACGAGCCCTACTAGCCCAACTAGACCGACTATCCCGACTAATTGCCCGACTAGACGTTGAGTACTCGGCTCTAGAAGCTAGAAGGTGCATGGCTGCCCTGGGAGTGCCTAGCGAGTTTTAGAACCTTGGGGGCAAGAAAGAGCATAAATCAATGGTGTAACAAAGACATGATTATCTAAGGTTAATATCAAGTCATTATCTTAGATAGACTTCAATAAACTCTAAAAGTACTGTTCTGGCTGACTGCTGACCTTAGTTAGTTGGAACGTGTGCTTTTTTAGATGAACTAAAAAGTACTGTTCTAGCTGATCGCTGACCCTAGTTGGTTGGAACTTGTGCTTTTTTAGTTGAATTGAGTCACTATGTTCAGATTTATGTCTTATGTTGTCATTGATAATTTCTTTTCTTGGGTGGTGCTCTGTGTACAATTGAAAGTTTTTATTATTATTTATAAACAATATATGTTTTTCTTTTTTTGGCTGGAAACTATAGAATGTAGCTAGTTTTTTATGTTGCTTTCTTGTTTTATCCTCAACAATTTTTGTCATCATTTGGTCCTCTATACATTATATAATTTTTGTTTCACCAGGGTTATTGTTGAAACTCATTTTTTTTTATAACTTTCGATTTGATATCAGAATATCATTGTACCAAGTGAAGGTAGCATCTTACAAGATATGGACATTTTGAATGGACATCTAGTGCTTTTCCTTGACAAAATGGACTCCCCTCAGATATGTTCCATCAATATGCCTATAGACGTTGATTGCAAGGTATTTAATTTCTGGCTTGCTTTGTGCTCACAAATTGTTATCCAACCATGATGGTTACATAGAAAGTACATAGAGAGGTCCCAGTTATAGATAGAAAGGCAAGTTAACTGAAGATAGATTGAACTTCATTGCTCTAATTGTTTTGATGGTTGAATGTATTTGAAGTTTCGAACCATGGCATTGTTGTTCGAATTGCTTTTGGAGTAAATTTTGACTATCTGTTTGTCTAATTTTTTTTTTTTTTTGCCCCAATATCATAAATGTTAGAGGATTCCATTTTCGGGGACTAGCCTCCTTCCTTCAAAACTTCCGGTTCGACTCCTTATTCTTGAATTTGAATCATTTCCTCTTTCTCGCCGTCCTACCCCGTTGACCATGTCTTACTCCCTCGAATAAGTGTATTGAGAAAATAGTAGAGTCCTTACAACTCTGTCTAAGCATTTCAGATGGGTGAAATGCCCACCTCAAACTAAAACTATAAAAACACAAAAAAAAATTCCTATTCTCAGTTGTGGCACGAGCATATGTGTGTGTTGTATTAAAAACACAAAACCCTGCTTTTTATACTCATTGTGATTATATTCATTGGCAATACCTCTTCAACTGTTTTACAGCATTGTGTGGAGATTGACGATCTTGATCCTTGGTTTTTCCCTCTGCCATCAAATATCCGTAGAATCAGTCCAGGTTCAAATCACTTCATGAGCTCAGCTTATCGAGTTGTGCTTTCATCTCCAGTGGTATAATTTCTAATCATTAGTATACTTAATAGTGATACTCACTTCCTATATATTTGGCGTGTTTCTGCTGTTGTAGCGTTAGTGGTTCAAGTATCTCTTACTTTTCTTTATTTTTAGATGTTTTGTGATGTAGTAAGCTGAACCTGGATGTTCAATGGGAATTTGCTTTCGGAATATCTGATGTCTTTTCATTCTTGGTCTCTGTCATGTTATTCACCTTCTTAATTTGTTTGACCTTTTTGTTATTAAGGGGTGTATTCCAGTTAGGTGCAACTGCAACCCAAATAACCAACTGATCAAACCTCTATTGGTTTGGTTGGCTATGTACCAGGGGCATTTGGTTCAGGCTCGTTTGATGTAGTATGAATTGAGTTTGGTTCAGGTTTTGGTTTAGGTGACAGGTTAAAAAGATAGCATGAAAACACACAACATATCCATTATGTTAGTAGTTTAGCCCTCTGACTAATAACTCATGATTTATGTGCAGGCTTCTTCTCAGTAGAATTGTGGACTAATAACATGAATACTTTGTCAAGACTTATAAGTTGAAAAATAGGCACTTCTTGAACTCTACTGGACAGTGTCTTCTTAGACGATTGATGATGTAAGCGTTTTGCATTTAGCATTCAGAGCTTGAACTCTACTCGACAACTAGTTTTTATTTTATTGGATAGCTTGGGCTACTGTTGAATTCATGATGAATGCTATTTGTCGTCAGCTAAGGATTTAGTAGTTGAACCTAAATTTGTAAAGATTTGGGGGAAGCATTGTTCAGTAGCGAGCTACATTTTCAGGTAAAACAAGTAGGATCATGATATCTTTTCAACTTTTCCTTTTCTGTTTCCTGCTTCCTTACTTCATTTGTTCTGTATCATGGCCGAACCTGAAGTTTTAGAGCGTGCTCTGTTTTCCACAGTTCTCAGCTTGAAACTATCAGAGCTCGTACCATATTTTCAATATACGAAGTTAATTAATTTTCATGTATATTGTCTACAACTCTGACCTGAAAAAGTTGGTGAGCCGGAATGTGTACTAAGTATATGATTCACGTACTGTTTTTTGGTCTACTAGTGACCTATAGTGAAGAATTGTTGTTCAGTTGAGTTGACAAGATATCTCATTCTTTTTCGTGAATGCAGATGCCTGATGTAACTATTGACTATGACATGTCAAGACGTACATTCTGGGTTGTGCATCAAGAGGAGGTAGTGGGTGTTTCAGCTGCTACTGGATCATCCTCTCAGACTATTCACGGAGAAGTTGATGAAGTTATAGAGGTTTCGGAGGAGAAGGAGAAAGATATCCAGAATTATGAAATCTTTTCGCAGAAGGACTTCTCTGATGCATATTTTTGTGAAACAAAGGAAGTCCTTTCCCGTGATGGTGTTGTTGTTCCTCTCACTATATTGTACTCCAAGAAATCACATCGGGAGGATTGTTCTCCTGGGATTCTTCTAGGGTATGGAGCATATGGGGAAGTTCTTGATAAAAGCTGGTGTGCGGAACGTCTAAGTTTGTTGGATCGTGGATGGGTGGTCGCATTTGCTGATGTAAGGTCAGTTATATCAAAAGATGGTATTTATGTTTCGTTTTGCACTTTTGGCGTCAACAAAAATTGAAAATAAACAAATAGCATGGGTTTTTTTAATCTTGTATTAATTTTATAGCCTTATTGGAAATTTTAATTTCATTGTAGAAATACCCTCTATTTTGCTGTGGCTCAATCTCTTCTCTCTCCGAATGAGAATGAAAGTTGGGAAAAAACACGTTCTCTCTTGAGAGGTCCGATCTAAATGTTGGTGTCAATCCTGGAAAGTGTAGGATTGTACTCCTGTAGTAATTGACCGACAATGCCTTACCTTTTTGGTGGATCTTAAAGGTGTTTTTGGAGAGGGAAAAGACTAGAATGCATGGTTATTGGTTTATTGAATGGAAATCAGTACAGAAATCCAACAGCAAATAGCTGGGAAGCTTTTAGAGAATGCAGTCATAGTTGACTTGTTTCGAGAAATATCTAATGACAATACTTTGGCTTCTGCCTTCTTGTTGAGCCTCACATGTCCCTTTTTTTTTCCTTTTCAAGTACTCTTTTGGAAGGCCCTAAGAAAGGTGTGCAAGCCTAGTTTTTGCCATGCGTAGAATTATAAACAACCTGCGCAAGAAAAACCATATGGTTTTTGACACTTGCGAATCACGATTTATGTCTGCATCGCTCTACTTGGTATTTTGCTAGCAGCCTAGAAATATGAAGCTGTCATTCGATGCTTATTCACCTGAAACAGAAATACATGCATGCTCTTCCAGTATATTTCCCCCTTTTACCTGCATATTTTGTATGAGCAGGGGTGGCGGGGGAGTTCCTTCTTGGCATAGGTCTGGCAGTGGATTGAACAAATTGAACTCTATCCATGATTTTGTTTCATGTGGCGAATTCCTGGTTAATGAGGGTTATGTTTGCAAAGATAAGCTTGGTGCTATTGGACACAGTGCAGGATGTCTCCTTGTAGCAGCAGCCATCAATATGTATCCAGACTTGTTTCGGGCTGCCATCATGAAGGTAAGCTCCTATTGGAATATGCTATTTTTATATTCAGAAGTTGGATTCAGGGTCGTAGATTGGGTTGTAACCTGGAACCTTATGCTCTTCACATCAAAAGACGCTAGAAAAAGGAGCTAGAAATTTTATACTTCTCGTAGTTGCAATGACATGTGAAACATTTCAAGCCATCCTTTGCATGCTCTTAGATTCTAATAACAAAGCAACCAAATGGAGCATTATCAATTCGATTACTAACACTTAACCTTGCCAGTATGGGAACTGCTTTAAGGTATATATTATGACATTTAAGACGGAAGCATATATTTTTGTATATGCATACCATTTGAGACTGGAACATACTTTGGACCTGTGTTACAGTGGAGTGCTAATATCCTAGAAATTTATATGTTAGAACGTGCATTCCAAAATACATAGCACCTTCATTCCACCAGTGGATTTAGTGATGCAACACCATACCAATATTTAACAAAACTGTAAGAATCAAAAGAGAGTGATGTTTTAGCTAGAAAACAATATTAAAAAATTGGTCCTTATGCTATAGAAATTTATTTTGCATGAATGGTTACCAATATACTATTTGCTTCATTATGAATGTAGCGCAGGTCCACATTCCATTGGTCCACGGTGCAGGGAACATTAGCTTCCCGACCATCAGTATTGTGAACATGATTTTCCATTCTCTCTCTAAACTTTCATCCTTGGGGAAGTAAAAGCAACTTGGCCATGCAGAATCTTCATCTTATGTACTCGTAACTATATTAGCATGGTATCTAGTGCTGCAAAGTTGAATCATTTGTTTTTCACCTCGTTTGACTTTAGCGTGATAATGTTGGAGTAACGTCTCTGTGGTAATCGTGCCAGGTTCCATTTCTTGATATATGCAACACATTGTTAGACCCCAGTTTGCCTCTCACCGTTTTGGACTATGAAGAATTTGGAAATCCTCAGATTCAATCCCAGTTGGAGACTATACTGCAATATTCTCCTTACGATAATATCGCTGGAGGTGTTTGCTGCCCTTCAGTACTTGTGACATCATCATTTCACGATTCAAGGCAAATCTATATCTCATGCCTTCGCTCATCCATAATAGATTCATGAATGTGTTTGCACTTACATTGCAGTTATATTCATACGAACTATGTGATTGCATACTTTCATCTCCGTGAACTTAACTGATAGCCTCCTTAATCATTACCAGAGTTGGTGTTTGGGAAGCTGCCAAATGGGTGGCCAAAGTACGAGATATGACCTGTTCAAGTTGTTCTCGTTCAGTCATCTTGAAAACAAATATGATTGGCGGACATTTTGGCGAAGGAGGTCGTTTTGGTCATTGTGAGGAAACAAGTTACGAATATGCTTTTCTGATGAAAGTTATGGGGTTTGCGGAACCACAGAGTGGTTTAGGTTTTGCAGTAAGTTTGAGAATAAAATTTTAGGATCCTCCAAAAAAAAATGCTCAGCTGGGGATTGGGGGACAACCGTGCATCTAGCTTTTCAGAGATGGTGATTCCGTCTATTTTCTCTTTTCCGTAATTTCTGGAGGCTCTTTGTAACATCCAAGGCACAAAGCTCAATAGGGAAAAGTTGGTTCAGTAAGGCACTTGATTTCAGGTTATGGTTATTTCCTTGTGTGATTTTTCTGCTCATCTTCTCTAGGCTCTCAGTTTATTGGTTTCTATATCTACAGAAAGGAACCACGTCCATGATATTGGTTAGCACTGCGGACTTTGTAACAGCACTCTTCCACTGAGATTAAGGTTGCAGTACTTGCAGTCTCAAGGAATCTTATGGAGCGTGGAGACTGTTAATAGCGGTACATTCTTTTTCCAAGATGATTCTCAGTGAAAATAGTTGCTTTCCAGAGATTTTAAAGTTAAAAACTTCTTTCACAGACTGTTACATCTATACATTTTACGTTGCATTTTCGTGCCACATCTTTCTATACTGATTAAAAGACCATTTTGGTAGTATAAATTTTTGTAGGAACATTAACTCCTTAAGTGAGTTAGGTAACAGGGAAAAACCCGTTAATAATCCTTAACAAATAGGCTATATAATTTCACTTGCAGAACTAGTGATGAATTGGCATTCCATATGTTTTCTTTTCTCTAAGGTACGATCTTTTTTACCTGGAGAATGCAAATCTCTTTCTCGGGGTTACAAGGAACTATACAACCTTGAACCTTGTGATGAAGACGAACTGGTGATGTACTTGAAATTAGTTGTTCTTCAGTTTCAAGTGATATGGACATGGAAAATATCTATAGAACTACAACTATGGTCGTTTTACTTATCAATATGCAGGATGATATTGTAGCGGATGGTCTCTCACACCATTTTCTTTTTGCATTGTTACTAATTTGTTTTTGTTATTTTTTGTTTTGGCTTATTTCCAGTGATCTCTCAAATGGAGCCCCCACCCTGATATGTGGATTATTGATAATCATTTAATTCTTGTAAGCCTTCTTTAGTTCGAGTTATTGTTCTCGTTTGGTTTCAATATCCTGGGAGTTGCACTGTTTGCATCCCTATTTCTGTGCTGGAAATGTTTTTCTGGGTACCCAAACATAGTACCATATTTTTGTGCAATCAAATATGGAGCACAGCTGGGTGGTGGAAAAGCGCGTTGGGTCTTTATGTGACGATGCTCCTGGACCACCCAATAATTTTTTAATTTATTGAGAGCTTATTTAGTATCCTTGTTACCGTCACGTAGTGTCCCCAGTTCCCTTCTCCACCACACAGTGGTGGGGTTCATACGTTTTATCTTGAGTTTCACTACAATGTGTGCTGAAGAAGTTGCTTAGGGCGCGACCGGACGGTTTTACTTCCTAACAATCATGCTATGAATAAAAGAAAAAATCTCGTTTGTGTGACAAGATTGCAGGATTCATATAAACGACTACTACTTTTTTAACACTACTTCACAACATATATTTGGCAGTTTTTTTTTTGGATAATTAAAAATATATATCATTACATTTGCTATGGGCGACTTGTATTCAATGTGATGTCTCATTGTCTCCAAATATTCTTAACTTATATTGAGTGTGAACCTATGAACAATCACAGTTCTCTCTCTCTACAAATATTCTTGACTTGTATTTAGTGTGATGTTTCGTTGTCGCAAAATATTCTTGACTTGTATTCAGTGTGAACCTACGAACAACCCCAGTTCTTCTTCTCTCAATCTGTCCAAATATTCTTGACTTGTATTCAATGTGATGTTTATGGGAAATATTTTTTTTGTACTCCACGTTTTTTCAATTCCAGTGTGCATTGGGAATTGTGATGTGTGTTATTTTTAGGGAGAATTTCAATTCAGTGGTTTTTAAAAGTAAATATTCTGATTTCATGCACGATTTTTTTGAAATCACCAAAAACATGAAAATGAAAAAAAACAACAAAAATGATATATACACTCCCTCCCCAGCCACACCAGTGTATGTATCACTATTGAAAAAACAATCACACATATATAGCACCAGCTTTTTAAGGTATGAAATCGCCCTATCATTACACTCGAAAGAAAGAAATCGTTCGTTATTACATTTGCTATGTGCCAATTTTTATGGGCGACTTGTATTCAATGTGATGTTTTGTTGTCTCCAAATATTCTTAACTTGTATTCAATGTGAACCTACGAACAATCACAATTCTCTCTTTACAAATATTCTCGAGTTGTATTCAATGCAGTGTTTTGTAGTCTCTAAATATTCTTGACTTGTATTCAGCGAGAACCTACGAACAATCCCAACTTTCTCACTCTCTCTCTATCTCTCTTTCCGAAAATTCTTGACTTGTATTCAATGTGAGGAAAATATATCTTACTCCATTCCAACCTACTTGTAAGGTACGAAATTGCTCCATCATTCGTTATTACATTTGCTATGTGCCAATTTTCATTGGAAATAATTTTTGCACTCCACGTTTTTTCAAATGCCTTCAAGCACGCACATTCTCAGACTTAGGTTGCTCCTAGAGGCGACAAATTGAAAGCCACATGTTATGGGTAATAAAATTACACGAAAACAAAACCCTCACGCACCGCCGCACCGACTCAGCCTAGATCTACTCGAAGAACTAGGTATAACAGGAGAAAATTTTGGGTACGGGTGCCTGGCGCCATATCCGAGCCGTCCAAATATGTTTTTGACAGCCCAGATCCGCGAGTGGCATTTTTATAAATTTTGGGGCTAAATTTACCTCCACAGATTCTGGGCCGTCTCGGATATGGTGCCGGGCACCACGTGAATCTACCCTACCCATACCCAAAATTTTCTCGTATAACAGAGGTTATCCACAATACCCATTAATTAGCAGTCCCCCTGTGCAGCCAGATATATCGGATAGATCCAAGAACTGACTACTAGTAACCACCTGCGGTCAGAGATTCCAGATTTTGTGCTTGCTTACCTACAACAATCCAAATTTAGAAAGAAAAAGAAAAGAAATGAAAGAAAAGAAAAAAAAGTCTCATTTTACCTTGTTGAAAATAACCATACCACTGACACAACTTTAAAACACAAACTGCGTCGGGCTCCATTTGATGTGTCGGGATCCATTCGATGCACATGGATTCACATGCATGAAACAGTTCCGGACACAGTTGTATCCATAATTGTGTTATAAAGTTTGTGTGTGTAGACTTTTTGTGTAGAAAAATACTAGTAGATCACTCCAAAACCCCCCCAAATCTCATCCTCAGCTTCATGCTCTCGGTGCTTTAGTTAGAATATTGGAAACACAATACCCATCTCACCAATGTCTCTTCTTCACAACAATCCCACTTCGTTGCAAGCACTGATCAGGCTGTCCATCTCTCTCTTTTATGCTCTCTTTTTTCTTCCACCCATTCTTCTAGCCTTCATCTTCGTCTCCTTTGCCTTCTTCCTCATCTTCCCCACTCTGTTTGTGTTCGCCTCTGCCTTCCTTTTCTTGAATACAGCATGCCACTTCTCCATTGAACTGCTAGAAATGATATATTCTCGGGAGATTCTGTTCATGGCAGCACTTGACTGAAAAAGACATGTCAAATGGGTCTGAGGGAATGGAGGAGGAACAGGTGAGTGTGGAGTTGGACCCCTCTGAATTTCCCTCCTTGTATGAATCAGAAGATGAAGAGAAAGAGGAGGCTGGGAATCACGGCTCATGCACACCGTTGGACTCCCGTTGGGAAATTCGGGTCCCAAAATATGTTGATAGGAAAGAACATAACCGGACGGTACGCTTCGTGACTTCTCTCTAACATGAATGGATCAATTAAGTGCTGATAGATCTTGGGTTCGAGTTGATAGAGCAAAAATCCCGCAAATATTTGCTAGTTCTTGTGTTATTTTGGAAAGAATTCTTCTCATATTGCTTTCATAGCCTAATCTATTGACCACTTTGTCAATGAATTCAGTTCTATGAATTGCTGACATATTGGAGAAGTAAAGAGAGAGAGGAGGGATTGAAAAAAGTTGAAGCAAGGTAAGATTCACTAACATTTTCTCTGTTTCATTTATTTAATTAAACTCAACTATCTAAAGCAAAATATTTTTGCTTTCATATTGCAAACTAATCATTTTCTCTCAATCCTAGTTGGTGTTTACAATGTGACAGGGAAAACTTCAGAAACGTGCAAATTACAAATACAAATATATCAAACCACTAATATCTTATATGGGCCCGGTTCCCCTCACACTTAAAAAACACATAAAAAAACACAAGATTTTGTTCTGGGCCCCACTGTGACGTTCTGAACCGTTGATCTTGTTTAAATGAGTAAAATAGGGGGTCCTGCAAAAATTCAGCTTAATTGGATATCGGTAAGTGCTTGATCCAAATAGTTTTGCAAAAACTGTGACAGGAACTAGTGTTTTTAAAATCGTTTGAATCAAGCACTTACCGATATCCGATTGAGCTGAAATTTTGCAGGACCTTTTATTTTACTTATTTAAACAAGATCAACAGTTCAGAACATCACAAGGGGGCCTAGAAGAGTGTTGTGTTTTTTTATGTGTTTTTTTAAGTGTGAGGGGAACCGGCCCTTATATATAGTGATTTCAGACTCTTTATTTGTCAAATACTGCAACTGGAGATGAATAATTCCATACAAACGAAACTACAAACCAATCTTCTCAATAAGAGTATCAACAGTATACAAAACAACACAACTTTATATACTAGAAGATGCAGTTATGTATTGGCCGATATCGGACAACACAACTCATATATTAAACTTATTTACGGTTCAAGCACCACTCATTATGGGCTCACCGTGCGATCATTGCAATAATCTGAACCGTTCATCTTGTAGGCCCGCAAGATAACGTACCTCTACAAAAAATCAGGTTGATAGGATATCGATAGGTATGTCAAAACTTGAAACCGTCCATTTTTAAAACCAAAATTCAACTTTTGACATACTTATCGATGTCAAATTAAGCTGATTTTTTGAATAGAAATATTATTTTGCAGGCCCTACAAGAAAAACAGTTCAGATTATTGTACTATGCGCTCGGTGGAGTCTACAAAAGCCGGTGGCGCAAACCACCTGAACAGTAAATAAGTTCATATCTGAAAGAAATTTGTCGGTCCATAAGTCTGGTAAGACGAATGCGTTACGCGCCATGAATCCTTGATACGCATGTAGCCGTCTATAATTCTGGTCCCCCTTCAGCCTTCAGGGGCTACTAACTGAACTTTATTTTATGGGCACTGGAGAAATGCTTAGCTGCAGCAACCATGACGGCCTCCGGATCGGAAGCCGGCTTCGAGCCATCGGCCATTTTGCCTTCACCGGAGACGTTGAAGCACGATGTCAGTGGCCGCAAGAGGGACAAGAACGCCGAGTACCAACTCCCTTTGTTGTTCTTACTCATGGTAGTAATTTCTTGTTAAGTGGATCCTGAAAAGTTGGTGTCTAGCAGCTTGTCTTAAAATTACAAGGCTAAAATATGTTGGAAATTTGCTTGTTTGTGGGATGTGTGAAGAGTTCTTTACACTTATATAAGCTGAGTTTTCGTGATGATCAAGGTAAAAATGCAGAGTCTTTTTGGGTCTGTGTCCTGGGGAAGGATCCAAGCAAGAGAATGAAGAAAACTTTTTGCTCCATTTGGGTTTCTTGGAAACTGCTTTCAACAGTAATTTGATGGGAAACAAAGTCTCTTGTTTGTCAAGTTCGATGTATCAATTGACCAACGCGTCTATGGCTGCATGTGGGGTACGCATGTCATGTTTTTGTTTTATCAACGGAAATGATAAGTATCATGAAACAAAATATTTTTCGCAAAATTTTTGTGGAAACTTATGGTGTGTTTTGGATATTTTCAGTTTTGTTATGTAGTGTTGCTGATCAATCAATTGACTGGGGAAGCTTATCTACTGTTCAAAAGTGAGTCTTTTGCGTGAGGAAAAAGGGCATCGACGGATGGAACATTGTAGTCAAAATTGACTGAAGACATCTTGCAAACCAAGACATGTTGATTTTTCTGGCTTGTGGACAGAGACAAACCAAGACATCTGTTAGAAAACGTGTTTCGACACGATCAATTGGATGAATTGATCGAGCACTTTTTGATATCCGATCGAGTTCATCTATTTTTACGGAATTAAATTAAATGAAATATTATTTTTGACAAATAGAATGATTTTAATTACATGTGTTGAATTCGAGGTGGGTTCCACAAGAATGCCCATATGTACCATTAGGACTTTTCGCCCAAACCATGAGAGGCAAGTACTCGCTATAAGTGGCGGATCCAGGAATAGTACACAGGGGGTCACCTTTTCAAGCAAAACTTTGGAAAAAAAAAAAACTCACAGTCCAATATAATAAATATACCAAGAAAATATTAAAATGTTTAAACATTCTTCATTAAGCAAAAAAGTTTAAACTTAAAACATTACTCCATGAAACATTTTGTGAATATTGTGCTAATGACGCTTGAAAAATAGAAAAGTAAAGTCCTATGAGAAAAAGAAAAGGAATTGACAATGACAAAGATAGAGAAGTGATCAATCTATTTCAATTTTTCGATTAGTACTAAATGAATTTTGAAGAAAAGTTCAATAATTGCACATATTCTTATAGTGGGCATTTAAAAAAGGACGAGAGAGGGAAAAAAAAACTGAAAAAACTGGAATTCGAGGGGGATCACGTGAGCCCCCTGTGCCCTTGGAGAATCCGTCCCTGCTCGCTATTCACCCACGAGGTTGTTAGCTTTGTCACAATGTTTTTGGAATGTAACTATACAGTGACATTATTTCCAAATGAACCAGGATTTGAACTTGAAGGTGATACATTAAATGATTAATATATTGCCATTGTTCCAAAAAAATGTTTGATCTGTCAAACCGAGAAAATATAAACGATATATTTTTAGTTGAACAAATGCAGACTTGTTTTCAAAATCAAAAGAATTAGTTGCATGTAGGGGCCAATTTTATTTTTTCTTTTGCCAATCTTAAAAACTATATGGTGTCAAAAAGGCAACGGCGTAACTAAGTTAATACCATAAAGTGAGACATGATACTTATTATGAGAAGGCTTAAGATTTTCACCGCAAGATACACACTATTTTTAATAGCGTAACATTTTCAAAACGATTTATTTCTTGATATTTCTCACCATAACATTTACCAAAATTTGATATAGCACTGACAACAAAAAGCCATAATATTTTGTCATTGGACATATCTATATTACAATACAGAACGGTTTTACATTTTGTTCCTCTCACAACTGTCTTAAGTGGCATATTGGAAGGTTGAGATGAAAAGCCCAATTAAACCCCAAGCTCATCCAACGATCATTGATCCATTTCATTCAAAGTTTGAATCTTCCGAATTCAAACATAACTTAGATGGCTGAGATGACTTAATCCAAGGAGGCGTTATGTTAAGTGAGAAAATTATAGAATTGATTTTTGGGATTGATTTACTTTCCTCTCCAAAGTTCAAAAAAAAGATTTTCCTCTTTCTGTTTTGCATTATTTCACTTTCCCTTCCCCTCTCCTCCCTCTCTTCTTCCTCTGCCAAATCAGTAAGCAACGTCTCTCTATCTCTCTCACTCGAGTCGTGTATTGAGGCTATCTATATTCTGATTTTTGTCCAGGAAGTTTGTTCTAAGTTTTGATTTCGAATATGAAGACCATATTGAACCACTCTGGAGCTTGAAAAGGCAATTTGAAGAGGTAACATCTTTTTCATTTTCAAAGTCATTGAACTGTGTTGTTTGAGACAAAGTATTCCTGGATGTTGTAACAAGCTAAGAATGGGATACATATGAATTGAGTAAGCAAGAGTCAAAGAATTGGAGATGGAAGAACTATGTGAAATGGTAATTTGGTAAGTACAATAGCTCGACAAGCTTTTTCTGTAGATTCCTTTTCTTTATATATTAGAATGTTAAATGTTTCTTTTCTTTTAATTTCCAACAATTCTGTATCAATCCTTTTCAAATTTACATTCTTGGGATTTTTTTTTTTACTTTCAAACCCATGGTTGGTTGTTTTAACAGGCTAGATTCTCATGGTTCTCATGGGGTATTTGCTTTGCCCAGTCTATACGTGTAGCGGAGCGTATATAGACCCGTGGGATTAGTCGAGTGTGCAAACTGCCTCGGACCACCCATTTATCAACAACGAAAAATAAAAATAAAAAGCTAGGACTGAGCTCAAATGAAAAGCACCAAAGATATGAGATAGAAGAACGATACGAGTTGGTACCATAGCTCTGCAAGCTTTGATAAGAGTATGATACCGCAAGCTACGGTACCATACTCTTTCATTATTGTTTTTCTATCTTTTTTGTGTAAAAATTAAAATCAAAATCTTGCAAGCACGATAGCGTACGTGTTTCGTTTTATGAGGTTGCCATATTCACAGATAAGTGTGATAGTTGACTATTGTGCCATTTTAAGGTGCATGAATAGAGGGGAAGATGTACATATGCATATATTGGTTTACGGTCAAATTTTGAGTTGTGGTGTAGTGGTGTAGCAGTAGCAAAGAAGCTATAGATTAGTATTTTTAGCATTCAAAGTTTACCAATCATGGATTATTTGTGTATGTGCAAATAACCAGTGTTGAACAAATTAAAATTGTCCGGAAATATAAATTGGCAAAAATATTTTTGGTCGTATTTTTAAAAATGAAGTCTGTTTATTTTAACATTCCGAACAAATTAAGTTTGTTGGAATTTCAAAATTCGAAGAAAGTAGATATATAAGACATTTGCATTCCGTACGCATCCATTAGTTAAGAAGGGTCGCTTCGTGCCTTTAGACACGGGCAAACCCTAGTCATATGATATGATGGGGACACCTTAGAAGTTAGCCAAAAAATGATAGTAGTATAACACGAGATTAGATCACTTTGGATATGGCGTGGCATCCCTCTAGCCTGGATATTTTTGTAGTACGATGGACGTTGCACGACAGGATAGAGATGAGTTGTGGAGCCCACACGATTATTTCAAGCTCTTCATTAATTTTAAAGTAACTTTTTTAGAAGTTTTGGAAAAACCGCTTGATCGGATAATTGTTACCGCTTGATCGAATCATCTAACTTTTCATTTAGAATCCAGGATTGAAGATTCTAAATTAAAGTTAGATAATTGGATCAAACACTTACAGTTATTAGAGCGTTCTAATTTTTAACACGAGAAAGTTAGATAATTGGATCAAACACTTACAGTTATTAGAGCGTTCTAATTTTTAACAAGACTACTTGAAAATTTATTTTAAAATTAATGAACAGTTTGAATTATTCATGTAGAACCCCGTAATCCTATTGGTACAACCTCCATCAGGGCCCATACATAGTTTTATGGTGATATTTTCTACTTCCATAAAGAAAGTAGACCATGAAGTTAGGAAAGATATATTGATAAGGACTGCCTTTTCCGCCAAATCATAAAGTCATTCGCCATACCTATTAAGGTGGTTTGGCTAAATAAGTTGGCTTAACTTTTTTTTGTCTTTATTTGATTTTTTTTTTGCGTTTGTTAGTTTTGCATCGATTTTTTGATTCCTCTCGCTGAGATGAACCAATAATACACAAAAAGTTGATGCAAAACTAAAAAATGCAAAAAAAAAATCAAATAAAGACGAAAAAATAAGCTATCCAACTTTTTAGGCCAAACCTCACCTAAGTACGTATTTACTAGCACTTGTATTAAGTACGTATTTACTAGCACTTGTATAAAGGAAGTAGACCATGTTTGGTACGGAAAATGTACCTCTTTTTTTTACTTGGGCCCATTCCGGGTTTCACACTGATCGGAGTCGTTAATGTTTTTTAAAATAATGTTTACTTGCACCCGTAGAAAATCAGCTTGATCAAATGATTCAATTTCGTTTCCACTCCCAGTGTCTGCACTGTGAAAGTCAGAATTAAATCGGAATTCCCCGTACTAGCCAAGCCATGACGCCCATCACATAAATTAAGAGTTCCTCTCCAACCTTTCCTCTATAAATTCAACTACAAAGCAATCGTGTAGTCCCTCACTCAACCATATCCTTCCTTTTCCTTCTTATTATCCTCTTCCGGCTTCATGAGCAAAATGTTTTATGTTTTTGTCATCATCATTTTCCTGTTTACATCAGCACAAGAGGAGGAGAACCTGGTGCGATGACACCGGGTATGTACGTGTTTCAATTTGTCATCATCATTTTCTGCTCTCGATGGTTGAATCTCCGAACACGTACATACCCGGTGCCATTCGCACCGGGTTCTCCTCCTGTGCTGCTGCTCCTGATTATGTAAATAGGAAAATGACGATCACCAATGGAAACACACTAGTGTGGAGAACAATGGAAAGGGTCATGGAAGTAACCTTTGAAATAGTACAATCAAAGATTTCAGTAACCAAAACTACCTGCAGCCCAACAATGGCACCCTCCAGATGTTGACTCCGTTTGCACAGTTCCTTTTAAACAAACTCTCTTTTCCATACAACAACACTCTCCCTGTTGTACTAAAGAAATTACAAGATGAACTCGATGGATCTGTCTTCTCGTGTAGCGACGACTTCCAATTTGTTTCTGATTTGAAGAGGAATGTGGCACAGTACTGTATTTCTTTAGCGTATTGTGCCACAACCCACATTCCTCTTCAAATCAGAAACAAATGTGTCATCTCCAATTTGAAGCAAAGCGACTCTCATAAGAGGATTTCTCTCTTAATCAAGGAAGCCCATAAGAATATGGAGATGAATGCTTTGCTTGGTGTAAAATTTTTTGGACGGGAGAGCTACAATATTAAGAAATTTCTAGAATTGCAGGGAGTTGATATTTCGGAACAGGATATCAAAGCTCATGATGTCTTGGAGGATGATACATCCATTTCGGTGATGTTCTAATTTTGTCATCGTTTTTGGTGGGAGCTCTTTGGCTTTTCCTGGTGTTGCTTGTTTTTTGGTTGGAGGTTTCGGCGTTTTTGGGGGTTTTGCTTCTGGTTTTCCCTGTGGCGGATGTTTTAGGTGGAGCGCTGTGGGTTTTCCTTTCCTTGGGTGGAGCGATGTGGGTTCTGCTTCTAGTTTTCCCTGGGGCGGGTTTTTTGGGTGTTCTTTTTTCAGGTTTTTTGGTTTGGCTGGTATCTTACCATCCTGGTTGTTTCTTGTTATTTCCCCTTTCGGGTCCTTGGCGTTTTCAGTCTCGGTCCCTTTTAATCTTTGTAATTCGTTTTCAAAGATTAATAAATTTTTGCTTATCAAAAAAAAAGGTTGGACATGCTCTAACGACCCTTTTTACGACAAAAAATAGTTTTTAAAAAAACGACTTAATTCATGTGATTGGTGCTCGCTTATGTAATCTGGAATCGTCTTCCCATTGGTGATAGAAAACATACCACAAGGCACAAAAGAACAAATTGAATAAATTGTATTTCTTCACTTCAATTAATATGGCAGTTTTAATTAACTGGTTAAAGTCTACAACTCAATTGTAGTGCCCCCATAACTTTTACCCTATTTTCTCTCAATTTTTGTTGGGGTAATTGGACTATTTTGTCGTAGTTTACCCTTCAGAAGGTAAACAATGGATAGCTTCTTTTCAGTAGGCAAAAGAAGTGAATTGCATGTGCTTGGTCTTCAAATTCTTCGAACATACTCTTTTTTTTTTTTAATAACTGGGTGGTCCGGGCCAACACACACCTTGACTGATCTCAGGGTCTATGTACGCCCTACCACACACAAACTGGGCACAACTAATACCCTATGAGAACCATAAGATCTTGTGCAGGTGAGCCCAAGAAGTTAAGAAGAGTTCATACTCCCAAGCATTGAAGCAACTGGGTGCAAAAAATTATATATAAATATTAGATATCCCTCCTGTGGTGGACGAAATTTCTCTGTCGCTCCTACGAGAAAGATGTTGAGAAAGGAAGTACTTCTCCTTCGCGAGATTTGCTCCTGCACACTGAGCAAACTCGTTAGCACCAACCGGGACTGTGGAGTCCGGAATGGTACTCCGACGATCAAGTCAGTAACTTAAAGAAGAAGGGGTAGAAAAACTAGATTTAGGGTTGCTTGAGAGGGATGAAGTGAATGTGTACCTCTTTCATGATCTTGCTTTGCTTTTATAGGTAGGGCTTGGCTTGATCCTCAAGGCCCGTGTATTCTACGCGCGGTAACCTTTTCGGGTGACATCACCACTTACGTAACCGAGCATCATTACGCTAACACTTGCACCACCCAATCAAGTCGTGACACGTGTCTATTCTGTTGCAACGGAGTTCCTCGTGATCTCTGAAAGGCTTGAGCTCCATGAGTGACCCGAATCACCCCTTCCCGGGTTGCTCGGGTTATACCCGTACCCGAATCGCTCGGATAATGGATCTAGCTGCTCTGGGAAACCCTTGGGCTTTTACCAAAAAAAAAAAAAAAAGGAAACCCTTGGGCCTAACAGCCCTGTTTTGGAGTTTGGCCTGGGGTAATCCCAATTGGGCCTCAACCCTCCTTTATGACAATTGGGCCCTTCGGCCCATTTCCTGAAACGATCTGGGCCTGCCCTACAAGTTCATTTAGGCCCACACACCTCCACTCCGTTTTTAATATCTGGCTAAGCCAGAGAGATATTCGACAATCATATCTCACAAACAAACAGGCCCGAAAAGGTTAAGCAATTAAAAGAGGATGGAGTGGCCTTAAAAGCACAAATCAATAGTCTTGGGCAAACTTCTCCATAAACGAAAACTTGCGGCGAATAGGTAATTGTTATTAGGGGATCCAGTTTACAGTAGAGCCCCTGAGCCACACAGTCTAAGGATTCAGTTGGTGAGATTTAATTTGAGAAAAAATGTTAGGATACAGTAAAAATTTCTCCGAAAACATCCAAGAAAGAGAAATGAATGTTTTCGGAAAAAAATTTCATGTACCCTATCATCGCTCTAATTCGAGAATCCAAAAAAGATTATGCGACCTACTTGTAAAATTAATTTAAATTCTCATTCTCGTTGTTCTTTTCCTTTTTTCGTTTTGGTTTTGTTTTGATATAAGCAAGTAGAAATTTTTTGTTCACCTACACTTTTAGTCATGAAGGTATATAACTTTACCCGGTATATTGCGCGGTCTGTTTCAATATTCAAACTCGCTCATTTGGTATTATTTGATGGCTTGCGAATGTGTGCCCAATGAGCACACACAAAAAAAAAAATTACTCTCTCTAATACACCTGTTACACTTTTCACTACACTTTTCACTACACTTTTCACACATTTCAATACTCTTTTTTAACCTTAATATGTGTTTATTGGGCACACGTTAGTATTTTCCTTTCATAAATATATGCAATATGAACTGTATATGTATAACTCTTTGAGAGTGACTTTGTCGATAAATCCACAAATGATTCTACTCACAGAAGACCAAAAACGTCATGTGCCACTGTTAAAATACATATCATGTGATGACTCCCTCATATCTTCAATTGTGGAAGAAAGAAAAAATTTCTAAATTCTTTTTTTTTTTGGCTCTCTGCTCACAAATGATACAGGGTTGATACATACCACATGACTCTCTCTCTCTCCTCAACCCGAGAAATTTTTCAGTGCTGAACGGGCGTCTTACATGGTACTCGTCGCACCCCATCCCAGCTGCCCATAAGTGTTATCAACGGTAATAGTTGAAATAAAATCCGGACCATTGTTAAAATAAAATCCGGACCATTGATAACACTTATGAACAACTGGGATGGGTAGACGGGTATGCAATGGCATAGCCAGAAACCTTTATCAATGTGGGCACAAAATCTAACACATGTTTTTTCTTTTTTCAAAAAGACCCACAATAATCTATTTGTTTTTAAGAATCTGAAACACATGATTAATTTTTGCATGTACAATTTCAACAAGATACTTTTTGTTTAAAAAAAAGAGTTTTACTCGAAATTATCTTAAAGTAGCCACGAAGGAAAAAAATAAAAATAATCATATATTTTAAACAAATTTGTAATTTTCATAATCATTTTCCTCGAACCAAATCGCCCATATGCTCAAAGTATGTATGAAAAATGCAGAGAGTGGAAATGGAAGATATTTGTGTGAGAGTATTTTTTTTTTTTTTTTTTGTGGAAGAAGAAGTGTCTTCGTTTTTCTGTAGAGTTGTAGTAGAAGAAATCAGTTTCCATTCCTGCTTTGGCTGAAAAAACCATACTGGTTTTTTTTTTTCTTTTTAATAAAGACAAAAAATAAAGCAGTCCTTTTTTTTTCCCAGCCAAAGCAGTAGGGATGGCAATGGATCGGTTCAGCCTGGGTTTTGCGATTACCATACCCAAAACAAAAGATTTTATCTATATCCAAATCCAAACCGATATCCGACGGGTATGAATTTTAGTGCACCATAACCAAACCATATGGATTTGAATTTTATCCAAACCGCACCAAACCCGCATTAATATTTATTCTATTAATGAGCATATGAAGGAAAAAGATTATATATTAAAATAAAAAAAGTAACATACCATATGACTTTACTATTAAACATCTAAATTCTAACATAATCAAAGGAAATAACTAAATAATAAATTTTTCTTAAGAGGTTCTTATAGAGACTCTTGATATTTTTAAAGGATTTAAGAGGAATAAGGAGGGAGATGAAATGAAAAGTCATTGAAAGTTATGAATTAAAAAATAAATACAATATGTTCAAATATATCCCATTAAGTAATATTATATGGATCGATTTGGGTTTGAGTTTGGCCGAATACTTGTTTAAGACCAAACCCAAATCAATTCAAAGTCCCAACGAACAAAACAAGAAGATAGATAAACGGTCCAAGCAAAGCATCCAAGGCATACTAATAAATCTTTTATTAAAATTTTAAATTAATAAAATAGGAGTATAACATTTTTCCCTATAAATTCCTTCACCGCCCAGAGGCTTTTCTTTCTGCTTCTTCTTATTCTTCTGCTCTTCTTTGCTAATCTTTCTCCGGTGAGAGTAGCCTCTGCTTCTTCTTACCCTGTTTTCCTCTCAAAAGTTTCTTTGATTGGGTGATGTTTTGTTCAAGTTTTGTAAGAACCCAAAGACTTTTTTTTGTTATGGCTATTGATAAAGTATTAGATTAAAGAAGGTAAGCGACGTCAAATCTCAATCGCCTTCTCCAATCCTTCACCGACCTTTCGCGGCGGGATCGATCCCGCCGCCTCCTCTTACTGTGCATCGTACTGTTATGACTCTCTCTCTCTCTCTCTCTCTCTCTCTCTCTCTCTCTCTCTCTCTCCACAGGCACACAAAACAAATATTGCTTAGAAAATATGCTATGCTTGCTAATGCCTAATAGTAACTGATTTCAGGAGGATAAAACCCCAAACCGCCTCGATTCTGCTTTTCCCACTCTCATACGTGTTCTCATTGTCCCCAGAATTGATTGCACTTCATAGTGGTTGGAGGATCAAAATCGTTTATTCTCGTTTCTTTATTTAGTATTGTTTTCTTTGTTGCTTTATTTTTTGTTTTTAACTGTTTTTTTTTGCTCAAACTTTTATGTGAAGATATGTCCTCAGTTCTTACACTGAGAAATTTTACTACTGCTTATTCACCATCTCTCCACTCTTTCCTCTCTCTGTCCCTCTCCCCACAGGCACACACACAAAACAGCTCCAAGGTTTATCTAATGGTGGAGCAGGGGCGGTTGACACGCAAAAGGAAGAAGGAAGGGGTAATAGTAAAATGCTTAACAAGCTCAGTATATCCAGCTTATGAGAAAACTTTCTGCTTATGTATTGCTCAAAACGAGGAGCCTCATAACCCTAGGGAATGGTATATGCTCAAAATATCTAGTGAAAAGGACAGGGAGAAGGAGGCTGAGGAGAAGGTAGCAAACAAGGTAAGTAAAATCACCAATGCGGAGCTCCGGGGGCGGGGAGCCTATCTAGCGTTCCACCACGACGACCGCCACCAAGGTGAATTGGATCGAGTTCCTATGCTTGCACCTGTTGTAGAGTTGAAGCTGGGTAAATCGTTCCGGTTTTATGGAACCAGTAGTGCCTCAGTTGGGTCCTTTGTGTATCGCATTGGGGGATATTGTGGTAATGGGAAGTACTCCCGGAACATGAGGTATTTTGATTCCTCCCATCCCGAGGAGGGCCTGAAGAAAGGTCCTCGGACTATATGTGCCAGATCTAATGCTGCGGTTGTAGGTCTCAATGGAAATCTTTATGTCTTTGGTTTCAATGGCGCCGTTCCTGCCTTTACGTTCCTAGCGTGTGGGGAGAGTTTCTAGATACTACGAGATTGGTAGGAGAGGGCAATGCTAAATGGAGTGCTCTGCCCGAGCCTCCATCTGCTCTTGGATATAAATACTTATTTGCTGCAGCTCTTGGCGGCAATTTCTCAGGCAAGATTCTGGTACTTTCAAAATCTACATATGCTATGTGCCTATATAATGTGACTGAAAAGTCTTGGGAGAACTTGGACCCTATTGATGAGTATTACGGCCGCTTTATCACCCCCCCAGTTGTGGTTGGTACATCCCTCTACTGGATCTCTGGTCCAAATGTCTGTGTCTATGATTTTCTCCAGAAAGCTTTGGTCTCATTGCCCATCGGAGATGCTAAGATCTGCTGGCTTATAAATGCAAGCAATCAGAATCCAAATGAGATGAGGCCAACTTTGGTGCATTTGGCTGGAGATCTTTTCTGTCTGCTTTGGATGGGTGAGGATTGTGAGTCTGTTCACTGCACGAAAATACAAGTATCTACTCAGCTGGAGGCCGTTTTCGTCTTAGCGTGTCACCGTTTTTGCTTTGACCATATGGTTTGCCTCCTAGATTGCCTTCCTCTCTAGTTGGCCCGCCTGTAAGTCCACAGTCTCCTCCTCTCTTCTTGTGCCTATTCTTGATCTGCCACCTCACATGTTTGTTTTTCCTTTGTGTTTTGGACTTTGAGTTTAGCTGCATTTTCACGTATCATTTGTTAAATCAGTGTTTGCAAATTTCAGGTTCAATTTGTTAGGTACTGGAACTCACGTATGTGCAGCTACTATTCCACATGATTTACGTGTAATAAGAGATGAATAGACTTCTAAGTGTTCTAGGATTACGTTGAGGTACAAATATACTATCGTGGAGTCTATAAAATACCACTTGGGATTTTAATGAGTGGTTGAGGTCGCAAATTGATTGTTAGTGGGAAATCTACCATATGCCAAGGAAAGTTTTTAGAGGCAAAAGCGCAAGGCGAGGCGTTTCACCTCCCATGAGGCAAGGTGCAAGAGGTGTTCTGATTTTCAGTTTAGTAAATGCATTGAATTATGAAAAAAAGGCACAAAAGGCGCACCTTGTACTAACGCCTCTTGGACAAGGCGTAAAGCCTTTCGAGGGTTAAGCCTTGATGGGTAGTAGAGTTGCTTCGAGGCAAGCTCAACTTAGCCTTTGAAAACATTGATGCCATGACCTCTACGAGGTTATCACATAATAAAAATGTTAAAAAACTGAACACTCCGGAATTTGTATGGAACTATAACTTAGGCCTCCTTTGGGTGAATTGAAAAAACTGGTTTTTTGGTGGTTTTTTGGTTTTTTTGGTTTTGTCCTTATTCAATTTTTTTTTGCATTTGTTAGTTTTCGGTCGATTTGTTGTGGTTTCTTGGCTCCTCTCTACGAGAGAAATCTAAAAAGTATAAAATTATTAGTCAAACTTAAAGTTTTGTGAATAAAAACGAAAAATAAACCACAATGGTTTTTTTACCCAAAGGAGGCCTTAGTATTTAGTAGCTGTTATTTTTTATCTGTTACGGCATTACCTCGATCTTACTGTACAGTTAAACTTATATTTCTTGAGGATGCACCAAATAGAGTGTTTCATGTCTCTGTGTTTTGTTAGTACATTTCTTGTCTAATCATGATATATCAAACCTTTTATAGTTGCCTGACGAGTTTGCCAACGGATCATTGTGGTTATATCCTGATATTTAGAACATACACCCTGGAATGTCGTCTCTTGAAGTGGGAAGAGTTCTTGGAGATGAACAGAGTAGTGCATGCTATTTGAAACATAATGGCATTAACACTGAATATTAGTTTCTCCCCAAAAGCTGAAGAGAGAGAACCATTTGAAGCGAAGGCCCCTGCATATTAAAACACTCTCTACTAGGATGAAATCACTGGTTACAACTTACAACCACCCTCAGCCAATACAAACACGTGTTCCTAAATCCTCAAAATTTGGGGATGTTTTATTTGGTTTGTTTCTTAATGTTCTTAAGATAGCTACCCCTTGGAAGTCGCATTACTATCCTACATTGTCATTATCAAGTAATTCAAGTTCATCCCATCTGGCATCATCACTATTTATAAGTACTTGTTGCTTGTCATATCGAGCTCATGCCATTCAACTTTGAAGCTTACTCTTTTCGTGTTTTTTTTATCTGTTTGTTGTTCTTGTTCTTCATGAAGAGTTATTTTTTAGCCACACCAATATGCTTTACCCCTGTGATTTATTTGTAGCAGGTGGGTGATTTCATCTAGATACAGAATGTGCTATGCTTTGGGTACAATGAGCTTTTCATTCTCAATTATTATGCAGTTGGAAGTCACATAATTTTGATTTAATCGTTCTCCTTCAATGCAGTGAGAGAGTTTTTTAATTACGAAGTTGGTAGATGTCCGGACTAATAGATGGTGTTGCTGCTGTTTTGTTGGGCGACCATGATGATGCTGGATTGAGCAGCTTTTTGACAGGTTTTTTGGGGGGGATGCAGCCTGTTTTGTTTTGATATGATAATTTATGAATATGGAGATACTAACTGTAGGTTTGATGTAGAAAATATGGGCAAGAGGTTGGGGCAAAGGGAGGTTGGTAGAGGTGCCTTTCAATTTTTTCCAATCTTGAATGGGATCCATCGTCAGAGGCCTGGAGTGTAATTATAAGGATACGTTTTGGTAAAAGAGAAATTCTGAGCAATGTAATTGTAAAGTTTGTGTCAGGTTAATTGGCGATTGCCGGATTTCAACAAATCATTGGAGTTTGTATTTTAATGTTTTTCTATTTAGGTTTGGAAGGTAGGTGTTTAGTTTGAATCTAGATACTCTGCCGGATAGTTAAAGAGTTGGAGAGAAGTCGTTGCTTGTGCCAAAAACCTCAAAATTTGAACTAAACTACTTGACTTCAATTTATGTTCGGCTTCTTAAAAGCTCGTTTAAGATAAGTTCGCTAATTAGCAAGCCAAAACTAAAACACTTTCCTTGACGTTTCAAGCCAATTTCGATCAACCTACAACAAAGTGGATCGATTAACTCATACCACCATTTAATTAAAAATTAAAAACTGAAACTGGGCTACTTGAGCTCAGATGGTGTTCATCTCATTAAAAATCTTGCTCGAGTTCAGTTCAACTAATGCATACACTTAGCTCAAACACATTTCTAAAACTCCGTGAAGCTTTCAAACCGTACTTGAACAACCTGATGTTTGGCTTGTTTCACGGATCCACTGATAACCAATTCTAATCTCCACCAGTTAAACAAAATCCCAAGAGGGGAGTGGAGGGTTTCCACCTTAGGATAGTAGATTCGACCGTTTGTTCCTTTTAGGTCTAGAGTTTGTTGTTTCGATTTTGTTGGTGCATTGTACCATGGCATGGGGGTGAGGGTTTCCATCTTGGTGGAGCTCTCAGGCGACTAGGATGTAGTAGGGTTGGAAGGCTAGTTGAAGTAGTGACAGTAAGATGTCTCGGAGAAGTTCTTTTGGACATGGCATTGTGGGTAGGTGAGGAATATATTTTTTGCTTGAAGTCGGAAATTGGTTTGGCGTGGCATTTTTTAAGTAGTTTTAGAAAAGGAGGAAGTCCCTCCAATCCTACAAGGCTCCATCTTCTTAAAAAAAAAAACCCGGAGGGAATGGAAGGAGTAGGGCGCTGTATTAATATTACCAGCACCTCCTTCCCCCGATGCGATCTCGACCGTTCATTTAAAGGCAAAGGACACGTGTATAGTCAGTGGTTAAAGGAAGTCACTCTCGGGCCCACGAAGTGAATGGAGTGACCCATTGAGTGTACAATCGATTTTTCTTTGTCATTTCCTTTTACACGTGTCTATTGTATATGGAAAACGTGGGGGTAAAGTAAAGGCAAAAGCAAAGGCGGGAATTTAAAGTGTTTAAATTATTTTGAAAGTGAATCTTGCCAGGGAAGATTTGTGATGTGGTGGTACATATATAGTGGCAGAAACACTTGCAGTGTTAGACAAACGAGAAGAAATATGCTTTTGGAGTGTGGCAACTATTGTGGTGATTTTGTGTTCTAGTGTAGTATCTTGTCTCTGCACTTCTTTTTTGCCTCTCTGTTTTTTGTAATATTGGCATACAATGTTGTACTACTTAGAAGATACTATAAGAAGTAAGAAATGTTGAACTTAGTTTTTGGCAAACATTGACAGGCATCATTCATGCAAAAAACCATTAAGAAAAAAGCGTTCACGAAAGGGAAGAAAAATAAGAAGACAAGAAAAACAGGCAATAATAAATAAAAGCCCAGTTTCTACACAAACCTCCAATTAGTATCTCCATTTTTGGTCATTACCTTCTGCCTTACATTAGAATCCAAAGAAAGCTATAAATATCCAAGACTCATAAATTACCATATCGACAGGTAACATGAAACATATCCCCCAAAAAAAAACCTATCAAAAAGCTGCTCCAGCATGATCATCATGGTCTTCAACAAAATAGCAGAAACACTATCTGTTAGTCTGAACGTTTCCCAACTTCATAATTTATGCAGCATGATCATCATGGTCTTCAACAAAATAGCAGAAACACTATCTGTTAGTCTGAACGTTTCCCAACTTCATAATTTAAAACCTTCCGCACTGCATTGAAGGAGAACGAACTGTTTGAGTCATATTATGCGACTTCAAACAAAATCATTACACATAATCAAAAGCTCATTGTACCCAGAACATAACCCATTATGTAGCTACCAGATGAAATCACCTACCCGCTACAACTATATCGCATATTGGTGTGGCCAAAAATCACCTCTTTGTGAAGAACAAGAACAAACAAGAAAACAAACAGATCTTCAAAAACACAAAGAGAGTAAGGGGAGAAGAGGCAAAACAAGAGCTAGCAGCATTAGCAAGCAAAGAGTTGTCCCCACGGCACAATCCCGGTCCCCAACTACTCTACTCTAGAAATTTCCCAGTTTTGTACCTACAAAACCAAACTGCACATTATAGCCACGACAAAGATAATAGAGCTATGCACAAAAGGCACCCTAAAAGAAATACAGGTGCCTTTTACACACAGCCCAATGCCCATAGCAGCAAAATGCCCTTTACATACCGCCCAATGCCCATAGAAGCAAAATAAAGTAAAGAGAATGAGAACAAGACAACTATATTTACCAAATCCAACAAACCCTCCAAAAGCCACATTGGAAAGGAAGGCACTATAATCAGCAGTGTATTGAAGGCTGAAGAGCGAACCGAACCACCCCAATTGATGAGTATCATGAATAGGAATTCCAACTGAAAACATTCCAACACGGAGAAGGAGAAGCACTGAAGCAGGGTGGGGAACGACAAAGATTTCTGGGCTACGGAAAGGGAAAGAAATCCAGAACTTTCAACAACATTCTAATACGGAGAGAGAGTCACGGAAAAACTCTTATGTTGTTACCATCACATGTGTATGGTGAGATCAAGCACTTTCTTCCTTTCAAAAATTCCAACCGTTCTTGTTGACTCATAGCACGCATTTAAAGGCGTCACAGATCCATGGTAAGTTTCTACCGAGTTAAATGGCATTTCTATTGGCGTGAGCACGATATGACAAGCAACAAGTGCTCAAATAGTGATGATGGATGCAATGAATTTGAGATGGAATACAGTACAGAAATTAATGCAACTTCCAAGTGGTAGCAATGTAAAGAAAGTTAAGAACCAAAACAAATAATACGTCCCCAAATTTTGAGGATTTAGGAACAGATGTTTGTATTGCCCGAGGGTGGTAACTGGTATTTAGTGTTAATGTCAATGTGTTTCAAAGAGCATGCGGACGTCACATTCTGTCCATCTCCAAGAACTCTCCCCCCGCTAGGAAACGACATTCCAAGTTGTATTTGCCAAATGTCAGAAAATAACCACAATGGTCCATTGGCGAAATTGACAGACAACTCTAAAACAATTGATATATCACGATAACAACAAGAAAATGTACTAATGATACACAGAGATATGAAACATTCACATTCTATTTGGTGTATCTTCAAGAGCTATAAATATGATTGTACAGTAAGACTTTTTTTTTCCCTCTTTATGGATGCGATGGAGTTTACAAAGATTGAAAACAGCTACTACTAACAAAGTTATAGTTGTATACAAATTTGGGAGTGTTTGTTATCAGCATTTCTATTACGCGATAACCCTTAGATGTCGTAGCATCTAATAGATTGCAACACTACCCACTAACAATCAATTTGTGACCTCTACCACTCATAAAAATCCCAGGTGGTAATTTATAGACTCCGCAGTCCTATATTTTGCACCTGAACGTAATCCTAAGACACATGTATATCATGAGGTACAGTAGCTGCACATACATGAGTTTAGGAAAAGACAAGACGAGTCCAGTACCTAACAAATTTGAACTTGTAATTCGTAAACAGAGATATAAAAAACGACGCCTGAACATGCAGCTCAAGTGCTCAACTAAAACAAAAAACAAAGATATTAGCCAGCAGATCAAGAACAGGCACAAGAAGAGGAGAGGAGACAGTGGACTTACAAGCGGATCAACTAGAGAGGAAGGCAATCTAGGAGGCGAACCCTGTGGTCAAAGCGATAACAGTGACATGCTACAACAAAAACAGCCTCCATATCAGTAGATACTTGTACTTTCGTGCAGTGAACAGACTGGCAATCCTCACTGATCCAAATCAAACAGAAAAGATCTCCAGCCAAATGCACCAAAGTTGGCCTCAAAGACGGGTCCCGTCTATTTACATTTATAAGCCAGCAGATCTTAGAATCTGCAATGGGCAACGAGACCAAATCTTTCTTGCGAAAATCATACGCCCACACATTTGGACCACGGATCCAATAGAGGGTTGTACCAACTACAACAGGGGGGGTGGTAAAGCCTTCGTAGTAGTCAACAATGGGGTCCAAGCTTTCCCAAGACTTTTCAGTCACATCATATAGGCACATAACATATGTATATAAATTAAGCACCAGAATCTTGCCAGAGAAGTCGCCGGCAAGAGCTGCAGCAAATAAGTACTTACATCCAAGAGTAGACGGAGGATCGGGGAGAGCACTCCATTCAGCATTGCCCTCTCCTACCAATCTTGTATCTAGAAACTCTCCCCATACTTTAGGCACGTCAAGGCCGGGCCACCGCTATCAAAACCCATGACATATAGGTTTCTATTGAGACCTACAACCGCACCATCGCATCTGGCACATATAGTGCGAGGACCTGTCTTCAGGCCCTCCTCGGGACAGGAGGAATCAAAATACCTCACGTTCCGGGAGTACTTCTCCTTACCACAATATCCACCAATGCGATACACAAAGGACCCAACTGAGGCACTACTGGTTCCATAAAACTGGAACGATTTACCCAGCTTCAGATCTACAACAGGTGCAAGCATTGGAACTCGATCCAACTCACCTTGGTGGCGGTCGTCGTGGTGGAACGCTAGATAGGCTCCCCGGAGCTCCGCATCGGTGATTTGGCTAACCTTCTTTGCTACCTTCTCATCAGCCTCCTTCTTCTTGTCCTTTTCACTGGAGATTTTGAGAATATACCATTCCCTAGGGTTATAAGGCTCCTCATCTCGAGCAACACATAAGCAGAAAGTTTTCTCATAAGCTGGATATATTGAGTTTGTTACGCATTTTACTATTCCCCCCTTCCTCTTCCTTTTGCGTGTCAACCGCCCCTGCTCTGCCATTAGATAAACCTTAGAGCTGTTTTGCCAGCGTGTGGAGAGAAGGACAGAGAGAGGAAAGCATGGAGAGTTGGTCAATAAGCAATAGTAAAACTTGTCAGTGTAAAAAACTAAGGACATATCTTCACATAAAGGGAAGAGGATACCCTCGAGTAGGCATGTGGATGCATCTATCCCCGTCCTCCAAGGAAGCCAAAAATAACAGGTCAAACCCATAAACAAAGCAACAAAGAAAACAATAAATAAAGAAAAGAGACTAAATGACTTCAAACCTCGAACCATTAAGAAAGTGAAATCACTGTTGGGGACAATGAAAACACATATGAGAGTGGGAATACCAGAATCGAGGCAGTTTTGGTATTATCCTCCTGAAATCAGATACTATTAGCAAGCATAGAATATTATCTAAGCTTTGATTTGGCACAACGTACTCCACCAGTCAAGTGCTTCTCATGACCACTCTTTCCACAACAGAAAGCAAAGTCAAGACATCTACCCCATAACAGAGATGACAGAACCATTTCGATGCATGGTTGCATGTATACAAGATGAGATCAGTGACTGTGCTCTCGTGGAAATCTAAATGCAATTAGAGAACGCAAGTTGACAATCTCGTTGCACACTGAAATATACTAAAAGAACACGGTTTCAACGATATTAGAGTCGGAGCCATACAAAAGAAAAGCAGGAAACAAAAAAAAAAAAAACAAAATCTAAACAATACAATTCACCAGCCACATTGAAACTATACTATTTACTCATGCACAAGTATGAAAAATATAAACCCCAGCTGTCTTTTACTCAAAATCAAAGTAGTTTGTGTCGCAAGATAAAAAACAAAACAAAATAAACAACAACAATAGTAATACCAATAATGATAATAGTCGTTAGATCATGACAACAATAACAAAACCCGAACTGCCATCATATGGAATGAGCACTACACACATTTACCTGAATGAACGAATTTACTAATTAATGCAATAAAAATGAGCCTCCGCATGATGTCAAAAGAGAAACTGATCAAAATATTACTTGGAGCAGCCTAGCCAGTCGGATGACTCAAACTGATCAACATATGAGCATATGGGTTCAAGAAAAATATGCCCTCCAATCATACAAATAACATAACATGGTGTAAAACACGTAGAAATTATGATTTCAAGTTTATGGGGACTAAGAAGTCAGAAACATAAGATTACATTGTAATCCTCCTTGGAGAGGCCATGCTCTACATATTCAAGTCCAAAGCTTCCTTGGCGAAGCATCCCCACGTGCATGACCAACTATTCAAATGAATAAAATATAATGAACTTCCTCGGCAAGGCCAGGGACTTCATGACTAACATTTTACAATAGCTCCTTCGTTTGTGTGCTCCTATTCCTTTCTTTTCTTCAAGGACTTTTTACACAGTGAAAGGGATTCTTAATGAGACTACCAGTCACTTCAAGACTAACATTTTAAATTGTTTTTGAAATAGAATTGAAAGGGATTCTTAATGAGACTACCAATCACATAAATTGTATTTGAAATGAGACAGATTAAAATAGAATTGAAAATCAGCAAAGAAACACCAAGTCCAAAGATGTGAATCAACAGTTAAAATTTAGCATATTCAAACTCAAAGTACACTTGATGGAAACCTGAAACCAACGATCATATCCTAACCAAAACTACCTCCATGAAATTGCACCAATTTGATTTATCATTCAACATGCCAGTCTAAGAAAAACAAATTATCATAATTCTTCTCTTCTTTTTGTTTGCCACTATGGAAGTCATGTTCAAGTTTTCCAGCTCTACACTTAAGATCTATGTAACCCACCAAAAATTTAGCAACGTACATATGTTGATCCACATATTGGATGCATATTGTTTGCAGATGCATCCACACGATTTCTCATGGCCAGTGTAAATAACATAGAAGTAGGGCTGTAAACAAGCCGAATCAAGCCGAACCTTGTCAGGCTCAGGCTTAGTTCGGCAATGTAGTGGTTGGGCTCGTGTTCAGCTCGGGCTCGATTCGAGCTTGGACGTTGAGCTCAAGTTCAGCTCGCCAAACATTTTCAAAGTTCAGCTCGGCTTGCTAAGGCTTGTTAACCGAGTCAAAGCTTGAGCTCGACAAGAATTTTATTTTGCTGCAGCAGATCAATTCTGACAACATGACCATATTGATCAAACCAAACCAAACCTTCAAAATACGTGTAACTTCAGCAAACTGTTGGAAATGGTTTTATAAAAATAAAATATTTACTTGGGAAAAATAAAACCATTTAAAATAATGAGAAAGAAATTGGGTATTAGAGTTGCACCTGTTCGGGTTATAACTGAACTTGCGCCAGTTCATTTCCGAACCAGTGTGCTTCTTAATTTCCAGCCATGACTTGCCGAACAGGTATGTACCCATTTGGCGCATCAGTTCCGAAATGGTTCAACCATTTCAAACGGACGTACCCTTCCGGAACAGGTTTCTGGTTGCCTATAAATTTGGGACGTTACCAGCCATTTCACTCACTCAATTTCTGAAGTCACACACTACACTTTTGCATATAGAGTCCAAGAGAGTTCTACATAGTTTCTGTTCGTTGGGCACGCATTCGAAGTGCTGCGTTTGTGTGCGAAAAGATCGTTGTATCCTGGGAGGCGGACGTCCAGAATCGTGAGCACCATAGCGAGGGCGAAATCTGCTTTAAGGAAACAGTGATTCATCGCTGGCCTTGATCTACTTACCGATTGATTTTGGTATTCTGTAAGTTATCATAATTTACCGCTATAATTTCCGTTTATGTGCTACTGGATTGTCACCCATTTAGTGGATCAGTAGTGATTCATTTTGATATTACATTATTCAAACAACTTTTTTCCGGTTCTTCATTTCTTTTACATTAAAGTAGATTTTATACATTCAGTTGGCTAACAATCTCAAAGCAGAGTTTTAGATTTACTTTTTTCCCGAAATACTTTTGTGTAGTACAGATTGGTAACCTTAGTTTATTGAGTACATGTTATTTTTCATAGTGTGTGGTTGTTGAAATGGCTGAATCTGGTAATGATACTGGTTCGACTACTTGTACTTGTACCCCAGCGGAGATTACCGGGTTAGGAGTGGCCAAACCCGTACCAATACCAATTTCTTTCACATTATTTTAAATGGTTTTATTTTTCCCAAGTAAATATTTTATTTTTATAAAACCATTTCCAACACAAACTACAACAAAAAAATCCGTCACAAAAGAGTACCAGGGGCCAGCTTAGAGATGGCTAGATTATCAAAGGCGCAGGTCAAGTTCAAAAAAAAAATCACCAGTAGAATACATCCATAGCAGTACCCCAAGAAAAATAAATTAATCATAAGGAGAGAGAGAGAGAGAGAGAGAGAGAGAGAGAGTAATAACAGTACGATGCACAGGACGAAGAGACGGCGGATCGTTGCGAAAGGCAGCGGCGTGATGTCTGTGAAGGATTTGAGGGCCGAGAGAAAGCTCTCTTTCTCTCTATTTTTCTCTTTTGCTTATCAGTAAAAAGGGAACAAACCAATTTTAAGCAAATTTTATTGCTTTTGTTAAATTACTTATATGGTAACAATCTAAGAGAAAACACGCACTCAGTAAACACTTAGGGCCCGTTTGGATGGGTGGTATATGGGGGCCATAATATATGGAGGTTGTTATTTATGTCCGAACCCATAATTATGGAATGGTTTGCTTACAAAAAGTGCAGGGGTGTTATTTATCAACCAGACTAAATATCATCCTTGCAGGGGGTGTTATTTATGGACAGCTAGGGGTGTCCATAAAATTTTAAAAAAGAAAGAAAAACGTTGCCAAATTACAATTAAAAAAAAAACGTTGCCAATTTATGCGCTTGTTACTATATATGGTGTTAGGATATAATAAAAAAATTGTGAAATGAATTATATATGCAAAATACAATTAATTTTAACATATACATTGCCAAATTTTCAGAAAAACGTTGTCAAGGGTAACATATACATTGTATAGCTTAGTTGTTGACAAGGGTAATAAATTAATAAGCTTTGTATTTGATTAAGTAGCAAACGCATAAATTGTAATATGGGCACGCACAAGGCCAATTTGGTCTTTTAACTGTTTTTTACATCCTTATACCTCTATTTAAACTACCATCCAAACCAAGTACTTATTCCTCCATATTACCAAAATCATCCAAACTAAGTATTACTTAATCCCCCTCCATAAATGTCACATCACTGGGAGCCACCCTCCATATATATTACCCATTGTTATCTTATACCCCTCCATATATAATACCCCGAAAATTAATCTGACATCCAATCGGGCCATTAGGGCATGCATTGACAAGTCCCAAAAGTTCTCAAAGAAAATGTTATGCCTTGTTTCCAAGGTTCTCAATCCGTACAGACTTGGTACCGATTTTCACTTGGTACCAATTTTCTCTTTCGTACGGTACGGTACCGGGTACCGTTTCAGATTTAAGAGCATCCATAAAGTGAGCAATGTTAAATGCAAAAATTGCTTGCTAAAGTGTAGAGGAGAGTGAGTTTCACCCACCAATTAGAGTAGGGGTGCTCACGGTGTCTTCTTTTGTTAGGCAAAGGTGTTTAGCAGCTGTTGAGCACCATAAATCGAGTTTGGTCCTCGTTACTCATCTATCATTTATCAATTTCAGGCATATTAAAATTAGTTACCGATGTTTTCTTGTTTCTCCTCATTAGTCGGTACCTACTGCAATTACCTGCAAAGTTCATAAATATTGCTTGCTATTGCCCCTTTGTTCTTATTTTTACTTGGCAACCAAAATTATTGTAACTTTCCATAAACAAAGAGAAGGCATTCATAATTAAAAATGTTTAACTAATTTATTCTTTATCATGAAAAGACTAGAGAAAGTAAAGCACGGTACATTCATCACTTTTGGTTTGCCAACTGATGAATATCATATGAAGAGCAAATGCCACCTGAAGTAGTAGCACGGAAGCATTTATCAACTATGAATCTATTAGCAGCTCTAGTCAAATGAAGTTCATCCCAAAAAAGATACTATGATTCTCTGTCCTCACACACATCTCCGGTTGGCTTTCCGGTTGATTCACGGGGAGGAGGGGCCTCTGTAAATAAGGATTATTGGGAACAAGCAAGGGGGTTTCATTTTGTTTACATAGTCCAGTTCCATTGTTTTGAATTGCACAACATGGCCATTTGGTTTCTTTGAGACCTGTACAAGATAAACAAAACACACATTATCCTCGATTAGTACAGATCTATCAGTATGTATCTTTGTAATCTACTTCGGCTGTAACTTTTTCCCACCAAATTAAAGAACTCGTCAACTACTTTAATTTGGTGTGAATAAATTTAACAAACAATGCACGAGCATACTTAGTTTTTAATCTTAAAAATAAACAATTTCTCGTGGGAGACTAGCAATATGGGACGGAAGGAGTATGAGTTAGAGAATTACCATAGTCAAATGGTTTTTCAACCATGTCCCTGATTAGGTGAGAAGGTTCTGTTGTCACGAATATATTGATCCTTTAAGCTTGTCATTGAAAATAGAAACTCACTTGTTTACATTTTCGTCACATCTACCAGTGGCGCCTTTGAGTTGACTCTGTCTATTATGTATGGCAAACAACCAAGTGGTCTGATTTCGAGTATTAATCTTCCTCGCACCAAGGTCGTACAGATCCTAAAAAGAGTACATATATTAAGGAAAAAAGAAAATCAAACCAAATCAAATCAAAGCCTTATGTCCCAAACAATTGGGGTCAGTTATCCATTGAGCTATTGAAGGAGAAAAAAAAAAAAAAGAAAAAAATATTTATCTTGTAGTACTAAAACTTTAGTACTCCTATATAAGAGGTGAGAGTTTCTTGGTACCTTTAAATGGTTCCCAAGTTTCCTGGTGAGGAGTTCAGCAAAATCTTCACCACTTATTCGGGGCTGCTATTATAATCACTAGGCTGAAGATAGTTGTAAATGTAGTCGCTGCTTCCAATATTAATCATAAAAATCGAATTAGACAAGGATTTTGAGACGTGTTCTTGGGATGCAATTTTTGGTACTTCGAGTGAATAATTCAATCTCTCGTATCTTTCTAATGTTTCCTTGAAAAATCCAACTTGTTTCCCCGTATTATAGTTCTTTCCCTGCACAAACAAGCCATACATATAGTGAATTTTCATTGTCTTCAAAAGTAAGCTCATGCTCAAGTCATGCTTCTATACACGAAAGCAAATTTCTAATATCTCTTTGAAGGAGAAATTTAGGGTACGTCCTTGAAAAGGAACGTACGGCATAAATCTTATTACGTATGATTTTGGTACTTGTTATTTATGATTTTTTAGGTTTTGTTATATGTGTTTTGGTAGATTGCAGTGACTAGTAATGTGAACAGTTAATTTTTTACAATAAAAAATCAAATGTAACAAGTACAATCATATGTAATGGGGCTTACCATATATGTTTCCTTCGGTTCTTCTAAACAAGTCCATTGGTTACTGCACTTTAACTATAGGTCTGATTGGAAGTAAGCTTTTAGAAAGAAGTCTTTCAAGCGTAACTCTATCAGATTACAGGCGCACACCTGGTTTTGTGTCCAACAATTCTTTTCCTTTAGTTCGAGTAGACCGGTATCGTACATTATTCCATGGAGAATGCTACAGAACAACCCTCGTAATGGGGTGTATGATATGCCCTATTACGTATATTTTTTGTACTTGTTAAGTATATTTTTTGTACTTGTTAAGTATAATTTTGGTACTTATGTATGATTTTGGTCAAGTTATAAACCATTATGAATTCACTGTCCATGCGACCTTGTTGCGTCTGATGTTGGTAATTGTTAGACCAAGTGCAACAGATGACTCAAATTTTTCTCTAAAAAAAGTAGTGAACAGTACACATTTTTCATTTTACCAATCCATGTCTCCAACAATCCTCCCTATTACCCTCCCTATTTTTAATAAAATATAATATATGGGGGAGAAGTAAGAGAGAGACAAGAGAGAGAGAGAATAAAAAAAAGAAAAAAAAAGAAAAAGCTACGGCAAAGAGGGGAAGGGAGAGAGAGAAAGAATAAAAAAATGGGTAGGGAGTGAATAGTGCCTCCCTAAATGGGGGGGATTTTAGGGAGGTACTATTCACTTTTGTATTTTAGGGAGGTGTTTAGGGAGTCTCTTGGAGGCTAGTTTTGGAGTTTGGCTCCCTAAAATAGGGATGGGAGGGGATAGAGAGCATTGTTGGGGATGCTCTTAGGACCCTTTATGGGTTCTTAAAAAATTCACTATTGACGGATTCACGTTACTATTCACAGTGATCTATCAAAAAATATGAAAAAAACACCAAAACCTTCTTAACATGCAAGTACCAAAAACATACATAATGAGGCGTACTCTACACATCCTTTTCGAGGGGGACGTACTATAGATTTTTCCTTATTCCACATTCTAGTTACTTTGTTCCATCAAAGCATCACAATTACTATCTTCAATAACCATGAATATTGTTCCTCAATGAAATGTTATATATCTTTGCTGATAAAAATAAATAAATAAATAAAATTATTCTTCGAATTCTGTTCACTAACTAATTTACTTCCCGTCTCTGGGAGAATGCCTGCAGAGCCTGATGCGTAATTAACTCCGTCGTGATTAGAGAAATACTCCATATAATCAAATGATACCGGTACCTTTAACTTAAGTTCAACAACTGCATGTGCAATATACAAGTTAGAGTGTACATAGCCAAATTGCATACTACAGTCATACAAATTTGTCCAAAACCAAAACAAAATCTCTCACCTATCATTTCCGGAATTGTCAATCCGTTTGTGAATCTCCATTTGCCATACCAAAAGCATTCGATGCCATAAGGCCCCGTATCCTGATACAAGACTTTTCTTTGCACCATTGTCAACATTGAATCTCCAAATACATATAATTTTGTCGCAGATAATTCTTTTGTCAGACCATCATTGATTCCATCCGGTGCACCCACAAGGCAGGAAACAACAATGTACCAACCACTTTCTCCAATCTTCCTGACGAAGAAAGTGATGGCATGGGGGATTTTGCCATCACTGTGAAGGAAGAGACCAACAAGGAAGAAGCGGTGACTATTTTCAGGCATCAACAGTCGTATAATCATCCCACAATTTTAGGGACATATTCCATTAACAAAACCAGAAGTGGGCAAATTATTACTGACTGAAAGGGTGCCACCACTCTCTTTCCAACAATGGTTAAACAAGTCAGGTTTAAAGAATTGGGAGATGGGCTTAGATGGGACTAGTATAGTAGGGCTGTCAGATGAAGTCCGTAAAGTTCTCAAGCATATTTTTTTTGTTAGATTTTTGTCCTGATTTTTTTTATTTTATACAAATTAAAATGCAGTGATTGTTTGTAGAAAAGTGGGGGATTGTTTGAAGACAATGATGTTTACAAGAAATCAATTTCATGGTCATCTCGAAGAAGATATTCGAGTCTCAAGTACAGGCGATGTTAAGGTGATAATGATGAACCCTCGCCAAGTCAATTTGACAAACTTTGAGTTTGAAGAGGGATTGAAGAACGACATCAACCTATTCAAGAATCTTGTTGAGAAAATAGAAGCTATGAGACCGCTTGATGGTCCTCGCCATCATTTTTGCTTCTTTTCTATCTAATGTGTGACATAGCTTTAGGTCTATGAGGAAAAGTTCTAAGCTAAAAGTATTTGTTTTTGTCATGTTCTCTTTTAATACTTTTGTATGTTTTTTCATTATTTGTATTTGATTTATTGTTTTGATATTTTACGCAAGGATGTAGCTTACTTTGTATATACAATTACTGCCTTCTACAATGATGAAGAGAAGATAAAGTTGATTTTCAAACTTCGGGAGATAAAGTTGATTTTCAAATTTAGGGATCTGGGAGATAAAGTTCGAAAAACAACTTTATCTTCTTTTCATCATTGTAGAAGGAAGCATTCGGATATACAAAGTAAGACACATCCTTGCGTAAAATACCGAAATAATAATACAAATAATAAAAAAACATACAAAATCATTAAAAGAGAAAATGACAAAACAAATACTTTACCTTAGAGCTTTTCCTGGTAGACCTAATGCTATGTCACATAGTAGATAGAAAAGAAGCAAAAAGTGATGGCCAAAGACCATCCAGCGGTCTCACAGCTCCTATTTTTCTCAACAAGATTCCTGAATAGATCAATGTGGTTCTTCAATCCCTCTTCAAACTCAAAGTCTATCAAATTAACTTGGCGATGGTTGATCATCATCACCTTAACATCACCAGTACTTAAGACTCGAATACCTTCTTCGAGATGGCGATGAAATTGATTTCTTGTAGACATCATTGTCTTCAAACAATCCCTTACTTGCCTAGAAACAATCACCACATGTTAATTTGTACAAAATAAAAAAAAAAATCAGAGCGGAAAAATCTAACAAAAAAAAAATACTTAAGGACTTTACGAACTTCACCCAATAACCCTACTATACTAGTCCCATCTAAGCCCAATTCCCAGTTCTTTAAACCTAGCTTGTTTAACAATTGTTGGAAAGAGAGTGTTGGCACCCTTTCAGTCACAATAACAATCTACCCACTTCCGATTTTGTTAATGGAATGAGTCCCTAAAATTATGGGATGATTATACGACTGTTGATGCCTGAAAATAGCCACCTTCTCCCTCATTGTCTCTTCCTTCACGGTGATAGCAAAATCCCCCATGCCATCACTTTCATTGTTAGGAAGATTGGAGAAAGTGGTCAGTGCATTGTTGCTTCCTGCCTAGTGGGTGCACCGAATGGAAGCTTCGATGGAGACCCAAATGGACTCATCATTGCCTTGATCAACCATATGCACTAAAAGAAGGATACATAAGGACAAAACCAAACAACTAAGGCCTCAGGGTAATTGAGATTTGAGACCAACAACTTTTAAGATCAAATCAAAAAAACTGTATCACAGAGGAACATGTTGTCTAAAACATACTATTTAGGCACTAATTGATCAGCTAAATACGAAGAAATGGTGTCCATCAAAAGCAAAGAGCAGTGACATGAGATCAGCTTTACAATAGAATAATAGTAGTATCAATTATAAATAGCTTGCACTGTTCAGATTCGTACATCAATAAAGATATTCATATAAGATTGTTCCACCTGCTATCACATATTTGGGAAGGACGTGACAAAAGCATACTCACAAACCATATAATTTAGAAGAAAAAACCTGATGTCTTCTACGTAAGCTTTTCTCAAACTCAATGAACCTAAATTCACCATAAAATTTGGTAGTTGGCAACAATTTAAAGCACATATTAATCACTCTAGATATTTGTTTTCCCCAAGGTTCTGAAAACCGTACCGGCTTGGGTACCAGATTTTCTACTGGTACAGTACGTACCGGTCCAATACCGGGTACCGTTTCGAATTTAACGGTACTTCTATACTTATCAAAAGTGATAGGTGTACAACAATTGTCTCCAACATGGCTCCAACACACTCACGTGGTGTGTGGAGTCCATGTGAGTGTGTTGGAGCTAGGGGTGAAAATCAAAACCGATGAACCGAACCGCTAAACCGGACCGAACTGAGTGTTTTTTTCGGTTTTTTTCTTTGGCCGGTTTGGTCGGTTCCTGATAATTTAGAATTTTAAAAACCGGTCCGGTTCTCGGTTCGGGGTTTTTTTTAATGAACCAAACCGGTATACAATTATATACGTTCAAAAATGTAGGAGGTAGGGATTGAACCCCAAACCTCACGCGTGGAATGCCAACAACTTACCCATCCGGCTGACAACTTCTTTGTGTAGTCAATGAGAAAGAAAATAATTTATTACGTACCTCATATTCAGTACTATAAATACTTAAGCAAGGAGATCTGTACACCACAACCCTCACATTTCATTTTCCAGTTTTACTTTTCATAGCCGACTTAGAGAGAGAAGCAGCCACTCTTCTCTCACTCCCCCCCAACCCCCTTTCTCTCTCTCTCTCTCTCTCTCTCTCTACCACGCCTCCCTCACACCGATCGTAACACCGCGAGGTCATAACTCCGTCCATTGATCGTAAGTCGTAACACCGCGACCGTCGTCAACACCGAGATGCGATCTTCGTCACCAACATCCTCTCATCAAGATTTGTTCGCTTCTGTGTGTATATGGGTGTATCTCTCTCTCTCTCTCTCTCTCTCTCTCTCTCTCTCTCTCTCTCTCTCACATTGTGTGTGTGTGTATATTTATGTATGTATAGGTGACTGTAAATATGTAGATCTGGTCCATCTAGGTGTTTTTGTTGTGTAAATCTGGTGTATATACTATACATCTAGTGTGTATATATATTTATGCGTTTTTTTTTTTTTGAACAGATACGTGTTTTTGAACGAATCTAGTGCATATACTAATATGTTGGTCCGATCTCTTCTCTCTCTGTGTGGACGAACCGAACCGACCTCTAAACCGGACCGAACCGGTACGAACCGAACCGACTTTTTTTAAACTGGTTTCGGTTCTGTATTTCCCCCGAACCGCGTTTCACCGGTTCAGTCAAAAACATCCCTGAACCGGACCGAACCGAACCGGTTTCACCCCTAGTTGGAGCGATGTTGGAGACTAATTGTTGTACCTTAATCAACCTTCACGGCTAACCCATAGGTCAGCCATTTCAAGCGCCCTACAGAAAGGGTAATTTAGCCATTTTGTTGTTTAAGGGTTTCCCACAATATAAAAGCTTTCTTCTTCATCAGAACTCAGAAGCCGTTTTCCACTTCCATCTCTGCTGCTGCGTGTTCTTGCTCCAACTCAATTAGCCATGGAACAACAAGTATGGCTACCATCTCTCTAGAACAAGTATGGCTACTCTCTCTCTCTTTTAAAGCTCCGATCTGACTAGTGTGATCTGAGAAACCCAGTCAGTTGCAAAAAGCAGTACAGCCGGTATCTACAATACCGCCCGATATTTACTAGTAAGGCCGATACGCGACCGGTACGGCCCGATAGGCGACCGGTGCACGGCCCGACGGTATGGGGTCCGACGGCCCGATACGCGACCGGTACGGCCCGGTACGGCCGATATTCATAATCTTGGTTTTCCCCCAAAAAAATTAGATCCTTTCTCTGTAACGTCAAATAGAAAGAACCAAGGACAGTTTGATTACTTCAAATTAAAACATGATGGTGGAAACAATGAAACAAACATCCAGCCCAACTAATCATAGGATTCTAACCATGCAAGTCCAATTAGGGAAAATTGAAGAAAGGGTAATCAGAAAACCCATGAAAAGGACAAACGAAACAGAAGAAACTAATTTTTCGACAATAGGTCAATAATGGCACCTAATGATCTAGAACAAAGTAATTCTCTCATTTCTAGAGAGTAGCAGCAAGAACGTTTCTAAACTTAAAAAGTTTGGAGCCTAAAATGATAGAAAAACTGTCAAAATGATTGATTCGAACCAAGTAATTCTCTCATTTCTAGATAGCAGCAACATGAAGTTTCTAAACTTAATAAGTATATAGCCAAAAATGACATAAAAATTTTCAAAAAAAGGAAAGAGAGCTAGTGATTTTAATCCTCGAATTGTTACAAAATGCGAAAACCAATGACATATTCCACAAATTTCTAGTTCGGAGGGAAGATTGGACGAAAACCGCATAGTACATCGCAAGTTTGAAAGTAAGAAATAAAATACTACTCCTATTTCAATTTGAGTAGTAATTCTTCCCGTTTCAAATTGTTATCCTGAAGCTATGATGCACGGACACGGAAACGGACACGGACACTGACACGGGACACGGGGACACGGCAATTCTAAAAAAATGGGGACACGGACACGGCAGGGGACAAGCCACGTGTATATTTAATTAATTATTTATTTATTTATTTATTTACATATATATATAAGTTAAGTTACCTTTTTCACACTTCTGGCATCTCCAAACAGATCTACGGCGGCTGAGGACCGCCAGGACTTAACTTAAATAACAAGTTCTAGGCTTCTAGCAGTAAAGAATACCCAGATTCTAGCAATTTCTAGCAGTAAAATCCAAACGGATCTTCAGACAGAATACCCATAATGGCCATAAATAAACACAAATAACAAGTTCTAGGCTTCTAGCAGTAAAGAATACCCAGAAATAAACAAGTTCTAGCAATAACAAAAGAGATGACGAAATATTTCTTTCATTAGTCTCTTTGCATTTCGAAAGTCAGAGACTAAAAACACCAGATCCTATTTTCAGTAAACTTTTGACTCACACCACAGTACAACACGACTTGCTACTCCCTGAGAAATTGTTCCCACTCACTCTGGCTCGTCGAGAGAGAGAGGAGACCAGATCCAGAGAGTCGAGAGTTGAGAGACATACCAGTTTAGGGTCGAGCAGTAGCAGCTCGATTGAGACCAGAAAGAGCTGCTCGATCGACCAGATTGAGAGTTGAGAGCTCGATTTGTACAGCAGCAGTAGCTCGAGTTGCAGTAGATCGATTTAGGGTTCAGTTTTTTGGGGCTCTGCTTTGTGGGTCGACTGATGAGATAACAAGTATATATACATTAACAAAATTACACTTTTTTACCTTAAGTTTTAATTAATTTCAAATTTACCTCAGAAAGTTTTAAAACTTTTCAATTTCACCCCTTCCGTGTCCCCATCCGGGTCCCCTGCCAAAAAAGGTACTTAGCCGTGTCCCATGCCACGTGGCGTGTCGGGACACGTTTTTAGCCGTGTCCCCGTGTCGGAACACTGCGGTACGGGGTCCCGGAGAGGTGTCGGTGCTTCGTAGTCCTGAAGAATAGTCGTGCAATTTTGCAATAAAAAAATTAAAATAAAAAATACACCAAGTTAAAGAACTATGCAGGGATGTTTACTTTATTTTTGTATCTAAAAAGTACACAAGCTTTCTAGAGAAGTGATCAATTTGGAACGGAGGAAGAAAGGACCTGAAAATTACACAATTTTATATAGGAGACCGAGTAATTTGGGACCGAGGGAGAAAGGACTCCGAATGGTTTTTTTATTCCATTCAAATGAAAGGCCAAGGGCAGTATAGATTTCATCCCGATAAACAGGATTAAACCAAAACTATAATCTAGACGGGAGCACGTACATTAGTACGCTCAATGGCACCTCTACCAAAGACAGACTAATAACTCGGTTGGGCTAAGATCCGATAATAAAAATCCTGAAGGATAACAACTCAAACCATCACTGAGTCACACCGGGTCATCGAAATGCTTGGGGATACGACGAGTTGCTGCTCGGGGAGAGAACCAAACACAACCGATCTGGAGCCTACCCATAGTTCCATTTTCACACACTACTCATTCCCAAATCCAAAATATTCAATCGAGCGCTAATCTTTCTCTCTCTAGGGTTTTATTTTTGAGTGAATGGAAAATGTCGCTCCAGTTGAGGCTTCTCCCGCCCCCCCTCAGGCCGTCGATCCCGGACGATTTTGTTATAGTTGTAAACACCACTTTCCCCCTGCTCCAAGGCTTTGCCCGCCATAATCAGCGAGTGCACAAGCATTCGCATCTGGTCTGCCCGTTTCCCAATTACGGGAACGTCTTTCGTTACGGACAAGATCTCTCTGATCATCAAGAGAGGGTGGGACACGGAACCGACGAGGTACTCTTTCTCTCTCTATCTTTCTCTCTCTCTCTCTCTTCAAAGAACAGTACAACCGACCATCCTACAAGTAGGCTCGTTATGCTACAAAAATGGAGGTATTCGATTTGTTTGTGTGTACGTTATATCGTGAAATTTGATGATAACAAAGTACACAAACAACGAATTCCTCCATTTTTGTAGCATAACGAGCCTACTGTTGTAGGATGGTCGTACTTGTTCTTTGAAGAGAGAGAGAGAGAGAAGAGTACCCATCGATTGCCCGTGTCCCACCCTCTCTTGATGATTAGAGAGATCTTGTCTCAGAACTAAAGACGTTCCGCAGATTGGGAAACGGGCAGACTGGGATGAGAGTGTTTGTGCACTCGCTGATTATGGCGGTCAAAGCCTTGGAGCAGGGGGAAAGTGGTGTTTACAACTATAACAAAATCGTCTGGGATCGGCGGCCTGAGGGGGGGCGGGAGGAGCGACAACTGGAGCAACATTTTCCATTCACTCAAAAATAAAACCCTAGAGAGAGAAAGATTAGCGCTCGATTGAATATTTTGGATTTGGGAATGAGTAGTGTGTGAAAATGGAACTATGGGTAGGCTCCAGATCGGTTGTGTTTGGTTCTCTCCCCGAGCAGCAACTCGGCGTATCCCCAAGCATTTCGATGACCCGGTGTGACTCAGTGATGGTTTGAGTTGTTATCCTTCAGGATTTTTATTATCGAATCTTAGCCCAACCGAGTTATTAGTCTGTCTTTGGTAGAGGTGCCATTGAGCGTACTAATGTACGTGCTCCCGCCTAGATTACATTTTCCATTCACTCATAAATAAAACCCTAGAAGGATAAATAAAGACATGATGAGGACAAAACCAAAACCAAACAACTAAGGGTGATTGAGACCTACAACTTATAGGATCAAATCAAAAAACTGTATCACAGAGGAACATGTTGTCTAGAACAAACCACTTAGGCACTAATTGATCAGCTAAATAGGAAGAAATGGTGTCCATTAAAAGCAAAGAGCAACGACATAAGATCAACTTTATTATTCTATTTATATTTAAAAATTACAATTTTTCCCCGTTTCAAGTTATAAAAATTGTATTTTTACCCATAGAGTGTCCCAAAACGTATTAGTAGTGTGTCAGAGCGTACCGGAAAACGTGTCCAACCATATTGAAAAACGTATCCAACTCATAAAAAACAATTAAATATTCGGCTACCTATTTTCACGTATCGGACACATATCAAGAACGTATCCGAGCATATCGGTGTCCAATACGTCCGGGATATGGATTCGTTTACCCCGGGAGAGTGTCCATGCTTCTTAGTGGGCTAATAAGTATTTGGAAGTTTGAAATCAGGTAGTATTAGCAACCATAGCAAAATATCTAAGCAATATTTGATTTGGCACAACATACTCCACCGATCAAGTGCTTCTCATGACCACTCTTTTCTGCAACATAAAGCAACGTCAAGACATCTACCCCATAACCTGTGATACACGGATCCTCGTTTTCAGGCGAAGCACCCGTGTCGATATGACACGATACGGGTACGGGATATGCACCCGGTGCGGCGGAAAATAATCGGACACGTCGATCTGTAAAGTTCGAGATCTGGACGAGAGAGAGAGACAGAAACGAGAGAGACGAGAGAGACGAGAGACAGACGAGGGATGAGAGAGAGAAGATACCTGATGAGACGAACTCCAACGAGTTCGATGCAGTTGTCTGCTGCGATCTACTCCAACGAGTTCGCCATGGCTGCTTCTGGTGGAGAGAGAGAGAGAGAGAGAGAGAGAGAGAGAGAGAGAGTTGTCTCTGATGCAGTTTACTGCTGCGATCTACTGGCCGACACAGCTGTTTGTTTTGGGGTTTCTCTAATATCCATGTTAAAGGACTGAATGGGCTGATGATGATCCCTGTTTTAAAGTTTGGGCTTGGGCTTGGGCTTGGGCATTAAATCTAAATTTGTGACTTCTTTCTTATATAGCCCTTTGGGCTTCTTTGTTAAATGTAGTAGTAATGAGTTTGTAATAGGCCTTTTGGGCTATTAAATAGTCTACAAGTCTGGGCCTAATAAATTTTGTGGAGTTCATTAAACCCAAAATAAAAGTTCACATGGGTCTAGAAATTTAATTATTCAAATAAAAAATTAATTATTTTACATATAAATTTAATTATTTAATATAAAATTCTCACTATTTGACGTATCCCCGCACCCGTATCCCAATTAGGATCCATATCAGCGAATCCTCGTTTTTTAGATTTGAGGTGTCCGACCCTCGGGTATACACCCGAATCCGATACATGCACCCATGTCCGTGCAACATAGCCCATAACAGAGGAGACAATCATTTCGGTGAATGGTTACATATGAGATAAATGAGTGGTCTGTGGAAACCTGAATGCAATATGAGAACACAAGCTGAGAACCTCTTTGCATAATAATAAAAGAAACCAAAAGAACACAGTTTCAACAATACAAGAGTGCGAACCATAGAAAAGAAAAGCAGGAAAAGCGCGAAATGAAAACAAACCAAATCTAAACAATATAATTCACCAGCTACATCGAAACTATATTATTTACTCACGCACAAAATGGAAGATAAAAAACCTCGGCTGTCTTTTACTGCAAAATCAAAGGTTTGTGTGTCGCAAAATAAATAAAAAAAACTACAAATAATTGAGAGAGGCCACTCCAAGAAGTAGGAAAAGAACCTTTTCAAGCGGGAAGACTTTAACGAAGGAGGAGAACAAGTATTCCTATGTAAGGGAGACTAGAGAAAGAGCCTTCATCCTTTCCAGACAGGTATGAGCAGAAACAACAAAGAATCTGCAGCAACAACACCTCTAGTCCTCTACACAAGAAGATGAACAATAGAAGGTAAGAAACAAAGAAGAATAAAATTAAAGCATAAATCGAGACTTCTAAAGTCAAATTATATCTTTAAAACTCACCACTGTGTAATAAAAAGTCGAGACTAAATGTACAGATCTGGACATGTTTATTTGGTACAGATCTGGCAAGTGGCAACATACAAACTCCACTCTATCTGTTGAGGATTACCTCAAACAAACCGAAACCCCAACAAGAATCAATCAAAGTTCCTGCCTGCACAAAACAAAGCCAAGAAATATGAATCCTGAACTCACCATGTTTAATTTAAAAATAAAAGAGTCTGCACTCTTCAGATACCTCTATATTACTCGTAATTGATTTCAGCTCAGTAATGGAGACACAAACTCTTATTTGAGCAACAGAGAGAGAACCCTAGGACCAGAGAATGTAGAGTTTGAACACAACAAACAAAGGTAATTTATTGATTACAAGCACTCGTACACTTAAGTTGTGTACAACAACACACACTATCACTCACAAAGGAAGACTCTTTTACACACAAGAGGACGCACACAAACTAAGAAGACACTTTAACTTTGGACACAAACACTTTTAATACTTGGACACCTCACACTAGGACTCTCACTCACTTGCTTGGAGTATGTCTCACACTTGCTCTCTTTCTTGCATTGCCACAAATGAAGACCCCATCCCTATTTATAGGCACCATGGGATAGTTCTAGAAGCACACACCACTCACTACTTCTAGGTGCTTCTAGAGAAACCCATAAGCTTTCATCATATTCCGGAGTATTCTTGTACCATCCGGAAAGTTCTAGTGTAGTCTATAATATTCTGGAAATGTCCGGAAGACTCTAGCAAAATCTAGGAGTTACCGGAAGATTCTAGCGTAGTCTAGAAGATTCCGGAGCATTCTAGAGAAGTCTAGATATCTCCAGAATAGCCCGAAAGTTTCCGGCGACATCCGGAAGACTCCGGAAAACTCAAGAGAGGTGGTGATGATCTTTCAACAGAGAAAGGAAATCACAGAGGAGAGAGAACCAAGGAAAAAACATCGAACTATGTGGATTGCTCGACTCCTGGCCGGTTCTGAAAAGTGAAAACCCTGCCAGTCCAGTAGAAGCTTGTTAAATTTGGAAAATGAGTGTATTGTGAGTATGAAGAAAGTTAAAGAATACAGTTTTGAAACCAAGCCCTAGGCATGAATATGTACATTGAACAGATTACAGAGTGAAGTATGACATCAATACGCTACAGAGTTCATACCAAAATCGAAATACACCGTCAAAATACACGCCGAAATCGATTTCAAGAGACGCAAAATCGAATCTATCAATTACAATATCAACAGATCCAGGCAGTTCAAACCAAAATCAATGTACATACGTATAAAATCAACACTTAACAACAGATCCATGCAGGTACTGCGGTGCATACAAAAATAGACTAACAAGTTAATCAATTTTCAGATGAGAAAGTCTGAGATGAGGCGCCTTTTGGACTCTGGAGCGAGGGAGATGAGAGAGATTTCGACTGAGAGACAGAGAGTGTCGACCACCGGTATGAATCACGTTTCGTACCGGCCGGTACGTACCGTTTTAGGGAGAATCCGGTAAGCTCAAGGTGTAATTCCGTTCCGTCGAACTTTCCGGCCTGTACCGTCAGTACCTGCCGGTTGCGTCGAGTTCCGGTCATTTTCCAGATTCCTCTCGGTACACAACACAGGCGGAGGTCACCGGAGGAGATGATAACGAGGGTGGCGGAGGTGGTGACGAAGGGGTTTTGATTGGCGGACCAGATGAGGGTTTGAGGGTGGAGGTGGTGTTGTGGACCTTGTGATTTTAACAGATTGAGAGAGTGAAGAGGTTTGTTGAAATGAGTTTGGTTGAGGGTTGGGCCTGCCAGGGTAGAGATGGAGATGGTTGCGGCGGAGGAGGTAGAAAGGGTGGAGAAGGGGAGAGAGGGAAAAGGAGGAGAGAGGGTGGACTGGAGAATGGGGGAGAGAGAGCTGGCTCTAGATTTTTTTATGCATTTTCCAACTACTCCTGTAAGCTCGGCTCGATTTTTTTATGCATTTTTTTTTATGAAGAAGTACTGTATTTAAAATGTAAATGAACCGAGTCGTTCGTGAGCTCGGCTCGAAAAGAGCTCGTTTGAACTTCGTTTGTTAAGTTTTTATTGAAGCTCGGCTCAAGCTCAAGTTCTTTAAAACCTTAACAAACAAGCCTGAGCATGGCTTGGCCCGGCTCGATAAGGCTCTTTTACATTTTAGATGAATAAAATAATATAACTTCTTATTCCGATTTGATATCCTAATGCACTACCTTTTCAAAAACTTATTAAATTTCACTATTATTTTGAAATTGAGACTATTTTTCTGTAGACTATATAAATATAAACCATATACATATGCACAAGTAAACTTTCTTTGTTGTTTTAAGCCTATGTGAGTATGTAAATATATTTTTTCGGTGGTTCGTTAAAGCTCGTGAACAAACTCGAGCTCAAGCTCGTGAACAAACTAGCTTGAGCTCGAGTTCGTTAAAAGTTAATAAAAGTCAACCTAAGCCGCCTATGCATTTTTAAGGCTCGTTAAGATTTTCACTAAGCTTGATTCTCTCAGTTCGTTAAAAAGTTAATAAAAAAGGGTGTGATTTCTCTTAATAATGAGAAAAGTTTGAGTTGTTTAAAAGCTCGGTTTGGCTCAGCTTGTTTGCAGCCCTATGCATTTTTAAGGCCTGGGATAGTGGGATCCTTTCTCTGTCCCTTCGATTCTCTCACCCACGGCCTTACAGTCAAGCGGGTGAGAAAAAAAAAAGGGTGTGATTTCTCTTAATAATGAGAAAAGAAAAGAATTTGAGAGTGTTTCTCTTCCACCAAATCTCACCAAATGTGGTGACTGGTGAGGAACATAAATGTGTTAAAAGTGACTCCTTTTCTCACCATTTTTCACCTCCCGCCCACTGTTTTAGCCATCCAAACATGGGAGAGAAAGAGTATTATCACCTTTCTTTTCTTTTCTCTTGCAAACCTTCAATTCAAATACCATGTACCTTCGCATTAAATGATTTTACCGTTGTTTGCAACACCGTCAACTTTAAACGTATCTGGAAGGTGATATTTGTTGTCACACACACACACGCGTTTATACAAGTAGTATCGTTAAATCTGAAATGTTACCCGGTACCTACCAGTACGAGTACTGTACCTAGAGACGGATCCAAATATTCATTCAAATGGGGGCACCTTATTAATTATAATCGTGGAATTTTTCGTAGTCATTGATCTTGCTAAATTGAGACATTCATTATGGATTAAAAGTTTATAATGTATACTTTTTTTTAAAAAAAAGAAATTTTACTTAGACATCCTATTATAATTTTTTCACGTCCCAATTTTTCATGAACCGCGCACGTGAGTTCAAACGATAGCCAACAATGAAAAATAAAGATTTCTACATATATATACTCCAGGGTCAAATCTGAATATTGCAAAAACTATTGAATCTTTGTTTACAGGTTATGTGTTCTCCACAAAATTTTTTGCAAGGGGGTGTTTGTTTATAGGAGTTGGGACTTTCCGGAAAAAAATCTGGTACAACCAAAGACATAAACCTGTACATTTCATAATGATAACACATGAATAAAAACTGATTGATTAATCAAGAACACTGGTTGACGATGGAGTTGACTCCATTCAAAGGAGATAGTTTAATCTGGTTCCCTGGTTCAATATTTCCATCCATATGTCGAAAGGAAATACATATTACAAGTTCTGATATAAAATACAACTCGATTCATGCTCAAAGAGTTACACAAGCTTAAGAATTTATGATGTCTATAAAATGAGAGAAAATTTAATACACATAACGGCGCAAAAATACTATGGATCTCAAAACATAGGGATAGCATAGACTTCCTTAAATCTTAAAGTTCTTCCCGTTACCTGAAAATGTTTGGAACATAAAACGTGAGTCGAAACTCAATAGGAAACATGCTAAATGCAAGGATAAGAGATTGCGCAAATACACACCGCAAAAATCTACTCTTTTTTTTTATCTTCTTTTCTTTTCTTTCCAAACGACTCAGATTGTAAATGACTATATCTAATATTCATATTAATCCAATATTTCAGAAAAAAGAAACATACATAACAAGCTCTAAAGAGAACACAAATAAGTGAGTACCGAGTAACATTTAACACTCAAATATCAAGCCAAAATCAAACACAATATATAAATAAATTGAACTCATCCAATACGATAAATCACCAAATTATCAAGTACCGAGCCAAAGCCAACTTAAACATAAGTTTATCTCATATAGTCCAAATCACAAAATCCCAAGCTAGAGAATCGTAAACCGACATCGGTAAACATCCTAAGTTGCACTCCCAAAACTCACAACGCATTTCTCATGGTAGTAAATCGAAGGCATAAGGACACCTACCCCGCATAGATTTTCGGATGTTCACTATCTGTGATCCACTAATCCCTATGGACTACCACCATGTCGCAGTACTACAACTTTAAATCAATCGTGCCAAACCCATAATGCGAGTTCTCCAATTACCAAATACAAACTCATAACCTGAATGCCAAATCAAAAATACATTCAACTCACAAACCAAGTGTCCAAACCAAATACTCTCATCGAAGTGTCAAGAATCCCCACATAATCTCATCACAGTCTCAGCAAGGTCACAATCTAGAAATTGCTTAGCCGATAGTAAAATTATCACCAAGTCACAATATGTTAGGAACTAAGAAAATATGAGAATACGTTCTATCCATCAAGTGTGGTGTCTAATAAACATATTTAAGTGATTAGTTTGAAATCTTGGAATGTTTGGTTATTGTTTTAGGATTTAAGTTTCTAGAACCATACGGAAGTATGAAGAATTGTAGAGAATTATCTAGATTGTTGTACATAATTCTAGACTTGTATAGATGGTGGTAGAGAATTCTAGAGAAGATTAGTTGAGAAGCTTCTACAAAATGTTCTAGGTTTCTCCCTTGGTTGGTATAAATAGGTGAGGGCCCATTTCCCTAAACAACCTTGAAAGCTTTTGTACTCTCAAGTTCACTAATGAAAAGCTCTTTCTGTATCAAGTCTCTTTCTTATTGATGAATACTAGTATTTATTTTTGGAAGTGTAATTTACGTATTTACATTTTGCTCATTAAGATTTTGAAAAAGGCCTTCTTTTGGTTTTCACTTTAAGCCTCCAAAAAGTTAGGGCTGGCTCTGCCCACGAACCCAATCGATTAAGTTAAGTCCCATTGTGCACAGATGGGTTTGGGGGGCCATATATGGGTCCCACACGAAAAATTCTAACTGTTCACTAGATTCGAATTCTAAATGAAAAATTAAAACAATGGATCAAGCATTTACGGGTGTGCGATTGAGCTGATTTTTTATGAGCTCACTTGGAAAATTATTTTAAAATTGGTGAACGGTTCAGATTTTTCATGTGGGACACGCAAATGGGCCCCACAAGATACATATGTGTACAAGAGATTTGTGAACATAGTCGTCAGATTCCAAAACATGTAGTTTAACTCTTTAATAGTAACCGTTAAGTGCCATCTGTAAAAAAATTGACAAAATAGTACATCAAGGGTTTTTTTGGTTGACGGAATAAAAGTTTAGGTGTTGTTCGTCAACTGCTGAAGTACATGTGTTTTTTTGTGAATTGACTGAAAGTTTAGGGGCTTTCTTAAAATTTTCCCTTCTTTGTACTACTGTTAAAAATTACGTACACTAGCTTGCCAGGTCATCGATCCAAGTCAAGTCTCTTCTATCCAATAGGAGTGTAGTAAGGTGGTACCCAGAACCAATAACAGCCCGTTTGGATGACGTATTAGTTTTGGAGGGATTAAATAGTAAGGGAAGATAAACTAGTCAAAGGGATTAAATAAGAAGGGTGGACCCACATTGATGTGACTTTTAAGAATGGGTGATTAAATAGTCCATGGTTTGGATGAGGGATAAAAAAGGGGCATAAGGAGGGTGAATGATTTAAAATCATGTCAAAAGACTTTATTGCCCTTGGCAATGCATACATTAGCTTATGTATTTTTATAATTATATAAATGCCAAAATTAATTATTATGTTATAAATTATATTAAGTAATTTATTTCAATATTCTTTTATGGTATAAATTAAGAACATCCCTTCATCAATTTTTCGAATTAAAACTAAAAAATTATCTTGTAATTTTTTTTATAAATCATATTTGTATGAACCCAACGTTAAGTCAGTGAGTGAGTAATTATTTATGCTTTTCATTTATGTTTTTGTTATTTAGGAGAGAGAGAGAGAGAGAGAGAGAGAGGTGTAAGGGTGTTAATGAACCCCAACACATAATACTCTTATTTATATTATGAGGGATCTCAGTACAAGACTTAATTAGTCAATGTGGGACAAATACTAATATAAGTTTATTCTAACACTCCCCCTCAAGCTGGAGAATAAATATCAAAAAGTCCCAGCTTGTCACATAGAAACTCTAACCGTGGCTTAAACAATGGTTTGGTGAAGATATCAGCCAACTGAGCTCCTGTAGGAACAAATGGAGTAGATAACACACCACCGTCTATCTTCTCACGAACAATGTGACAATCAACTTCAATATGTTTTGTTCTCTCATGGAATACTGGATTTGAAGCAATATGAATCGCCGCTTGATTATCACAATACATAGGAATAGGTAACTCCACATCAAAACCTAACTCCTTGAGTAAAGCTCTCAACCACACAATCTCACAAGATGTGTGCGCCATGGCTCGATACTGCGCCGTGGCTGGACCTTGCGACCTTTGTTTGTTTCTTGCTTTTCCATGTGACTAAATTGCCTCCAACAAAAGTAAAGGTATCCGGTAGTGGGACCGTCTATCATGGGGATGGTGATCCCGCCAATGGGGATCGGTAAAGGCTTCAACACGCAAATGACCATTAGACCGATAAAACAAACCATGTCCAGGATGAGCCTTAAGGTATTTCACAATACGAAGACAAGCTTCCCAGTGTGGAAGACGAGGAGCTGACATAAATTGACTCACCACACTTACAGCGAAAGAGATATCAGGACGTGTATTAGTAAGGTAATTCAACTTACCAACTAAGCGACGATACCGGTCTGGATGAGGAAATATCTCCCCCTGATCAACACAAAGTTTCACATTAGGATCCATTGGGGTCTCCACAGGTTTTGCTCCCAATAAACCTGTCTCCTCAAGAATATCCAATGCATACTTTCGTTGGGACAAACTAATTCCATCCTTGGATCTTGCTACCTCAATACCCAAAAAATACCGTAGCTTACCCAAATCTTTAGTATGGAACTGTTGCTGTAAAAATTGCTTCAACTCATCAATACCACGATCATCTCCGGTAATAATGATATCATCTACATACACAATCAATACTATTTTCCCACGCTCTCGACTCAAGAGAGAAAAGCAGTGATCGAATGAGATCGACGCATACCAAGCTCCAAAGACAACATCACTAAACCGACCAAACCAAGCTCGAGGGGATTGCTTCAGACCATATAAAGCTTTGCGAAGACGACAAACCCGAGAACGCTCCCCCTGAGCAACAAACCCAGGAGGTTGCTCCATATAGACCTCCTCGAGCAGATCACCATGTAAGAAGGCATTCTTGACATCCAATTGAAATAAGGGCCAACCTAGATTAGCAGCAAGAGAAATAATTGAGTTTATCTTGGCAATCGGGGGGAAAAGGTCTCGGCATAATCAACCCCATCATCTGCGTATAGCCTTTGGCTACAAGGCGGGCCTTATACCGCTCAATAGTGCCATCCGGATGATACTTGACAGTGAATACCCAACGACAACCAACAGTAGTTTTACCAGCAGGAAGAGAAACCAACTCCCAAGTGCCATTATGATGAAGAGAAGACATCTCATCCTCCATTGCTTTCCGCCACTCAAACACAGATAGGGCCTCCTGAACAGTGTTAGGAACAAAAACGGAAGAAACCGAAGTAGTAAAAGCACGAAGGGATGGTGACAAATGGTTATATGAAACAAACTGAGCAATAGGATGTAAAGTGCATGACCGAATACCTTTACGATGGGCAATAGGACGATCAAGATCATCTGGATCCCGCAACGGAGGGGAAGACGGAGCGGTGGGTGAAGGTGGGCCTGTTTGCTCAGATGGCTCAGGTTGCGATGGTGCTGGCTGAAATGGCACTAGTGGCTCAGGCTGAGATGGCACTGGTGGAACTTTAGGACGACGAACATACACCTGCAAATGTTTTGGTGGAGGACCAGTACCTGAAGGGACAGCTATAGGAAATACAGACTCAGATGCAAGCCGATCATTGGTAGTGACAGGCTCCGAATAAAACGGGAGTGACTCATTAAATGTGACATCAGCACACACAAAGGGACGACGTAAAGATGGAGAATAACACTTGTATCCTTTTTGAGTTCGAGAGTAACCAAGAAAATGCACCTAATGGAGCGAGGTCAAGTTTGCTCGGTTAGGATCGAGCATGAACATAACATGTGCACCCAAAAATCCGAAGGGGTAATGAGTAAAGGGGACGACCGGGAAACAATACCTTATGGGGTATCTGACCTCCAAGAACACTAGAGGGCATACGATTAATCAAATAGCAGGCAGTGAGAACTGCGTCACTCCAATAAGACTTAGGAACTTGCATTTGAAATAACATTGCACGCATAACTTCTGATAAATGTCGAATCTTGCGTTCGGCAACTCCATTTGTTGTGGAGTTCGAGCACAAGAGGACCGGTGGATAATACCGTGATCATCAAAGAATTGAGAAAGAGTATTTTTAAAATATTCACGAGCATTATCGTAACGAAATATGCGGATGCAAGTATCAAACCGGGTTTTGATCTCCATATAAAATGACCGAAAAATAGAAGATAATTCGGACCTCTCTTTCATGAGATAAAGGTAGGTAACACGAGAGAAATCATCGACAAAAATAACATAATACTGGAAGCCAAAAATGTTAGGAACATGCATTGGACCCCAAATATCGAATGAACTAACTCAAAAGGACGCGATGCACGACTCTCAACCCTAGGATAAAAGACACTCTATGATGTTTGCTAAACTCAAGACTTCACATGGCAAAGCATCCACCCGGCTACATGAAGACACTAGCCTTTTAAGGTTCTCAAGTGATGGATGACCAAGACGACAATGATGTTGATATGGTGACACCGATTTGAAGAGCAACCAAGCTAGGGTGGAAATCATCGGTGAAATGTCACAGCCACCACGCTCAACACCGCCACCAATCTTCCTCCCGTCTTGAGATCCCGAAACACACAACCATTAGGGAAGAATGTGATTGAGCAATTCAAAGACTTGGTAAGTTTACTAATGGACATAAGATTTAATGGAAAACGAGGAACTTGCAAAGACGGAGTCCAAAGTAAGAGAGGAAGTAACATGAACAAAACCCAAACCAAGAACATTGGTAGTAGAACCATCGCCTAAGGTAACACGAGATGGTTTACCGAGAGATCGATGACCGGAAAGAATAGAAGGAGTACCGTCATATGATCGGATGCACGGAATCAATAACCCAATGATTAGAAGAATGAGAAGACACAATGCAAGCAACGGAGGAAACATCTCGAGATAACGTAGCAATGGAGGAACTTGTGGAAGTGACAATAGGCGTTGGTCTGTTGATACTCCTCTGCTTTGAGATAGTCACCCTACTATTGGCGTAAGAATGAGTGATTCCGGCATCCTCGAAATAGCAACCGGTTGAGCACTGGGAAAACCACGAAGATCATAACAATACTCAACTATATGATTTGTACCCCCACAATGGGTACACGTTTTACCATAATCGAACTACCACGACGAGAACTACCTCCCCCGACATGCGACCACAACCAAAACCACGACGACTACGGAAATTAGAACCACGATCACCAAAACCCGGGGCCAAAACTACTTAAACAATTTGCGGACTTCATCATAAACAAACCCAAACACCAACTCGAAATCTACTAGCAACCAAACAACCAACAAACTTCGCTACTATCCACCGTAGGAAATCAACATCTACCAACAAATCAAAAATTGACCAATAAATCAACCAACCGCTACCTCTAGCGAAGAAACCAACCACAACTACAAATAACTAATCAATCGAGCGCCGAGAGCCAAATAATAGAGAGAAAAGCCACCAACAAACTTCTCCAAAAAAAACTTAACTAGCACGAAACAAACTTCTCCTCGGACATGTTATCAAAAAAGAGAGAAAAGTGATCACCAACAAACCAACTCACTAATCAACCCACTACTTCAATAAAGAACTAACAACCACCAACCCACCAACCGATCAACCGTCTACCAACTAACGAAAACCAACATAGTCAAACCACCACGAGAACAACTCGCGGATGCAATACTAGTACACAAATAATCACCACCAACTTGAGATGAACGGTGATCGATGAAAAGTGAATGACGATGTCGATGAACAAATGCGACGATGAAAAGAATTATTAGGTGCACCCATGAACAATGTCGGTGAGCGATGGAGCGAATGTCGCGCGAGCTTGATGAATAGCGCGACAGATTGTCCCGATGAAAGATGATTGAAGTCCGGGTTCGTGGATTGGTCGATTGTGGTCTTGATTTGTATTTTCAGAGGTCAATTTTGGGATTGGAGAGGGGTTTCAAACATGGGTTTTTATTTGGGTTTCGATTTAGGGTTTACAAGGTAGTAGGGATTTGGGTTTCGATTAAGGGTTTACAAGGTAGTAGGGATGGGTGGCTATGGTAGATTTAGGGTTTCTTGGATGGCAGCAATCTGGTGGTTAAGGTGGATCAATGTTTGGCTCTGATACCATGTTATTTAGGAGAGAGAGAGAGAGAGAGAGAGACAGAGAGAGAGGTGTAAGGGTGTTAATGAACCCCAACACATAATACTCTTATTTATATTATGAGGGATCTCAGTACAAGACTTAATTAGTCAATGTGGGACAAATACTAATATAAGTTTATTCTAACAGTTTTGTAACCCACCGTTATGAATCATATTAAGTAATTTTTTTGTGCTTTTCTTTTATTTTTTGTATCGAATGAAAGATCTCTAGTAGTAGTTTAATTTGGTGGAAAAATAAATAAAAAATTATAAGCGGAAGTATTTTATTTTTTTTATCCAAAGGAAATTGTAAAGCAACTCAACAAGCCAATATTTATCCAAAAAAAACTCAACAAGCCAATAACCGACCAATGTAAATTTTTTAAAACCTTTTCTTTTTATTGAATTAAAGATCTCTATTAGTAGTTTAATTTGATGCTAAATAAATAAACATTTATGCGCGGAAGTACTTTATTTTTTTATCTAAATGAATTGCATGGGGGATAGGGAGGTAAAATGGGATGGTATATCCCCCCCTGACTAAACCCCTGTTTTATTTAGTGCGGCTTCTCCTTGACTATTTAGCCCGTGGCCATTTAGTGCGGGAGTGTTTTTTGTTCCCAAACCATGAGCTAAACATCACATCACCCCCTTATCCCCCATGATTGCCTCATCCCTCTCCGTAATACTTCATCCAAACGAGCCCTTAGAGCTGACAATTGCTTAAAGGAGTGACGGAAAGAAACTCACCGTTAATGCTTCTCTTTTCTCACGTGATTTCATAAGTTTTCTCTCTCTTGTTTTAAATTTACATTCCTCTCTCTTATGACTATTTGAAGTTCCCACCAAAGATCCTCTAGCTCCTGCAATATCTTACTCCACTTCACTTTCTCTCTCTTGACTTCTCTGAGATGATGACTCAACATATTAAGGTAACGTTACAAATTTTCACTTGTTGATCTTGTTCCTTGACTAATTGTAATTGTTTCTTTTAATTCGAGATCAGGTTACTCTTCCTTGACTAAGATGTTGTATATTTCAATTCATTTTTAGGTCATAGAGATTTTCAGTGCTCTCTCCCAGTTCCAGTTCTTTGGTGTATTAGTCAATGGCGATTCCTCTTTTCTCGTTGGCAAATCGGTTAATCAGCCGTGTATTTACCCGTGGAAATGTACTTTATGTGAGGAAAATTGTAAACAACATAGGAGTAAAATCTTTATAAAAAAAAGAAGGGGAAAAATGGGATGGGTTGGGTTGGGTTGGGTTGGGTTGGGTTGGGTTGGGTTTAGTTTGATCCATATTCAACCCATTGCTTGACCGACCAGGTGACTAAAAATAAGACGAAAACGACGCGTCCCAAGCGTAGGACTCTCGACCAGTGTAGCACAATAATTCCGGAAGTACCGGAGTCGAACCACAGAGACGACTGAAGTGCTTGACTCAAATGTGTAGAATTATAGTTTAACCTGGCTCTTAGGTAGCCACCCCTTGATTAATGAGATTAATTAACTAAGTTACTGGACTAATTTACTCAACGCAGATTAATAATGAGAGCACAGCTGAGGGAACCCAGCGTCCGCGACTAGCCTAACCAATGTTTACTCGGGCCACAATTACTCTTTTTACTGATTTTAGAATAAGAAAAAGGATCCCTAACAAATGCTCACCACCTGTCACCAGATTCCGTGCGCATTCGGATTCCGGCGATGCCTGGGTTTTGTTTGTTAGAAGAGTTTTCGTTTCCTAAAATTGCTCAAAAATCAAGTTAATTCGGTCCCGAGGTGAAACATCAATTAGTCTAGTGCGCAGCGCCTTCGCCCGCAGCCGCACTCTATACGACTACTCACTCATGATTTTAGTAATTGCAGCAATTAAATTGAACCTAGATCTAGACATGCTTTGCGAATTAAAATATAGGAATAGAGAACGATACCGATAATTGCAAGGAGAAATCAAACTCGAATATCAAAACGAAACATCAATCCAAACGCTGTAACTCTGAAAATCTGGAACAAGCTTGAACGTATAATGTTGGAAGAAAAGAACTGTAGCCGAAAACTTCGAAAGGTAAAAATCTAAAGAGAATTCGTGGAACCCTAATGAATGATAACAAAAACGTTTATATAGTAATCGCCCCATAAACACATCAAAACGGCATCATTTAGCTTTGCCCGTAACCATTCGGTATCGATACCCCTGATACTGGTATCGATACCAAACCCCTTTGACTGACTCGTTGACTGCGTACTAAACCTTCTGGAACGAAATTGCACCCTCTCTAACCAATTAGTATCGATACGGATTTTAGGGGTATCGATACCTATCTCCTTCAGCATGCACTTTCAAAATCCAACTCCCCAAGCCTCGATTCCCGCGTCTCCACTTCAAGCCATGCACACACACAAGCCAAACGCCATTATACCTGGAAAACTGACAGAAATACCAAGAACACCACTGTGCACGCATTAAACGGAAAATAAACATTAAACCGCACGTCTAACGCGCTAACTCCCCCTACTTAGGCACTTATATTTACAATATTGCGCGCCTATCACCCATCCATTTTTAACCCATTCCTTTTTCACCTATATTCAACTCATAACCCATATTAACCAACTAAAACTCAACCCAACCCACCCAATTGCCACCTCTAGTTTTGATTGTATCGTATTTTCAAGGATTGGTTTATTAGTTAAATATATCAAAAATGATATGTGCAAGGAAGATTTGCAAGGAATCACGCAAGGAAGGCCTTACGGGGCCTAGTACGGATCCCAAACCGCTGATCTGAGCCGCTCAAAAATTTTAGAAACACATTTCGAGTGGGCTTACGAGAAACCAGCTTCATCCGATATATGTGGATGCTTGATCCAAACTTTCATTTTTGAATGGCTCGAATGAAAAAGAAAAAGTGAAAGTTTGGATCGAACATCTAAACATATCGGATGAAGCTGGTTTTTGAAAGGCCTATTCAAAATGTGTTTATAAAATTCTTGAACGGCTCGGATTAGTCGTTCGGGATCCGTACTGGGCCCCGCAGGACCTTCTCTGCGTGATTTCCTGCAAATCTTTTCTTTGCATGTAGCATTTCTATAAATATATACGTGTATTGCATTTTAAAATTTTAGTTTTTATAGATATTGTGTGTCTACTTTTTTTAATTGGCAACAAAAATTTTAAAATTTTGACAACGCACAACTTTATTTTAATTTTACATTATCCATATGCAATTGAAAACGGCCCGTGCATAGCACGAGTTCATGCTATTATATGTGTATTGCATTTTAATGTGATTCTTGCTTTTGTGGTGTGATGAGAGAAATATTCTTTTTATGGTTCAGCTAGTTTAAAAATTATATGGAGAATAGATAAACCATGATTATCACGTGTTATTTTACATTAAAAAAACTTCACGGTTTATCCGGCTTTCATCATAAACCGAGATCTTATTAACCTATTCCACTATGGTTTTGATTCAAATCATGATCTTATCGTCTATTAGAGCAAAAACAGCAGATTGGGTATAAATTTGGGCAAAATTGCTGATGAACAGTGCATTTAGCTACCCATCACACCAACACTCCAACAATATTCTTTATTACTTTCTCTATCTCTATAAAATATTATAAATGTGTAAAAAGTAGGAGAGAGAGAGAGTAAAAGTAATAATAATAATAAAAAAAAACCGAGAGTTAGAGGAGAGAGAGAGAGAGTAAAAAGTAATATTAAAAAATTGGGTAGTTCATGAACAGGGCTACGGTATCTTTACTGAGATACTGTAGCAATTTTACCGAAAATGTAAAGTGCCGAAGCTTTTGGCGTATCTGTTGCAGGTCACTTTTCTTGGTTGACTTCTCCATTTTACATGCACAGTAGCTTTTGGCTTACCTGCTGCTGATGCTCTTAAGTACGGTCGTAAACCTAAACTGTGATCTTATAGGCTGTGTTTAGTTAGATAATTTAGTTTTTTTGATGATGTCAGCATGTGTAATGAGTAGAGAGAGATAAAAAGAGAAATGAGGGAAATGATGATGTCATCAAAACCAAAACTAAAACTAAACAGGAAAACGAACAAGGCCATAATATCTTTTAGCACGGTTCTTAAAGTAAACCGTGAATTTATAATATCTTTTATCACGGTCCTTAAATTAAACCGATATCTTATAATATCTTTATCACTGTTCTAAAAGTAAACCTTGTAATATCTTTAATCAAGGTTTTTAATGCATACTGTATTACTGTCATCTTAATTCCTATATAACCATGCCTTTTTAGTTTTAATAGTATCAGTTTAAAGTGATTAAAACCGTAATAAAATCTTGGGAACTTTTATAACAGCGGCTCTATCAATCACGGTTTTAAAACTTTGATTAAATTATAACAATCACGATAAAGCCCGAATCTTTTACGTTTATTGTAATAGTGTTGCCACCTTTGAAGCTATATATAGCTCACATGCAGTACTTCAAATATCAAAACCATTTCTATTCTATTCGTACTTCCTCTTTCTTGCATATATACATACGAACTTTTGAGAGATAGCCAACACCATAGATGAGCATCAATGCTGCGTGCATTGCGACCCCCTCAACACCTATCTTACGGTAGATATTTATACTTTTCTTTTTCGCCGGCGATATATTCATTTGTTTTTATACTTGTGTGCATAGATAGAGCCTAGTATACATATAAAAATAAGAGAAATAGTACAATAAAATTACCTTCTTCCAATTGCTCCAATTCATCTAATTGATCGCGAAACTAACCAAATTAACTAAAATCGGCTCGGTTCAGTTGGTCGGTCCATTCGGTTTTTCAGTTAAAATTTCCACCCTTATGTTGGGAATCATCAAATACACATTGAAAAAATGTGTCATGGGCCAAAAATTAGAGTGAAAGTGTATGACAAGTGTTGATGCAATCTTAAAGTCAATCATATGAGACTCATGTGACGACCTTGTTTGATTTAGTTTTTGGTAATGATTGGAGAGAGAAATAAGAATAATAATTAGAAATATGGGTAAGGGTAAAATTCAATGTTCTACTTTCCTTTTAAGAACATACATTACTGCTGATGCAGAGAAGGGTTTGCAACAATATATGGTATTGGTTATTAAAATTGCCTGTAAAAAAAGGATTATTGAAATTCAAAAGCAGATTAAAAGGATTTGGGCTTTTCAACCTATAACCATTTCACACGCGTGGAAGGTGTAAGGGACCACACATGTAAAATATGAGTGAATGTTCTATTGTTTCATCTGTATCATTATTCATTCAAAAGATTAAATGGCCATATCATTTCCATGTCATTGGATTCTCTCGTAATTGCAACTTCCCATATAGGCATTGCATTTTCGAGACTAAGTCAGAGGCTTGTTCTGTCTAGTGCTTTTGGTGTATCCTTCGTAAGTTGGTCAAGAAAAGGAAAGAAAAATGGAAAAAACGAAAATGAAATTCTCAAAAGGGCACTGATAATGCCACGACGAGACTTTTTAATGCCACGATTCGCTGGTGTGTTCTGACCATTATAGCCTCTAAAATAAGTCAAAGAGAACAGACATTTTCTCTCTCCTATCATCTGCCATTTTCTCTTAGCTTCTCTCCCCTTCTCAGCTTCGGCATACAGCGGTTCACCTCTAGATCCATCTCCACAATTCAACACCTTCACCACCGGACTCACTTGACTTATTGTCCTCTATCCTCTCTCACTGGGTTGAAACCAACAACTACCGCCCCTCATTAACGCAGCTTCTATAAATCTCCTAACCTATTTCCACCGATCAAAATCTTTCAATTGCATGTGTTCTTTACATTCAGTTCTCATCTATAGCATGTTTTGATTTGGACAAAACGAGAGATATTGAACATTGGGCACACGAGGGAATAGGTCAATTCTACGATAATCAGCGACCGCGAAGGAGGTCTCAATGATCTAGCGGTACGAAGGACGAAGAATTTGGCTCCGATTGGTGACCTCAAACTGTCGCCGTCTCCAGTCGTGTTTTCCGGCGTCTTGGGAGAACAAAATGGGAACAGCTGTAGCAGACGATAAGACTTCGGGAGAAAGTTTGTCTGTAGTGAGAAGGTACAGTAGAAGATGACATACACGGAAAATTGTTGAAGGGTAGGATTGTCAGACTGAACAAAATATCGTGGCATTAAACAATCTTGTCGTGGCATTATCATTGCCCTTCTCAAAAAACCACTCCTCTTCTTATTTCACAAACTCGGGAGCAAATTTATTCACTCTCGCTTTGTTCACCTTCAGTGAGGGTGTACTCATTCTGTATTTTAATTCGATGATCGAAATTATTCATTATGTCCAAATTCACTTGTTAGAAGGCCACGCAAAAATCTAGGCCAATCAGATATAGTAACTATTTCATCTACAGTTTTATTTATTTTTCTTTAAAATTCTCACTAAAAAAACTGACCTTTTATATGCAAGCTCACCGATATTGGATTTTTTTTTTATCACCACCTATATTGGATTGAACTCAATTTTTGTATGAGCTCCTAAAAAATGAATCTAGACAAAGTGAACAGTTTTAATTTTTGACATCAGCCACAGAAAATGAGTTCACCCCGCACACGGGTGTACAAAGCGAGGGTGAACAGAGAGAAATTCCCCTAACTTGATTTCTTTGGGTCCAAGGCCTCCCAATTCTGATTCAGATCGAACGCCATGAACGCCATGGTATGATATCTCCTGCTTGGTATCTATATTCCTTGAAGATGAAGTCCTTGATATTAATCAGTGTTTGAAGTTCACATTTATAAGCTATGTGTTCTAGTAGCTGGTAAAGAGCCATCAACGTAATTCTTCCTTTATAATCACCATTGAAGGAGGAAACTGGAGCAGTATAAAGACATGATACCAAGGCTCAAACCCATTGTTGAAAGTGGAAGAAGCTACGTCTTTAACCAAAATCTCAAGATAACCCAGTTAGGAAAATGTGGTCGGATCGAAGAAGCCACCAAAATATTTAATCAAATGCCTCACCCCAACACTGTCACCTATAACTCCATGATATCTGTTTATGCCGAAGAACGGCAGAATCAATGACGCGCGTGACCTGTTCGATAAAATGCCGAGAAAAACCTTGGTTTCTTGGAACACAATGATTGCTGGGTACTTGCACAATGACATAGTCGACAAAGCCCGTGAACTGTTTGATAAAATGACCCAGAGGGATGACTTCACTTGGACGTTGATGATAACTTGTTACACACGCAATGGAGAGGTTGAAAAGGCGAGAGGTTTGTTCGATATGCTTCCGGATAAGAAGAAGAAGAAGAACCAGGCTTGCTGGAATGCGATGATAGCGGGTTACGCGAAGAACAGGTGTTTTGGTGATGCTAGGAAGCTTTTTGATGAAATGGAAGATAAAAGTTTAGTTTCGTGGAATTCGATGCTTGCCGGGTATGTCCAGAATGGAGAAATGTCTCTGGGTTTGAGATTCTTCGAGGAAATGGATGAGAGGGATGTGGTTTCATGGAATTTGATGGTGGGAGGGTTTGTGGAGGCTGGTGATCTGGATTCGGCTTGGCAATTTTTTCAGAGAATTCCTAACCCAAACATTGTCTCTAAGGTCACAATGTTATGTGGATTTTCTAGGAATGGTCAAATCACGGAGGCTAAGAGACTCTTTGATCAGATGGAGTATAAAAATGTGGTTTCTTGGAATGCTATGATAGCTGCTTATGTCCAGCACTGCCAAATTGATGAGGCTGTAAGGCTATTCAGACAAATGCCTGAGAAGAATGTCGTATCGTGGACTACCATCATCAATGGATACGTTCGAGTTGGTAAGCTCGGTGAAGCGGAGCAAGTATTTAATAAAATGCCATATAAAAACGTTGGAGCCCAAACTGCAATGATCTCTGGTTATATACAAAATAGACGGATGGACGAGGCTCGTCGGATTTTTGGAAAGATAGGCACCCCAGATGTTGTTTGTTGGAACACTATGATTGCTGGATATGCTCATTGCGGGAGAATGGATGAAGCTTTAAACCTATTAAAACAGATGCCACAAAAGAACATAGCTTCGTGGAATAGTATGATTTTTGGCTATGCTCAAACAGGCCAAATGGATAAAGCAGTTTCGGTTTTTGAGGAGATGGGGGAGAAAAATATAGTTTCTTGGAATACCCTTGTTTCTGGTTATACCCAAAATTGCTTATTCGCCAATGCACTCAAGACCTTTTTGTTGATGTTACAGGATGGTAAAAAGCCTGATCAATCCACATTTGTTTCTGGACTATGTTCTTGTGCAAATCTTGCAGCTCTTGAATTTGGAAACCAACTTCACCAAACTGTTGTGAAAAGTGGTTATGCGAATACCTCTCTGTCAGTAATGCCTTGATCTCTATGTATGCGAAATGTGGAAGGATCTTGAGCGCCGAATATGTGTTCAAGGATATTGACAGTGTCGATGTTATATCGTGGAATTCCTTGATTTCTGGGTATGCTTCGAATGGGTATGGAGAAAAGACGATTAAATTATTTCAGGAAATGACAGTCAAAGGGGTTAAACCTGATGAGGTTACTTTTGTTGGGGTACTATCAGCATGTAGTCATTCTGGATTAGTAGATGAGGGTTTGAATTTGTTTAAGTCAATGACTGAAGAACACTTTATTGAACCGTTGGCTGAACACTATGCTTGCATGGTTTCCTTGCTTGGGCGGGCGGGGAGATTGGAAGAAGCCTTTCAGATGGTAAGGGAAATGAAGATCGAGGCCACTGCAGGAATATGGGGGGCTTTACTTCACGCTTGTCGTGTATATGGGAATTTAGAGATTGGGCATGTTGCCGCTGAGAAGCTTTCCAAACTCGAACCTATAAATCTTCAAATTATGTGCTCTTATCAAATTTGAATGCTGACACAGGGAGATGGGACGAGGTTGAAAGCACAAGGATATTGATGAGAGATAGGGGAGCAGAAAAGCAACCAGGATGGAGCTGGATTTTGGATTGAAATCTGTCCACTGTTTGATTTGAGGACCGTGGTCATGCAAGTTCCGGAGTAGAACTGCATGCACTTTGATGCTTTGGATGTTTAATGTTTCATGATAGATTGGTTTTACCTCTGTAATTAATTGCATGCACGTGAATTGTTACTTTTCAATTGCGCTACAACAGGGGGAAAAAAACCTTCATTGCTGGTTTTGATTCCACCGCCAAAAGAAGGGTCTTGCAAGATTGGATTTGGGTTGTAGAACAACTCATGAATAGTGAATTTGTTTTCAGAGCATCCTTTGTACTTTCAGGACTGATTTCTGCTGCTCAGACTCAGTGGCACCAAGCCCTCGTAAGAGTGTACTATTTGATTGCTCAAATGATCAGGTAAAACTGTTGCATCAAATGTTTTTATTAGAAGAGTTTGGTCCATGGGGACCATATATGTTTTGTAGTCTTGTGCCCTTATGTAACAATTAGTAATATTTGTTATTTTAAGTACTTGCTTTGGTGATGATAGCTAACTTCTTCTTGATCAATGAAGGTCTTTCTCTATGCCAATTCCAAATGCAAGTACCTCATCTAATACCAGATCAAGGCCTCAAAGCTCACTTTCATGTATAGAAAGCAACAAATAAGAAGGTAGTAATGTTCTAATCTTTTTCTCCATATATTAGGAGATTGGAAGTTGGGTACAAATGATAAGTGTTGGCTCAGTAGGTTTCAATTTCGTGGTCTTCACAAAACTAACTATTGTATTTTGTAAGTCAAATCTCCCTACTATTTGGATTTGTTATCTTCGTGCTACAAGAGTTTGCCTAGAACTCTTCTTGCATTTCAAGGTGAGGAGCCTATATATAGTTTTTTCCCTTCCCTTACCCAATTATGTTGTGAACATAGATTTTTATCTCTCTATTTGCATCATCTTGGTATATGTGTAGATGGTGTCGTGGCTGTAACTGTAATAATGTCATGCTAATATGTGAGTGCTCAAATAGTTGGAGACAAAACTTTAGATACTAAATTATACTGGTCTCCAAATGTCCGTTTTTGAGATAAAAATTACACCTGAATGAGTTTCCAACGGAATACAACTTCCGTTCCTAAACTTTCAGTCCATATCCAATCTGGTTTGGATATTCTTGTAGGTAACAGTAGGTGAAATCAATTAGGGACCAATTTAGATCAATTAGGGACCAAATAAAACCAAAAACTATTGAGCCAGGATTGTATTTTAAGCTTACCAGTTGCAACCATTGGCTTTTGAGGTAATTGGTTAAGCCTTCGGCTTATAAGCTGTAATTCAAACCTTCCAAAAAAAACCATTGTGCTCCTCCCTGACTCCGCTGCTTCTCAAAAAACTGGCAGCAATAAAGTTCCATTTTATACAATGTTACCTGGAACAAGGGATAGAATCTCATGAGCATCTCCTCTTTGTTTGCTTGTATTCAGATCAGGTTTGAAGAGAGATCAAGGCCAGGTGTGCTGTTTGCAGCCTTGCAGTGGTTTGGCTTCTGAGATCGATTGGGTACTATGCATCGCAAGGGTGATTCAATGAAAAAATCCATGTATAAACTTTGTCTTGCAGTTGTTGTAGACCATATTTGGAGGGAGAGGAATTGGAGAATATTTTGGAAGTATTGGTGTCGATTCTACTGGTCGAGTTAGAAGAACAATGGAGGATGTCAGGGCTTGTTTCTGTTCCTTGAGAAGGATCCCTCCTGCTGAAAATGAAGGGTCGTGTCATGATTGGGGAATCCCTCTGTTGATGCTTCACCAGACTTAATTTTGGTCTCTTGTCTAGTTGTCATAGATCATGCGGGTCTTTTGCTTATGTATAGCTTTGGTTTCCCATCTTTTCTGGTTGTCTTTCTATGTAGATAGTTGGGTGGTGGTGGTCTGTATTTCAAGGCTACTCCCTTGGTTGTTTGTGTTGGTTCTTAATAAAAACTTGTTCCAAAAAAAATTCCCATTGTTTGATTGTGATCTTGTATCTTCATTTTAAGCATTCACCTCTTCTGGATCTCTTGTATAAAACGTTGGATTCTTGCTCGTATGTTTCTATTTGTTGGTAAGTTGCTGCCGTCTATATTGTCACTTGATTGATCTGATAGAAATATTGAAATAGCTCTGCTGACAACAACCCAGGCTTGTAAAGTCCATAATATACCTTACAATATGTGTTTGGGTTGCCGATCATGATTTTCTTGGTATTTATATGACTTCGGATTGAAAGTGAATATTGATTTTTCACAACATCGACCCTAATCACTCCTCCTGTCTATTTTCAGAAATGGTACAAAATATCGTCATGATGATTTCTTGCAAATACACAAGAACAACTTATCCGTCTTCCAAGGTTCATGGTTAAAGTTTTTTTGCTTTGCTATTTTTATATATTTTTTTGAACTGTTGCTATTTTTATATTTGTGCTCGGCATTTTTGCTCAAAGTTTTGCCATTTGACAAGGATTGAAATGACCGATTCAGGAGGCTTATAGTGAGTAAGCTTACTACACCTCTGTAACGTTGATTGTCGAACGGACGGCCGTGATTGCTCATTACAAGAGTGTAGTGAATTTACTCAATTCAATACAGGCCCCCAATACAAACCGGCTCCAATTTCTCTTGTATATTATTTATTGGTCTTGAAACCTTGCCGAAGATTTGTTATCTTGTTCCTATGGATCCCAATCTCTCCTGAGAATCCACTAATTTTGGTGCATATGACATGCTTTTGATCGAATTCTGGTGTATGTGACATGCTTTTGTTCGAATCAGGAAAGAAAACTTTCAAACATAAGTTGATCCGGACACTCCTCGCCTTCTAATCCTAAAATAAAAAAAAAGTCAACTACAAGCACAATCCACAATCCAATATTCATTTATTGTTGCTTGAAGAGTAATAGAGAACATGAAAAGTTTTTTCGAATCTAAAAAAGAAAAATCAATGGTTCAAATTTATCTTTTAACATTTCCGTTATTGGTTAGACCCATATGATAAACCAAGTACTCCGAACCCGACAATTAACCCAGCGTGCTAACGGGTCAGGTCTGAAAAATTAGGAAGATCGCGGCAGGAGAGAGAGAACATAGGTTTTTAGGAGGGTTTAAGGCGGCTAGACTCTAGCTAGACACCATATCCTCTCTCTCTCTCTCTCTCTTCTCGATCTCACTTCCATTCCTCAATTTCTAATCTCTTTTGCACTTATTCATACTGTTCTCCTTCATTTTCTCTCAGATTTCCCATTAAATTCCATGATTTTATCTTGTCTGTGTCATGCTCAACCCAATTTTGATCAAACCATAATTCCCCACTAGAATTCATCACCGCATTTGCTTGAAATGTGGCGAAACTTGTTGAGACAGGCTTCCTTGATGAAGCCCAAGTCCTCCACTGAGTCCTATTCTATCTTACCCTTATTATCTAACCCCATAAATTTTTCCAAACCTGCGAATTTTTCTGACAACTGTAGGCCTCCTGAGTATTCAAGTGGATTATTTTCTCCGAAAGATCGACTGGGTATTTGCGATTTCTCATTTTTATCGAACCCTTTTAGTTTTTCTAGTTATGTGAGGGGTTACGCAAGTGTAGCCGAAGCCCTTGTTTCAACAGAAGAAGAAGACAGTGACGAAAATCAAGAAGTGTTTGAGGAGACTACTAAGAAAGAAAAGAAGCCGAAATTGGTTGGTGGAGTGGGGCAAGGGAAGCATCTAATGCTTAGAAGGAGACAGGTAAATATGGAGACGGAAGCATGGCAAGACGCTGCAAAGGAGTACCAAGAACTCCTAGCGGACATGTGTGAGCAAAAGCTTGCACCCAATTTGCCTTACATGAAGTCATTGTTCTTGGGTTGGTTTGAACCGTTGCGAGATGTTATTGCCAAGGAGCAGGATTTGTGCAAGGAAGGTAAGAACAGGACGGCGTATGCCCCATATTTCGATCACTTGCCCGCGGATATGATGGCTGTTATTACGATGCATAAGTTGATGGCGTTGTTGATGGTTGGGGGTGGACATGGAGGTGCTAGGGTGGTCCAAGCTGCTTGCCAAATAGGTGAAGCTATTGAGCATGAGGCGAGTCAACTTCATACGTTTATGTTCATCTTTATTTTCACATAGTTGAACAGTATTTGCACTGCGTAGAGAGGCAATTTTGTTGTGTGTTCAAGCAGTTTTATGCTTTTAAGCTTTGGTTTTTGTCATTCCTGTGAATCTGTTGATTCACAAATCTTTAGTATGTTTAACTACATTCCACCCTAATGTGCTATAGTATGTAGAAATAGTTTTCATGCATTACTCCTTTTTTACTTATCCTATCTATTTGCCTGTTTAGAGATTGTAGATATGGACGCCAGGTTCTTATTTCCAATATCATATTTTGCCCTTTGACACTAGGTTCTTATTCCCGAGATTATGTATCTGGCCATGTTATTCTGCTGACTGTCTGAACAATTTCAGTGGCTTAGCCATGGTACCTTGTGTTTCTTCCCCCGTTTTTCATCAAACCTTGCAAATGATTTGTGTAACCTTTAAGCATGTTCTTATGCTCTTGGCTCTAATGTCCAAAATAATAAAGAATCGTGTCCACCATTGTTCATCAAACCTTGCAAATGATTTGTGCAACCTTTTAGCATGTTCTCATACTCTCGGCTCTAATGTCCAAAATAATAAAGAATCGTGTCCAGAATGATGTTTTGGAATTTTGGACAATATAATAAATAATATTGTTTCTGGACTGAGATTGTATGCCTTGATTGTTGGCATAGTGTACCTACTTTCTGTCTAATCATTTTTTTGGTCTTCAATGATGATTGCTTATCGATTATTACCTTCTTTTTGTACCAGGCTAGGATATACCGGTTTTTGGAGAGGACAAAGAAAAAGAACACATTGAACAAGAATCCTGAAGAAGAATCTGATCCTGTTGTTAAAGATGAACAAAAATTAAGGAAAAAGGTCAACGTCTTGATGAAAAAACAAAAAGTGCAGCAAATCAGGGCAATTGTAAAAGAACATGATGATTTTAAACCTTGGGGCCAAGATGGTCAAGTCAAGGTTTGTTCACTTTACAGCTGAAATGTAATTCCAGGTTGTTATTGTCAGTTGTCACTGTTAAGTACTAACAATGGTAATAGTCAAGATGTTTTATCCCAGTTGATGTGCGTTCCAGGTTGGTTGCCGTTTGATTCAGTTGTTGATGGAATCTGCGTACATACAACCTCCAGTCGAGCAAATAGGAGATGGTCCACCTGATATACGGCCTGCATTTACCCACTCTCTGAAAACTCTCGAAGGAAACACAGTGAGTAAATTTCATCTCTGTGTGTGTGTGTGTGTGTGTGATAAGGATATGTTTATGTCTGCTGTTTGAACAGGAAATTTAGCAGGAGATATGGAGTTATTGAGTGTGACCCTTTAGTTCGCAAAGGCCTTGAAAGAACTGTAAGTATTTCATGAAGTTCTTGCAATACATCAATTACCCTGATGGCTAGTATTAGCACGTTTTCCTGTGCTTAAAAAAAGTTGTCATTTTTTTTGAGGATGCAGTAGTTCTCATTAAATATTTTTCCTGCCTTATACATCTAATCTCTGTTTTCCAACCAGGCTAGGCACATGGTGATTCCATACATGCCAATGTTGGTACCTCCGGTAAATTGGACGGGGTATGGTATTCCATACTTTTTCTTGGATGTTGTAATTTGTTTCCACCATATATGGTTGGTTTTTTGTCTGGTTAAAAGACTGGGTATTGTCTTTTAGTGTTCTTTTTTCTCCTGAATGATATAGAAAGCGTGAGCATGAATTTTTTTTTATGCATTTGAGCTATGAAGTGGCAGTACTAAATAAGTGCAGCTGCTTAAGATGTTCAATATACCGCCTAAATATCTAAGGCGGAGACAAACCTCCCGCTCGCTCTCATCTTTACGGGAGTGTATGGTGAGACTGTTGTTGACTGTTCTTGGTTTAATTTTCTTGGTTTGAGTAGGTATGACAGAGGAGCATATATATTCTTACCATCGTACGTGATGCGTACTCATGGAGCAAAACAGCAACGTGAGGCAGTGAAAAGGACACCAAAGAAGCAATTAGAATCTGTTTTTGAGGTTTGGGAACATTTTTTCTTCCATATTTGTGGTATTTGATTATTGATGATGATCATTTTTCTTGTCAAGTAGAATTAGGGAGCTAGCATAAATGCATAATCAATTTGTCATGTTGAGACGTTGGAGTTGGTTTTCTTAATTTTGTTGTCTCACCAATGCATTTTATTGTTATCAGGCCCTTAATACCCTTGGCAATACGAAATGGAGAGTAAATAAAAGGGTTCTTGGTGTCATAGACCGGATATGGGCGAGTGGAGGCACTCTTGCAGACTTGGTCGACCGAGAGGATGTAGGTTAACTTCATACACAAATACCTTTTTTTTCCTTTTGCACTTTCAGGCTTACTTTTACCCTGCCTTCAATGATACAAACTCATGGGTAGAACTCACCCTTGAAAACCAGCTTACAAGGGTAGGGTGCTCAACAGCTTATATACACAAGTCCAAGCCCATACTTGGTCGATGTGGGACATTAGGACCGTAACCTGTGGGGAATTACTTAATTCTCACTTGTTATGTGGGCTGTAGCAGTTGATATTGGTTTAACTGTGAATCTCTTTCAATTATTGCTTCGTAGGTTCCTTTACCAGAGGAACCAGATACAGATGATGAAGCCGAAATCAAGAAATGGAAGTGGAAAGTTAAAGCTGTGAAAAAGGAGAACAGTGAGCGTCATTCACAGCGATGTGATATAGAACTAAAACTTGCTGTGAGTAGCTTCCAATTTGAATTCCTGCAGCACTAATCGAATGTCTTAGGTGTTTTGATCGTTGAAATTTTGATACGTCTTAATTTTGTAGGTTGCGCGGAAGATGAGGGATGAGGATGGCTTCTTCTATCCACACAACCTTGATTTCCGCGGCCGTGCTTACCCCATGCACTCACATTTGAATCATCTTGGCTCTGATCTCTGCCGAGGCATATTGGAGTTTTTTGAGGGACGTGCTCTTGGAAAGTCGGGATTACGTTGGCTCAAAATACATCTGGCAAATCTGTATGCTGGTGGTGTGGACAAGTTGTCATATGACGGCCGGGTAGCATTTACTGAGATGCATGTGGATGATATCTTTGACTCTGCAGACCGGCCTCTGGAAGGGAAGCGTTGGTGGTTGGGTGCAGAGGATCCATTTCAATGCTTGGCGGCATGTATTAATCTTGCTGAAGCATTAAGAAGCTCCTCTCCAGAGACCACCATCTCCCACATGCCTGTCCACCAGGTACCATAGAGTGACTAACAAATCTTGATCTAGAGTGACTAACAAATCTTGATCTGGAAAATGGGGAACTTATATGATGGAGTTGTAAGAGACCTTACTTCTTATTTGCATTGGGAATGGTCATGGAAGACGAGAAACATTATATGTACGAAAATGTATGCATATGTGTTACATTACTCGGGTAGGGTTCGGGCTTGGTTTTGTGTCCAAGGGTTGGACTCACACCTCATCTATACTTTCCTTAGATGGAACGTAATTCTCCTCTTGTCACTTATTTCGTAATGTTGCTCCTTTTGAAATCATAAGACATTAAGCATAAGTTGGCAAGTGATTTCCATACAGCGTTTTTTGATAAACACACCCCTTATTTGTCTTTTAGTGTAAACACACCCCTTTTTGATAAAAACACCCTTTTTTGTCTTTTATGTGTAAAAGTTTCACTAAAAGACAAAAAAAGGAGGCGTGTTATGAAAAAAGAGTGTGTGAAAATTATTTCCCTAGTTAGATTTCCTTGTTTAGATTGTGTTAATTTCTTGGAGACTCCAGTATACAGAACTAAATCTTTGAATTTTCATTATTTACATTTTTCAAGGATGGATCATGTAATGGCTTACAGCACTATGCTGCCCTTGGAAGGGACAAGGTAATTAAATTCTCTCTGTCCTGAGTTCACACTTAGTGCCTTATTATTATTATTTTTTAATTCTTGCCTCAGTTGTCCGCATGTTCTTGTTGCTAAGTATTTAGAATCAATCACTAGAACTATCAGTGTCGGGAATTACTATTTGTAGCTTTCTGAGATGGCTACCTCTGTTTCGCTTATTATGATATCTTTGATTTTCGATTCATATAGTTTTACGTAATTTGACCGGGTTGCAGTTCTAGAATAATCACCATATACCTTCAACAGAGATACCTTTTTAATTGTCTCATGGAGGGAAGATGGAGCTTATGATATTTCTTAAGTTAGTCAATAAGCTTGACAGAAGTTTTAGTTTCTGACAGAAATATTTTACAAACTTATGGCTGTGTACACGTGGTACATTGCGACCTCAGTAGGACTTTTAGCAATTTTAAGGTTGCTTTATTTGTCACTCAGTTTGCGGAGTTTCAAAACATGCAGACAGTGCGGGGGTTAAGGCTTTCCATGTCTCAAGACTATTTAGCTAAATCTTAGGTAAATAGCATGCTGTGTGACGTGGACTAGAGTATCGGGTACTGTTATATATCCATTGGTCGGATTCATCTCATTCCCATGTCCAAGGACATGATGGCAGGAAAAAGAACATCGTTTTATTTATTCTATCAGTTTTATATTTTTCAAGTTGGAACTGATGGTTAGATACTAAAATGAGCATTCCCCTGTAAGTATATATTAATAGGCATTTTACCTGGTACACTTAAACTTGTAGATATCGTAAATGGAATGTGTCCAATTGCACGTGTCGGGCACATATCCCACAAACTCATCCCAAGTACTCTGATAGTCTGATTTTGAAGATTCCATGCAACCCGGATAACATTCGCTGCATTCGCAAACTAAAATGATCATTCATGTGTAATATTTAATTTATGTATTTTCACCTTGTAGCCATGTCAGATGGGAAAAGTTCAATTTCATATGTCAGCACTTATCCTGCCCTTACACAAGCATCGAGTGTCCAACTCAAGTACTTGTGCATATTAACAAGATTCCATGCAACACATAACATTTGTTTTACCTCACCATTGGACAAGAAAATAAGGAACTTGATGCTAAATCCAATTTCAACAACCTGTATTGCACACCTATGGACAAGCTCTTACGGGTGTTTTAAAACTGTTTTTCGATCTTTAGTAATATATTATTCAGCCTGTTGCTTTGTAGCTGATTAATTAAAGTTTCTTATCGAAATTGATTAACGTTTCTCATTGAAATTTGCTTAAATGTTCAGTTAGGAGCAGCTGCAGTCAACCTTGTGACAGGGGAGAAGCCGGCAGATGTTTACTCAGGAATTGCTACGAGGTAAACCATTTTGTTTGAAAAATGTATGTTCCTGTTTAGTTATCTTCATCGAATTCCCTTTGTTCTTTGGGAAAATGACCAAAACATAGTTTTTAAAAGTAAATATTCCGATTTCATGAGAAGGTTTTTGGAAATTACCAAAAACATGACAAGGAAAAAAATAATTCCACATACATGGTACCAACAAATTACAGGTCCAAAATACCCATCTCATTTTTGAAGCCTAACACACACATCCCCTTCCCATTGTTCCTGGAAATATTAGCTACCAGAGTTGCACCGTGCATGCAAACAACATTGCACTGTGAATGAAAAACCTTTGCACCTTTCAATAAAAGAATTGCACTCATGTTAGTCCAACTTGCCTTGCTAATGTAATATCAAATCAAATATTTTTGGACGGACAATCTCAGAATTGCACTGTGCACGCAACAACATTGCTCTGTAAATGAAACCCTTGCACCTTGCAACAAAATAATTGCACTCATGTTAGTCCAACTTGCCTTGCCAATGTGAGATCAAATCAAATATTTTTGGATGGACAATCTCAAAATTGCACTGTGCATGCACCAATATTGCACTGTAAATGAAAACCATTGCACCTTGCAACAAAAGAATTGCACTCATGTTAGTCCAACTTGCCTTGCCAATGTGAGATCAAATCAAATCTTTTTGGATGGATAATCTCAAAATTGCACCGTGCATGCAACAATATTGCACTGTAAATGAAAACCCTTGCACCACGCAATAAAAGCACTGCACTCACGTTAGTCCAACTTGTCTTGCCAGTGTGAGATCAAATTGAATCTTTTTGGACGGGCAATCTCAAAATTGCACTGTAACTGAACTAACATTGCACCTTGTATGAACTAACATTGCACTTTGGGTTTTGTATGATTTGGGGAAAAAAAAATACACTCAGGGATATTTTGGGCAGTGCAATGATAAAATGTCATGTATGTGGAATTATTTTTCTCCGTGTCATGTATTGGTCATTTCCGAAACCATGACCATGAAATCATCATTTTTTGTCCTCCTTGCCATGTTTTGGTCATTTTCCCTTGTTCTTTCGAGAGACGGGAAGTTCGCAACTATTATGTGTTGTAAATAGTAGAAGAATTTCATAACTAACTTGCACCTAGCTACCATTGTCATATTTGAGAGTCACCTTACTAATAGTAGCAATGTAATTAAGATGACCCATCTCGGTTATGTATGGGTATGCACAATAAACGTAGTGCGAAAGTCTAGCATTAGGCAATTAGTCTCAGTCCTTGCTACTGACGTGGTAATGTGTTGATCAGTTCTGCCAAATCCTGAGCAATCAATTTTGGCCTTGGGGTTGTTTCCCCAGGACCACAAACATGTATTTAGTGGATTAGTAGCTTCGAGGTTCCCTCATCAAAGGCTACCTTGTGGTCCTGTAAATTTAACATGAATGGAAATTTATAATCAAGTTGTCCATCTGTTTGGCCAAGCCGAGGTGGTTGGATAATGCTTGATAAGATGCCTTGGTCTCTAGGACCATCTTTGAGTTTGACCATACTCACAGAATTTTGAAATTGGTATCCTTGTTTAATGTAGTGTATACCATGCACTTTTGGAAAGTGCATGGACTACACATGTCAGAGACGGCAGTTTGGGCTCTACTTGGCTGTGGAAATGGCTTTTGGTTAGAAGCAGGAATTGCTGTTGTACTTATCCAGCGCGGAAGTCTGGATATTACGGCACCAATATTGTAATTTCTTGTGAAAAAGGGCAAACAGAACTTATAGAATGTTTCACACTGTTTGAGTTCCGTGACTCCCCGAAATGCATATTACTTTCTTTTTCCCATTGTTAATGTCGAATTTATCCGGTGATGCAGAGTTCTTGACATTATGCGGAGAGATGCAGAGAAAGATCCCACAACTGATCCGAATGCATTGCGTGCTAGGCTTTTAATCAATCAGGTTCCATTGTTTCTTCTGTTCATTCAGTTCGATGTGCATTAGTTAGCTTGCCTCAGTTAGTTGTACTGAGTTTGTTAGGCCACTAATTCACTAGGCAACCTATATTTTTTTGGCAATTCAGTTGGTTTCTGAACAAATTTTATTCCATTTTATTATTATTCTAGTAAGTTTCTGCTTACGCTTAACGCAAATAATGCTTCGCTTCTGATTTGCGACTTTTGTTACTTGAAACCCTCAGGTAGACCGGAAATTGGTGAAGCAAACGGTGATGACATCAGTATATGGTGTGACTTATACTGGTGCCCGGGATCAGATCAGAAGGAGGCTAAAAGAACGTTGTGCTATTGAAGATGATTCAGAGTTATTTGCAGCATCTTGTTATGCAGCAAAAGTAAGCACACAGCTGTAGTAAAAAAATTTATCATTATTGGAGATGGAATTTCTGTCCAGTTAGTTACTATATCGTGTTAAACAGGGCATGTAAGCTGTGGGCCTGTGGCTTACAGTGTAGAAAATATGTATTGCCTATCTGAGAATCTCTTCCCACGGTTAAACACTCATTGCCTCACATGGGAGAAGGTTTATGCTAACTTTATTTTACTGTATGGGCAGACCACCTTGATTGCCTTAGGGGAGATGTTTGAGGCTGCACGAAGTATCATGAGTTGGCTAGGTGACTGTGCAAAGGTCAGTTGAATTGAGTTTGGTAGTTTTGTTTGATCTAGTATTTTGATCTTTTGACATAGGACATAAATTACTTAGTTCAATCTTCAGTACGATTTCCAATTTTCCCATGCCTTTTTGGTACTCAGATAGTCAGATTTAAAATAGTTCGATTTAGCTTTAAATATTCAAGTGTGAAGAATGACAAAAAAAAGTTTCCAAGTGCCAGTGTTGGCACTTTGCGGTTTTAGTGTGTATGGATTGGATTCCCATGCCACATAAATAGTAAAGCAAGTATATCCTGTTATTAAGTTACTATTTACAGCTGAAAACTCAACTATAGTGAAATATTGTACTTTTGTGAGAAACTTATTTCATGTCCTCCCTGTCCTACCAATTCTGCTTTGTGATATGCCTGCTCCAACAACTTACGTAAGTGAGGATTTTCTCTACTTAAGCACCACGTTCAACTTTTATTTGTCGTCTTGTTTGGTGGATTTTGTAATCCTAGTGATAAGTTCCAGAAAGAGAACTCTTCCTGTTCCTTGTTTACAATTGCCAAATCTCGTGCTCCCTTTTTTATGCCACACTTTTGCTCTTTTCGTTATGCAAATTTTCATAGAGAGAGATTGTTGTTTACCTTGTACTTTAGGAAAATTTGGAGCTTATGGAGTTCCATTGTTTCGGATAATGATGTTAGCTTCATGGCATTAATGTTGTTTTACTGGAATCTGGAATATTTAGTTTAAATGAATTGATAAATCTAAAGCATAGCATAGCCGCCTGCATCCATATCGCATTATTGTGTTGCTCACTCAACTTCGCTTTATTGCATCTGTTTATAATCTCTGTAATGCATAATTTCTCTTGTATTTAGCTTGTTGCATGATGACATGTTCGTAAAGGTTAATTTTTGATTGGGGCCTCGAAATCTGATTCATTTTTATGCTTTTTGTCTTTTTTGATGTTGTGTCTTGCAGTTTATTTTTGCATTGACTGATTGTTTTCTGTGGATATAAACAGATTATATCTTTAGAAAATCAGCCAGTACGATGGACAACTCCTCTCGGGCTTCCTGTTGTGCAACCATACCGCAAATTAGGAAGACATCTTGTAATAACCTTATACAATTGAACTTCTGAAGATCTATCATCTTTATTTCTATATTACTTTCCTTTTGGTATGTCACTAAAATAGAAGTGTTGAACTGATTGCAGATTAAGACTTCTCTCCAGGTCTTGACGCTACAGCGTGAAACTGACAAGGTAGTTTCCATGCTTTCATCTCTTTTTTGCTTTTTTTAATCGTACTCAACACAGAGTCAGGCCTTTAGTTTAATTAATTGTTAATTTGTCGGTATCTCCACTATTTGATAACTATCCGATGACTTTGCATTCGAGAAACATGACTCCGAAACATTCATTGACTGGCGATCGGTATTGTTTTGAAGTGCTACTCTGTCGAATTGTATTCTTTCCCTTGATAACCCTCTTTCACTTGCTTTACTATTTGGTATTTAACACCAATTATAACAAGCATTAAATACTAATGCTGCTATTTACCTGATTGACATAGGTCATGGGAAAGAGGCAGAGAACCGCTTTCCCTCCAAATTTCGTTCACTCTCTTGATGGGTCCCACATGATGATGACTGCTGTTGCCTGTAAGGAGGCAGGCTTAAATTTTGCAGGTTTTTTATTGATTCTTCTTATCATCTCCTACTCTGCATCTATTTGTTATGCTCGCCTTGTTTGTGTTATTGACTCTGACTAGTTTGTACAAACACATGGTCACAGGAGTCCATGATTCGTTTTGGACGCATGCATGTGACGTTGACAAAATGAATACAATACTAAGAGAAAAGTTCGTTGAACTTTATGAGGCGCCAATTCTGGAAGATGTGAGTATGTTTACTACTATATTTATGCAGCTTATTAAGCCCACCTTTTTTGTTTTATTTTGATTCAGCCCTCATTCAGGTTGTTATGTCGCTTTATATCATGCTATCTTTTCGTGATAAATTGGTGGACTAACTAATGTAAAAGTAAATGTTATGCAAGAAATAGAGAGGGTGATGTTAATTTTCATACGAAAAAAGGAAAATCATTTCCTTGCCCTTCTAAGAGCGATTGGTTTGTTGAATTACATGATTTCTTTCTGAAATTGGCTTGACGTTGCGGCGTGAATTCAGCTTGTTTGATGGCCCTATCTTCCAAATTTTGCATTTCTTTTTGTAGAAATTTGGATGAATGCTTTCTTGAAGAATCCTTGAAATAGGTTTTCTCAGGGCATTTGTTTAGCTGAGCAGAAGTTGCAACTTACAATTATACACATTGAAGTTTCGATTTTGATGCCCCCCCTTTCGTTGCCATGCAATTTCCTGGAACTAATTGCAATAACCACATTCTCTATGTTTTGATCTTTGGGAAGCAAGGAACAAATTTCACATGTAAATTCTATCACGAAAATTCTTGATAAATTGGGCAATTGAAGAATTCTAGAAAGAGAACTCTTTTACTCGACTTTCTGTAAGTGAATTTGATCATTACCTCCTGAGGATGTGGAAAACAGGGATTCGGCAAGATGAAAAGCGCGACCACCGCGGTTTGAAACCCGTGACGGATGGAACCCTAATTACCATGAAGTTAATGATGTTTTGAGTTCCAACATCTGATGACAAGCCCTATTTTGTCTGGGACTTGTTTTTGTATATTGAGAACGTGTTGAGATAGTTCTGTTAGTTGGTGTAATATTTCTTATTAAATGTTAAGCATAAGCATCCATTGCTGTCGTTCTCCTCGAAGAATCATCGAACAGCATGAAGTTTATTTATTGCAATTTTGAGGTTGAAGAATGAAGTTTGCTGACAAATTCTTCTGTGGACAGTTGTTGGAAAGCTTTCAAAAATCATTCCCGACGTTGAATTTCCCTCCTTTACCGGAGCGAGGAGACTTTGATCTGAGAGAGGTGTTGACATCTCCTTATTTTTTCAACTGACCGAAACAAGTACTTCACATGCAGCAGTTCGCCTGTTCATTCTGTGACTGTCCTCCGCCTCCATCTTACGATGACTAAGTGATGGCACTCGTACTATTTCGGTCTATGGTCACAGCAATTTGGGAGGTAAGTTATTCTGCTATTCCATGTAGGAAAGGAGGAAGAAGGAAAGCAATATGACTTGAGGGTCAGTGCTGCTATGTTGTACATAAAACAGAGAAAATGTCGTCGATGGTTAGATGTTGACGTCTTCTTTCCATCAAAGGACGAGAGATATCTCAATCAGATGATTCTTAACAAAGGTTTCGTACCCGATGAAGCTGTAGAGGAAATCAAAGCTCCAGAAATGTAGAAGGAAATTGTGTACTTTGTATTCTTGCGTAACCTCTGGCGCATTATTTGTTACATGGCGGACATTGCTCTCTATTTTCCCGAGACTTATATTTGTCCCGAGTCTCTATTTTTTTCGGAATTTTTGTAGCGAATAAGAAAGAAATCAAATATAGTAATTATTTTTAATGTTTGTAAATGTAAATATGAGGCAATGGTAGACCTCTTTTAGGTCTTATGACTATGAGTGTTTGTACTGAACAAGTTATTCAACTATGAACCCTTCTTTACTTGTTGAATTGAATATGCTTTTAAATTTCTATATGAACACAGATGAACGTATTACATGTGTCAAAAACGGATCTGGGAACCCTGTAGTGTAGTACCCGAGCCGTTGACCAACGGCTCGGGTGCCGCACTTCAACCTTGTAATGCGGCACTGTACTACAGGATTCCCAATTCCGTCAAAAACATACATTTCTTATTCAGAGTGCTTCACTTGAAATTTGGCCAACTCTATCACAAGCCCATCCAAATCCCTTGAGGAACTCCCACCTATTTCTACTGCTTTCAATGCCTCAACTCTGAACTCCTCCACTCTAATCCTCTGAGGTCTGTACCTACTCATTGAGTTAACAATGGTGTTAGCCAACTCTTCCGAGTCGGGCACCGCATCCCCACCTTCACACACCCTAACCGCCGCTCCTAAAACCTCCACCAGCAGCCTAGCATTCACAAATTGGTCACCCTCCATGGGCCAAGCTAGTATCATCACCCCAGCTGTTACTCCCTCCAAAACCGAGTTCCACCCACAGTGACTCAAAAACCCGCCCACAGCTTGGTGCCTCAAGATCGACACTTGTGGGGCCCACTCCTGTATTACCAAACCTCTTCCAGACACCCGGTCCTCGAACCCATCCGGTACAAATCCGTACCGGTATTCCCCATTTTGGATCACGTGCAACTTGACAACCCAAATGAACCGGACCCGACTCCGTTCAAGCGCACTTGCTAGAGCTTTCATTTGGTCAGTTTTCAGCAATTTCTGACTCCCAAAACACACGTACAAGACAGACCCGTCAGGGCACCCGTCAAGCCATTCCATCACATCTTCATTCAAGTTGACATCTGGGTTGACCCGACCCAAGGTTTTTTCCCCACCAAGTAAATTAAGCGGCCCAACTGGCCAAGCATGTACATGGCCCATTACGTTCCTCAAATGATCCAAATACTCATTCTCCAGCCCATCAAAAGTGTTGAAAACCCACCCCCAACTAGACTTATTTGCAATAAACCCATCCCTAAAAAACCCCCAATCCGGATCGGATTCCCTGTATTGCCTACACCAAGAGGTAAGATGCTCTACAAGAAAAACAGGAGACTTTGGTAAATCAGTAAAATCTACTACGCCTAAAGAACGGACGGTCTCGATATTGTCCCATAAATGATTCAAGACACAGGTGAAAAAAGCTCCAGAGGAGAAAAAAGCAATCCTGGGTACACCAAGTTGGTGGGCCAAATGATGGGTCCAGCCCAAGAAGTAGTCAGAGAGGATGGCAATAGGAGGTGAAGAGTGGGCTTCGAACCAATGGACTATTGGGCCGTAAAGCTGGCCCAAAGCATTGGTGATGGCTAAGTTGCCCAAATTACCGACATCTCTGACGTTTTCTACGCTGGAGGGAAGAGAGGGGTGGTGGGGGAAAGGGAGGACTAGGGTTTGGATGGATGATGGGTGGGCCGCGAGAAGTGGGCTTAGGTTTGGGAGGTTCTTGGGTGTGACTAGTATTGTGAGGGTCAGCCCACGGAGGGCTAGTTGGTGGGCTAGGTCCAGCATTGGTAGCATATGGCCTTGTGCTGGGTATGGGAAGATCAGGATGTGCAAATTTGACATGGTATTTGTGTGGGGCGTGCGTGAGAGAGAGAGAGAGAGAGAGAGAGAGAGAGAGAGAGAGATGGGACACTGTTTCGAATTTCTTTGCTTTTAGATGGATGAAGTACTACTATATATATATATGTCCATCTGCTAGTTATACGATCAGCCTCAGCTTGAATGATAAAAATCTTGACGTACGGAAAGGAAAATGTGTTGCATGATTCTTACGTCTAGAAAACCTAAAACAAGAATGTGACTTCTGATAGCCCAACAATCCTTGTTCAACATAGTAAAATATGGACTATAATAAGTTTTTTAGATAAATGCTTTGTAAATAAGATTATTAATTATTTCGAGCTTTGAAATAGAATTACCTCAGACATCAAAATACTAGGTATTACTAAGTTTCTGGTAGTCAAATGTTCCTTCCTATTTAATTTAATTTTTTTTTTGATTGTCTAAATACAAAAAATGTTGATATCCAAACGCAACCTTGTAGTACTTAATGCTGAAATAGTGAAATTTAATGATCGAACAAATTATACGAAAAGAAATAAGCTTATTATATAGAGAGCAAGGATGGAGCCAGCGGGGGATAAGTGGTGCCGGCCGTCGCAAGAGGGTTTTCAAAAACTGCAATTATCATATAGAAAATAAAAAATTATCCCTGAATTATATAGATTCGCCCTTAGTTGCACGAAGCGAGAGCAGATGCAGGAACGGGAGCGAGCGCGGGGGAGCGGAGGCACCTAGAAGTTTTCAAGGTTGGGAGCGCTTAAGGAGTGTATTATATAGATAATATTTAAATATGTATATAAAATATCTTTAAATACTTAACCATTGAAGGTAAAGTGATACTTATTGTGAATTTTCCCTATCTTAAATGGTAAAATTTTGGAAGTTAATATTTTCAATTTGCAAAACTTTTTGACTCATGATTTTCATATTCTTATTTTCACACCTTTAAAAGTATTAGAATAATTGCTTTAATGGCCCGATAAGCTCCCATCCTAGTTAGGAGCGAGCTCCCATCTCAAAGGGAGTGAGCTCCTATCAAGCTCCAATTTTGGGAGCGCCGATTTGAGCTCCTGCCATGGGAGCGCACCCATTTTAGAAGGATCCTGCAACTAAGGGTTCGCCACCACTAAATGTTTTAAGTACATCACAAAGGTAAAATCTTGGCTTCGTCCCTATTAGAGAGTATATGGAGGGTACTTAATTAAGCATCAACTCCGTTCCTCAAATTGAGTTTTTTTTTTTTAATCTGCAAAACTACTAATTACGTTTGTTCGTATCAAAATGTCTCTTTCTAAAATTGGAACATTTTTCTTTTAAATAGGAAAAGATATAAAATAAATAAATAAATAAAAACACTCCCCACACAACGAAATGTTGCCATATCACCTTGAGTTAGCATCGTTTAGGTTATCCAAATTACCTGACTTTTGCCTTTGTTAAACTTCTATAATTTCTTATCAACTTATTTTCCTTTTTTCTCCATCGATCTTAACATTTCTAATAAAATAAGTACTGTCCAGACGCTAAAAAACTAGTACAAAAATAAGTTAATCAGTAGTGGTCTATTTTGTTTATTTCTCTCTTCGAGACAAATTGAAACTTTATTAAATATTTTGATAAAAAAAAACTACAAAAAAAAAAAAAAAAAAAATTAGTGTAGTTTTAGTGTTTTACCGTGTATGCCTTGATGAAGTAGTTTAGTAGATAGATACTGGTAACTCCAACCCCTAGCCTTTTGTATGTGAAGTTTTCAACCACCTAAATCCAATCGACTTTCACTCTAGCTACAAGGGGAAGTACAAAACGCAGAAGTCCACAACCCGTGTACGTATTTAAGCAAAATTATGTGAAGTCCACAACCCGTGTACGTTTTGCAAAATTATATGAAAATTCCACAATGACGTTTTGTTCGTATTTAAGCAAAATTATGTGATTTTGATGGATGATTTGACACGTTTTGTTCTATATGAAAAATCTAAATCTAACAATTTTGTCATTCATTTTGTTGGGAAATTTCCGGGTGTGAGAAGTTATGAGGTACCGTATCATTTCTAAGATCTAGTTGTCTAGGGTCTACATTCTTGATGTTCACCAACAACCTCATTTTGCCGATTGGGATTATTCATTTTAAAAAAATCAAGTTGGTCGGAAAAAAAAATCAAGTTGAACCATTTGATAGGCAGCCAATGGACAAGTGTTTGGCCAATCATCAAGTCTACCCAAGTCAAATAGCCTTTGCTTGCAAGGAAATTGTGGAAAATTGAGTCGCCAAATTAATGAAGCCAATGAATCTCACACTAATTGTTATTTGTCTTCAACTAAATATATCGATGATAAGAATTTTTACTTGTATTTATTTGAAGATAAATTTGATTTTAATTAGATACGAAATTATAAAATTTCCAACATAACACCTAATTTGCGCATTAATTGAGCAAACTAAGTATGATCGACGACTACTCTTAGACAGACCCAAATGTTCAGTGTCCAATAGATGGTCATTAATTTAACTTTTGTATGATCTTTTCGGTGTCATGAGCCATTGACTCATGAACCACTGTCCGTTGAGGCGTGACATTTTGAAAAGTGTATCGATAGTACCCTTTGAACTAGAAAAGTTACCGAGTGAGTAGGATGTGTGGCTTCCCTTGCATAAACGAAACGAATGGGGCAAGTGTATACGCAAGTGTAATGTTGTCACTTGTCACCTAATGGCGGACTCGTTTTCTACCATCTCTTCTAGTTAGGAAGTCTTCAATTAAGTCTTTTATAACATTCAATAAAATAGGGAAAAATCGAAAGTAGAAAATGTTGCAGAAGAAACCCACAAATTCGGCTCAACAAACCCCTCCTCACAATGGCTCCCGCCATCTTGAACCCATACTGTTGTTGGAAACTTGGTTTCAAATAATTAGAAATAAACACGAAAACAAAATTATGAATAATCGAAAGATCTTGAGGGCCAATTTCAGACAATTGGCGAGAGACGATTCGAGTCGAGGCGAGTATTAAGATACTTTCCTTAAGGCAAATTCGCCTCCACTATGGTGCCGATGGAGAATTTGGGGGAATTTTTTTTTTTTTTTTTTATAGATTTGAGGGGAATAGTTTTTTTTTTTTTTTTGGCGAACCGTAAAACTAGTTTAACTCTCGAAATATCTAATGTTAGGAGTAAGCATGATATGCAATGGAAACATAAAATTTGAGATGAGGAGGGTCCTTTTATAGATAAATAGGCATGTAAAAAGGGTACAAGACGGAGACGATAAATTCGGAACAGGGACGCAGTTAGGAAGTGAACAGTTACCTATTTCGAAAGGGAAATAATATTTCGCGGGCAAATTTTACAGGAGAAAAATTAATCGATACATAGTACCCGGTTCGACCGACCCAAATTGTGTGCAAAATTAGTAAAAACATAAGAACCTCTTGGGCCTAAACCCATCTTATCTAATGACCCAACTGGCCTAGTTCGGTCGGACGGGATAGCACTTTGAACTAGTGTTATGTGGACCAAAGTGGCCTTCTCCTCCAACAAAAGTTGTAATGACCCAAAGGACCAACTTGTAATGCCTAACTTGGGATACATATACCCAATGAATTTGTTGTGCCTCACCAATGTGGGACAACACATTTTTCCCCTTCTACCAATGTTCATATAGGCACTTTCAAGGTCAATTTCTCATTCACTTTAACTTGTTTTTATCCAACCAAGAGTTCGATTTTAATCTCCTAACTAAGACGAACACAACGATATGTGGGTCCGGCCACGTGGACGTGTGGGACCCACTTTAATAATTAATTAAAAATGGATAAAACCAAGTTTTTCCAACAATAACCTCCTAGCTCTGATACCACTTGTCTGTCCGCTTTTCCACCAACTCTCCTAAAACTAATTGGCGTTAGGAAGGCTTCAATTAATAAGTATTTTAAGGCATTTCACATCGCACCCACAAGTATATTTTTAGAGCGGTTACAAGGAGTGACATTGTGTAACCAAATCCATTGGGGCACTCTGGGCCTAACACCTACTAACAATGAACACGGCGCCTTTCCTTGCCATTGATTCTTTTTGCATACAATAATTTTTTCTCAAGCTGAGTTAACTGAAATTGTAGACCCCCGTAACAAAATCAATCATACTAGAGATAAGTAGAATTCACCCACATTGGAATGGTTGGACAAAATCTCCTGAGTTATGAAGGCATATATGCATGGTTAATTTGTTAAGTACATAGTGGGAATGTAAACGTACGTAACTTGTTACTAGCTTGTTCCAATCCTAAAAATCGTAAAGTAAAAATTTGCATGTAGCTGAATTATTTGATGAATGTTAAACTTGATTTTGCAAGATTGTGTCCAATATTAATTTTCAAGAGACAAGTGGAAGAGATTTTCTCAAAAATCAGATATGGATAATTAGGAGAAGAAAAACGTGAGACAACATTCCTTATCAGGCTAAGACTTGACAACTTACGTGTTTGATTTTGTGAGGTTTTCCATAAATGAGAGTTTATCTCATATTTGTCCTATTGTAATTTTTTTTTTTGGGTAAAGAGATAGAAATCCATTAAATCCAAACCCCAGTACAACAACCTACCAAAAAATCTACCAAAAAAACCTACAAAAACTGAAAAAAAGAAAAACAAAGGAAAACAGAAATTACAGGAAAAAATCGCCGGAGCCTTCGTCGGAGTTGTCACGATATTGCCACCAATGATGGAAGTCCAGATCTGGAAACCCTAGATCTGGATCCTCTTTTGCGCAAAAATCGGTTTCAGCATCCCATGCAAAGAGAAGAAGAGGTCGATCGCTATGAGGAGTCGCCGGAAACCAAGTGGGGGAAGTAATAGAAGAGAGGGGTGGAGGAGGAGGAGGAGGAGGAGGAGGAGGAGAAGGAAGAAGGTGGAAGGGGGTGGTGGGGGAGGGGAGTGTGGAGGTAGCCCTAGGGAGAGCTTCTCCCGCCGCCGCCGCCTCCTCTCTCTCTCTCTCTCTCTCTCCATTATATCGTATTATTTTGACTATAAATTGGCTTGTAATTTGATTGTGTAAAGTGTGCAAAAAATAAGAGTGAGTGAGAGAGCAAGGAAGATAAAGACGAGTGAGAGCATGCATATGTAATTATTTGTGTGCATTTGCAATAAAATTGTATATTTAAGATTATATATCTGTGCAAATTTGTGCCTTCTCTGTTTCTTGCACCTACATTATTTACATCAAAAAAAGAAATTTCTTTCTACTTCCAAGTTATTATACAATTAATATAAGAAACCCATCCTAGCTCTAAAAAATTTGAATTTAGTGGAAAGGAAAACGAAAAAACAAATAAAATAGCCGAGCAACTAGCTTTTGCACAAGGGAATGATAGTGCCATTACAGTAATTGCAAAATCCAAAATTGTGCTCCTAATCATATACACATCAACTCCACAGTAAATTCAACATCTCGCAAACCAAATTAAGGGAAAAAGAAAAAAAAACGATAGTGATTTTCACACTCCTTTTTAAAATATCGCAACTACCTTCGATGTAACCATTGTGAATTTACAATAGTACCCTTCCACTAGTTTATTTTTCACACTTCAAAGGGCATATTAAATTCACACGAAAACTGACAAACAAAGGAGGGCGCACATATTGTAAAAAGGAAAGCGTGAAAATTAATTCTGAGAAAGAAAAAAAAAAGTCGCGGTGAAACAAAAAGCTACCAAGGTCAAAAAACTCGGCGCTCCGTTCGCTTAATTAGTTGTTCTTCGGTGGGTGGTGCATTGGGGCATCGTAATCGGCATCGTAAGTTACATAACCGGACACATCTTCGTCTTCATAAGATAGAAGAATCCGACCGGTACTCTTTTGATTATCTGAATTTAAACACCCATTTCCTTCAGGATCACTTCTTGGGGCTGCATCATTTGAATTTTTTGAAGTCCCTGTGCCTGCAGCACCTTTTGTTTCCACTGTTTTTGGCCTCTTGAAATGGTTGATCAAAGTTTTCCTTCCCCAAATCTAAAAGCAAGCATGTCATCGTCCAATAATTCCTGCTAACAATTAAACATATGGTAATTAATCAGTAACGTATACGAGTTGACTTTTTCTCTCCCGTGGTTGGAGTTCAGTTGTGAGAGAAGATATAGAACACACTGTATGTGTCATAGCTTCTCTCACGACGAGACTACAAAAAAGAGAAACGACTATGTTACCTCTCCGGTCGAAACAGCTTTTATTAATCCTTTAGCTAGATCATTTCCATCTATAAACATGTCGATCAGTACTTTTAAAAAGATTAAGAGAAAATCTATGTTATACACCCTTGAGAAGGGGCGTCCGGTACGCCCCACTACGTATGTTTTTGGTACGTGTTACATATGATTTTGATACTTGTCACACATTTTTGGTTAACTAACATGAATAGTAAAAATTTTCGAAATCCATATTGGGTCGTAACAAGAACCAAAACCAGAGTAACAAGGTTATCGTAAATAGTGACGTGAACGGTGATGAGTTCTAACAAATCTATAACGGTTAATTTGTTACTTGACCAAAACCATACGTAACCAAAAACATACGTAATGAGGCGAACTGTAGCATCCTTTGTTAAACAAAACAAAAACAAGAACAAAAATTTTGTGCATAGAAATGATATTAATTGTACCTTGGTGGAGATCATCAGCAGTGGAGAAACTTTCAGTACAGACCAAAAGGAGGATTAGTGTAAAAAAGCTGAATGACTTTATAGACATCTTTCTTTGTCTTCCTTTTTTTTCCTTCTTTGGGTATGTGTGTTGTTCAAACATGTAAAAAAGAGAATTCACAGAAAATGCAAGAACTTCATATATATATTTGCAAAATGAGTCAAATCTGTGGTCCAAACATAACCTAGAAGTCATACAAGCACACACAAAAAGATACTTAAATATTCTAATTAATCATGGATTGGGACGACCAAAGCATGAGTCTCTATGACTTTTTATTTTATTTTATTTTATGGGAATTATTTACATTTTATTAAATTCCTCGACTCTGTCCTTTTTGGCAATTTCAAAAAAATTATGTCTGGTAATGGCTGAGATGGGAGATGAAATTACATGTACCGGAAGATCGGTCGAGGAGAAGTCTTGATAGAAATTACTGTAAAAGTTTTACATTCCCTAGTCAAAGCTGGGGATTAGGGTCCCTGTATAAGTATTTGCCTTTTTCAGGTTTCAGAAAGAAATATGGTCTATTGGCAATATTAATTAGTAGAGAAGAGAGCATCCAATAATTACAAGGATTTCGATGCATTTTACTAGCCATATACTCCTATAAAATTTGTTACACGGGTTACCTTACCGAACACTCAGAATCCAACAGAAAAGCGAGCAACCGGACCGGATCATTTTTTTTACAACTATTTCGGTTCCAACTATTTACAACCCTCTCACATATACGTGGGGCCTACATCTATAATTTTGTGTGAACCTCACAATGTATGTGAGGGGATTGTAAATATAATTGGAGCCGAAATAGTTGTGCATTAATCTTTTCTATACGAATTACATTTTTGGTCATAAGTATAATATAGGCGTGATCATAGTTTAGTTACAGAATAACAAAGTACCTGTTGGAAATTAATTTACATTCATCCAACAAAAATAAGGGTGGTAGGGTCTTCTAGATGTTTAGGTGGAGATCCCATTCTTCTGCTGGTACCTCTTCTTCAGCTTGTTCCTCCATCTGATAATACGGCTCCACACCTTTACATTCATCTTTAGTCTCTGGCGTAATATGCCAAAGCTACCAATAGCACCATGAACGATAATTCACCCAATAGCTAACTCTTACCCCATTAACCCTTACATAATTATAGTTAAACACATTTCATATATGATTGAAAAGTAGTACGGAAGGGGAAATCAAGTAAGTGATTTCATTTACTAGCATTTTAACTTATGTTTGGTCTAAGTTCTCTACCTCGAGAACATCCTCCCATTTTAATTAACCACCAAGACCATGACCATTCGTGATTCAACTCCCACCTTACTTGTCTTGACCAGGAGCCCTGATGAATCGGCCTAAATTACTATTTAGTCGGATTCATCAGCGCCTCAAGGATGAATTTTCCAAAGACTAATCGACCCACTGGACCCACGAGAAACTAATCGAATCCACTGGAGTATACAGACCGAGACCCGGTACTATAATACAAAACACCTTATATTACTTAAACTGATAAAAAGTAATCACACAATGTCATAAGTTAGGGTTCCGCATCAAAATCCTCGATTGACTGCCTTCCACAACTTTTCATAACCACCACGATCCTTTTGTTAACCACCAATCTTATTCTGGGATAACCTCCCTTATCTCATTACCATAGCCTTAATCATTTTCAATTTCCTTTTTAGTTTAACATCTCTACATTCATGAGCCAACCCGGGAACTTAATTGTCCAATCTAACAATCTCATCATCATTCATTTCGATGCAATATGGCCCATACATATGGGAGGGTTAGGTTGGATTGGGATATAAATGGACGGATATTGATGGGTTCATGGATTGGATTGAAAATTGTCACTGGGAGATTGGGACCCACAAGCCATTGGCTCCGCCCCTCATCGATCAATGCTCCTGGCTTCCTACATCGTATCGTAGGGTTATATTAATGCCTAGAATCTAAGAGTTTGCTTCCTCCCACATTTTAGGTTTAAAATATCTAAGAGTTTAGCTAAGAGCTTAATATTTTTTAGCCGGATTATTATTTGATTAGATTATATATTTGCCCGGACTAACTAATTCAGAAATAATTAATCCGGTGTTTGATAGGCACACACACTTGGACTTAATGCCGAGGACTATTTGATCCCCTGTAGCCAGGGCCGACCCAGGGGGTAGGCCAAGTAGGCTTGGGTATAGCCCCCCCCCGTTTTGGGCCCAATTTAATGGCCCCGAATTAGATATATGTATTTCAGTAAGTAATAAATTATTAATGTAGCGCTATTACAACTAGATGGGGTTTTGGCCCAGCTGAAAATCTTTCCATTTTCATGCCAATGTTCGATTCTTGACTAGGCCTTTGCTTCCTTTTTCCTTTCCATGAGATTTCCACTATAGAAGGTTACAAATATTTTTTACCAAACGTATTTATAGTTAATTTTTTTTATGGTTTGGTCAAATTATTTTATTTTATATGTCTCTTGACTAAAATAGTCGAAATACATACTAAAATATATCATATTTGGGAAATAATCACTTATTTAAACCTTGGTAGACTCTTTTGCTAGAAAAGATTTGTACCTGTTTAATCTGTAGAAAGGTTGTTTAATTAAGTTTTTAGTTCAAATTACCTCAAAAAGGTGTTTCAATTGTGTGATTAATGATATAAATATTGAACTAAGTTCAAACTATCATTTTGAAATTAATGTTGGTTCTTTATTTTTTTTCCTTTTACGAAAGACATAGGGCCTTGTTTTACATTCTCGTCTGGGGCCACGAAAATCTCAGGGCCGGACTTGCGTGTAGCAGGATTATATATAGCCACCCTCAACCCTGTCCGTAACCAGTCCCTCTTTCCTAACTACTCAATTATCCGTCCCCACCTTCAAATTAAACTTGGGTACGAAAAGGAATTTTGAAGGGTAAGCAAGTAACGTTGTTATCTTTTTTTCACTCATATAAACTACCAACTAAACATAAAATAATTTACCCTTCTTAATTAACCCTGCCTTCTACCATATTCTCCTTTAATCCGCCCTTCTTATTTAAGCCCCCAAAGCTAAATCGGCCTAACAAAGAGGCTCTAAGTGTTATCAATTCAATTTTTATTGGGTTAGTTCATACTTCATACGACTATAGACTTTACTCTAATTTTAATTGGACTTGCAGATAGTGAACGATAAGATTGCTCCATAAAAAAAACTTTTTTTTTTTTTTGGTACACCACAAAAAATGAACGAAACTACACACTTTCAATAGCACTATGACCTTTAAGAATTAGTTGAAATGTGCATGAGGTGACCCGAATAAGTTGAATCACGGAAAACAAAACTGTGGAGCAATAGTGTGATGAGCTAGCCACCATATATTTTTCCCAAAGGAGACAACAACATCTGTTCAAGAGATTGGAGAACATGAGCAAGTTAATAGTGCATTAAACTCACTAACCCTAATTCCCAAGTAAACTATTTAAACATTAGGAAGTGGGGGACTGGGTTGGATTCTAGATATTGAAATGCCAAATTTACCTTGGGTTCAACTCATTTCAATGTGAGAGAGCATTGTAAAAAAGCGTAGGTTGTTCCAAGACCATGTGTACGCACGTAGTATCTAGGACTAAAGTAATGGGGTACTCTAACTAGTAAGTACGGACGTAAAGTTGGGCTACCTTGAACGACTGTTCTACTAAAGTTTCAAAATTTCCTTATGAATAGGTGTATAATATATAGTAATTTTTTAAAAAAATTACCACTATATAGATTTGTCCACCCAATAAATTTTTGCTATATTGTTCACCCAACTCATACTCGAATCTTGCGTCCGTTTATGCTAACTAGCTACGAGTACTATGTACGTGACATTGCTTTGTGTTCCTTTTTTAGAATCAATTAAACTAACAAATACACAAAGCGCAGAAAATTATCAAGTAAGAACACAAGACACGTAAATTTTAGTGTGGTTTTCCAACTATGTAGTTGACAACACGTTTCAGATCCCCTGTTCCAAAACCCCCCTGTTCCTCTGTTGCAGGGGGGTTTGGGCCGTTGGATATGGTGAATTTTGTTTTTGTGTTTTAAAAATTTGTGTGTAATCCAACAAACCAAAATCCCCCGCAATACATGGAGAATTTGGAACAGGGGATTTGGTTCCTTGACAACATCCATAGCTCAAATCACATTTTACTAGTACTAGTATGTATGAAATGAAGATTTTATAAGAGTTGCATCAGCTGCTACACATAGCAATTATTTATATAAGATATGGTTTACATTACCAATTACCGTAATATCCTTATTTTTTCATTTCGGGGGCGGTGCCTATGACCCTCCGTATGTCGTGGGCTTTGCCCACTAGACCTCCACGACCTAACCGAGCAGGTTGAACTCCGAACACAATAAACCAAACTGAATCAAGCTTTACAAGCCCAACATTCCCAACCACTGATTTATAGTAATGGGTCACTTCTTGGCTCACAACATGCAACCAGAGACTCTGTTGATATTCTACCCGCGAACATAACTTATTGCTACGTCAATAGTAGAAATCAGTAGCAAGAGAAAATATCAAATGATACACTGAGAGAGTAGAAAAATTACTCGCTATTTAGACTATATATATACTCCAATTATCCAGTTCAAGATTCCGGATTGAAGGTTTTTTAATGTTTTGAAGGTTTTAAAACATGTTTTTGCATGATCTAACCGTCCAATGTATTTAAAAAGTGCTTTTCAGAGTCCCCGCAAGAAATCGTCAAAAAAAAAATACCGGAAAAGGCTTGATCCGAGCAGTTTTTCACAAAAATTGTACATATACAGTTTTATGAAAAACTGCTTAGATCAAGCCCTTCCCGGTATTTTTTTGGGATGATTTCTCGCGGAGACTCTTGAAAACACGTTTTAAACACATTGGATGGTTTGGATCATGAAATTTTGATCCGGAACTATGAGTCTTGGACTAAGGGATCCCGGACCAGATAATTCCTCTCTCTCTCTCTCTCTCTCTCTCTCTCTATATATATATATATATATATAGGGTTAGCTTCTAATCCGGACCTCCCTTTCCGGACCTCCATGATCCAGACATTTTCTTGACGATCCGATCCGTCCAATGTGTTCAAAAGGTGTTTTCAAAGGTCCAAGCGGGAAATCTTCAAAAAAAAAAATATCAGGAAGGGCTTGATCCAAGCAGTTTTCGCAAAAACTTTATATTTACAGTTTTTGCGAAAACTGCTTGGATCAAGCCCTTCCCGGTATTTTTTTTTGAAGATTTCCCGCGTGGACCCTTGAAAACACCTTCTGAACACATTGGGTGGCTCGGATTTTCCAAAAATAATTTGCAACACAAAAAAATCATTTTTTTCTTATTTTTGGGAGGTGTGGACTAAAAGTTTTACCTATATATATATATATATAGGATTTCTAATAAGGGTCCCTTATTGAAGTTACCATGCGGACCTAACCTTTCCGAGCCAAATTTTGACGATCCGAACCGTTCAATGTTTTTAAAATACATTTTTGCGGTCGTCAAAAAAATACCGGAAGGGCTTGATCCCACAGTTTTCCAAAAAATAATATGCAAGCTTTTAAAAATCAAGCCCTTCCGGTTTTTTTTTTTTTTGAATATTTTCCGCGTGGACCTTGGAAAATGCATTTTAAAAACATTGAGCGGTTCGGATCGTCAAAATTTGGTCCGGAAACACAAAAAAGGGGCAGGTCCGCACGGTTTTTTAAAATGAGGGACCCTTATTGGAAGTTGTTCCTATATATATATATATATATATATATATATATTATTCACGTATAGCAAGATGAAAGGGCGGACAGAGAGGGTGCATGCGGGGGCCTGGGTCTCCACACACCTCCCAATTATTCTATTATTGGTATTATATTTTAGGTTTTGCTTGTAAAAACTATACAGGACCCCTCAGAATTGTTATATCAGTATATGAGAATGATATTTTGTTATTAGTTTATGAATATATGCGATTTGGTCTCCCCGCATAATGAATCCTGCATGCATCCGCCACTCGCGAAATGTATCATGTATGTTCATACGTATGCACGGCAAATGCAAGTTGTTAGTAGTTGTTACAGTTATATTGCAGACATCAATAGAATTCATGTGCATCCTATTTACAATCATGACTTGGATTGAATCAAGATTACCTCTGTTCAATTCCAAGAAGTCAACGGGACAAAAGGAATGCATGACTGCTAGCAAATAAGAGCAACCAGAGCAGTCTCAACAAATCTTCTCCTCTCCCTATTTTACCCAGGGAAGCACCAACAATGGGCTGCAACAGACTCAACAAACAGGTTAACAAAATAGAAAGGTGAACAGTAGCGCCCCAAATCCCACCCCATTTGTTCAGCCACTGTTCACTCCCTACCTATTTTTTAATTATTTTTTCCCTCACTCTTCTCTCTCCCTCTTCCCCTTCTCGGTATCTCCTGCACCAGATCTTGGCCGACGGTGACGGGTTTCGTTCTACAACGACGGTGACGGGTTTCGTTCGACTTGGCAACGGCGAGATCTGGGTTTCAGTGTCTGGGCTTCATTCGACGGCTACGGGTTTCGTTCGACTTGGCCGACGGCGATGGCGAAATCTTCGTTCGACGGCGACGGCGAGTTCTTCCGGTATATGGGTTTGGATTTCGTCCGACGGGATCAGGGTTTGGGTTTCGGCCGACGGGATCTGGGGGTTTGGGTTTGGATATATGGGTGTGTATGTATATGTGTTAATATATTATATTATTTTGAAAAGTAAAAATCAGTATTTTAATAGTAGAGAGGTAGTATAGGTAGTATTGTTGGAGTGTTGAAAATGACATTGGTAGATAAAACACTGTTCAGTAATTTATTTGGCTCAAAATTTGTGGAGCCTTGTTGGGGATGGTCTAACAACTTCATATAACATCCTAGGGTTTGAGGAAAGTGAGAGAAAAGAAAGGAAAATTGAAAATTTTCCCTCATCTTGTTTGGTTTGGAGAGAGAGTAGAGAGAAAATAAAAAAATTTAAGTATTGTGAATAGTAAAATTTTCCTTCCATTTTTCCCTCACTTTCCTCTCATTTTATTTTCTTTCACTTTCTCTTCCCTTCCACATGTTCCAAACAGACCCTTAGTTTTGTTTGTTGGATAAAGTATGGGGTTATATTTTAATTATGCGGTAACTTTCACAGGAAGATTGCAATGCTAGATAAAAAAATCCACATCCTTCGAAAATGTATTACGGTAGACAAAAACCAAAACACATTTTTATGGTTGGAGAAGAGGATAATCCAAAAGTAGGGTTGGAGATATTTTTCTCATTCTTATTTTTCACTTTTTTCATTTTTGTTATATAAAAAGACATACGATATGTATTTTGTATATATCTCTCAAACATTACTTCTATTCTAAAATGCATTCTGAACATTTATTTCAAACACTCTACAGATTCAATAATGCATTTTGACCATAATCTAAAAAGCCAAAAAACAAGGCTCTCCGAACACCTCCGACCTATTATTACTCTGGTGAGATGAATTTTTTAATTGTTTTGGTGAGATAAGTATTGTTTTATGAAATTACTCAATCAAAAAATGCAGAAATGCTATGCGCAAGGAAACTTACACTGAACCATACATAGAACGTGAGTGCTTTTTTAAAACGTGTTTGCAAAATCCAACTTCATATTCTCACATTACTCACATTCTATGTATCATGATCTGTATATGATTCGGTATAAGCTTTCTTACGCATAGTATTTTTCAGCAAAAATGACATTATTGCATAAGCAGAAAAAGAGGGATCGGCAAGAATTTTTTTTTTTTTGAAATCAATAATAATAAGTAGCTAGATATCTCTCTAGGAGCTGGAAGTCATCAAAAGCCTCAAAAGCATGCTAGTACTAGTCGCTCAAGCCCTAAATAATGGTCACATAATGAGTTTAAACAAAAACAGTCATTGAAGCATATTTATAGCAGGAAAATACTACACTAAACATCAGTTATAAAGTCTGGGAATCATGACTCCTCCCAAATATATCTCGAGGAAATGCAAGCTCAGTTTCTCCCAAGTTGGTTAATAATGTCTATATCAGCACCGCGTCAAGTAGCCTAGACGGGGTTTTAATCATATAACTTTGACAAGATTCCGCAACAGCAGTCAAGTGGGATTCGGTTAAGGTAGAAAGCCGAAAATGGATACAATGTAGAAGGGTCAGATAGTATCTAGTCTCTTCATAATGTATCCAACAAAATTCGTCACCAGCCAAATGAAGCAACACCGGCTTGACATTAGAATGATCTTGCAACCAATCTACCGGCACAATTTTCTCAACCAGGCCCTTTATTCGTCCCGAGCAGTGCCATTTGCGGATGGTATCATAGGCATGAAGCTCGGACTTGTTAAACCAGAACAAAGTAGAGCCTACCAAGACGGGTTGTACACGGAAGGGACCGTTGTCTAGTGTCCCTTGACAAATTTCCCACGTCAAGGCCTGCACGTTGTAAGTGCATAAGAAACAACCCTCCTCCTCCTGGGATCCTACCGAAACCAAGTCTGAGTCATGCCGGGGCAGGGGCAGGGGCGTAACAGGTGCAGACACACAATCCTCCACCTTGGATCCTACCAAAACGGAGTCGGGGTCAGAGTCATGATGAACGGCAGGAAACGAATCGATATCTGATGCAATATCTGATAGGGGCTTAAAGGGTGAAGAGACACAATCACCCTCCTTGAATCCAACCAAAACCAAGTCATCAGAGTCACGAAGAGCAGCACAAAACAAATTGAAATGCGATGGGGGTTTTTGAAAAGGATAAGGAAGGGGATTCCAACTACTTGATTCCGGGTCAAAAACTTCAGCCCATGGTTCCATCAAATTTCCGCCCATCACAAAAATCTTCCCGTTAAGAACAATGGCATGGTGTTCGGACCTAGGACAGAGCATCGAAGGAGCCTGGACCCACAACTGCTCAAGCTCGGGACGGCTCGTATCTAAACAAAAGACACTGTTATCGACCACCAAGCGGCCCGGGGAGGAGAGCCTGCGGCCGCCGATACAGTATATGATCGAACCCACAGCCACGCATCTGCTGAACTGGGAAATTTTCTTCCCCTTCAGTGGGATGGGTTCCGGCAGATAGTCACCGTACCCTTTCAGACCTCGTGATCGGTTGAAGTCGGAGAACGTATACCATTCAAGTTGGTCTTTCTTATTGACTAATCGAACGTATACAACAGAAGAAGAATTACGCAGAAGTGATATATTCGTCGACGACATACCAGGCAGGACGACGAAGCTTCCCAAGTTTCAACGAGAAGGATGAGTTACCTGTGTTCTAGGGTTTTCGACCTTGCGATTCCGGATCGGCAAGATTTGAACCCTGCACGTCAAAATAGGAATCCAGGCCCATCCACCAGACCGGCCCATCTTCCATGTTAATGTTATTTAGTTGGGTTACACAAATTGGCTGGTAATAATGTGAGAACAGGTCCAGCCCAAAAGATTTAGAGGAGTCTGGAAGTTAAGGCCTTTTTTCACTCTGGGTTTTGTTTGTGGACTGATATGGTTGAAGCCTCTTGGCTCTGGGCTTTGTTTTGTACTCCACGTCGTGGTGTGAAGGAACACTGTTGTCCCTACAAAACATTTCACAACTATTTATGGGGAGATTCACTAAGCCAGTTTTTAAAATAAATTAGTTTTTCACTGTTTTTTTTTTATATATGATGTGTTGTGAGAGAATCCCATTAGGCAGCTGTTCAGCGTCAAAGGAGTTGTGCTTCAGTTAGTTATGGTTGCCACCTCCGTTAAATGTTTGGGTTCCAAATAAATGTGTGGAATTGGAGGGCGCTTGGCTGATAGGTTAGCTCTACCACTAGCGCTGGGCACCACCTAGTGGTGCCAGAGTTTTGAATAATTACTCCTACAATTATGACAGGAGTGTTATATGAACAGAAAAATTATCTACAAAATGTCCAAAATTTAAAAATGAATGGCTCAAATTCACTTTAAGAAATCTGAGTCACTCATTTTCGAATCTTGAATACTTTCTGAGTAGCTTTTCTTTAACACTTAGGCCTAGTTTTGCAAAAAAATTTAGCAACCCTGATTTTAGCAAATGAGTTCACCAGGTGCTAAAATCATGGTTTTGAAATAAAAAAATGAAGTGGTTCCGTGTATCGTTTTTCGATTTTTTTCGCACCAAATTAAAGTACTCCTCGTGTACTTTAATTCGGTGTGAAAATTTTTAAAAATAATACACGGAAACACTTAATTTTTTTATTTGAAAAGATATGATTTTAGCACCTGATGAACTCATTTGCTAAAATCTGATTGATTTTAGTAATTGGGTTGCCAAAGTTTTTTGAAAAACTAGGCCTTAGCATTTGGGAACCATGATATTAATCTTGTTAATTTGGATGAAGAAATACTCATAAGGGGGAGAAGAAATTCCTAGTAGGAGGATAATTGAGGTTGCTGAGATGGCAGCATCTCTACCTTACATTCCCACCCCACAACCTTCCAAAATCCAAGCAAAACCCCCTCACGATTGTCTCTCTTTCTTTCTAGAACCCTCTTCCCTCTCTGCTTAAACCCTCATCCTTCGCAATCAGGGTCTCGACCCATTTCACTCTGCCCCCTCTTATCTTCTATACTCACCCACTAAAACCCTTGTCGACAGAACCTTCTGATTTCCGATTTATGGCGCCTGTTCTAAGCAGAAGCTTGGCCTCCGCCTCCGTTGCTTCTCTTCCTTCTCGTCAATCCCCATTGTTTTCATCGAACAACACAACTGGTAGAGTCTTTAGCATCAAACGGAGTGCCTTTGTGCCTCAAAACCGTCTTAGAAACAGCTTCTCTAGTTCTGGTTTGAATTGGAAGGTCGAGAGGAGAGACAAAGGACTTGTGGTCCGTTGTGAGGCCACCGCCGTTGCGGAGAAAGAAGTCCCCGAGACTTCTGGTGAGCGCCACGAGTACCAAGCCGAGGTGGGTTTTTCACAGTTGCTTTTAGTTTGTATGTTTTTATGGTTTTGGGTTATTTGGGTGGTTGTTTGTATGTCTGATTGCTGATTGGGAGGGAATAACTAGGAGAATTGGAAGTTAGAATTTTCGGGTTTTCCCCAGTTCGTTTTAGTTTGTAAGTTTTTGTTTTTTTGAGTTATTTGGGTTTATGTGTGTATTTCTGTTTGCTGATTGGAAGGGAATAGATAGAAGATTATGAAGTTCGAATCTTGGGTTTTTGTACTGCTCGGGAATTCTAATTTGAACATATCCGTCCAATTTCAGCAGTGGTTGAATCCCGGGTTTTTCCCCGGTTCTCTTTGTTTGGATGTTTTTATGCTTTTGAGTTATTTGGGTTCATTTGTGATGTATGTCTGATTGCTGATTGCTGATACGAAGGGATTCAAGGGAATAAGTAGAAGAATCTGAAGTTTGAATCTTGGGTTTATTTCTATTGGCTGGGATTTAATTTGAATATATCCATCCAATTTCAGCAGTCACTGAATTATGGGTTTTTCCCCAGTTCCTTTTAGTTTGGACGTTTTCATGCTTTTGTGTAATTTTAGTTTATGTAAGGATGCCATTTGTGATTGGAAGGTACTTAATAAGTAGAAGAATATGAAGTTTGAATATTGGGATTAATTTGATTATATCCGTCCAATTGCAGCAGTGATTGAACAATGGTGTTTTCTTTTCTACCTTGGAAATATGGGTTGTTTTTTTTGGGCGCTTGGGACCAAACTGTTTGGTTATTGTTTTGGAAGTTAATTTTGGAGAACATTTATCCCAAGAATTGTTTGGTTGACCGGTTTTGACACATTTTATGAACTTTGTTTGGAAAGTGACTCATTTTGTTAGAAATGATCACAAGTTGCTTGGTGAATTTGGATTAGAATTAGTTTGGTTGCTGAATGCAAGGGAAGAGAGTATACAAATATGAAGATTGGATCTTGGGTTTTGATTCCTGGTGACCTAGTAAAAAATCGCGTTCAATTTCAGTTTGTTAAGGACCTGTTTAGTAGTAATTTTTCTCTATATTCCCTGTTCTTAACTGTTGCGCATTGGGTAGTTATTACCTCCAAAACTAGTACACGAGCCTTGGCGCCCTGACAAGACTCTCTTGATTGATTGTCCCATTGTTTGTTCTTCAAGTGCACATTGTTTCCTTGTGAAGCCTATGATATGGATCCTTTATCTGTCACTCCACTATTTGAGCTTGGGCAGTTTCTCCACTCATTACCAAGTGATTTAAAGTTGGATTCTTCAACAATTATTTTTCGGAGATTCATGCTAAAGAACCTTTTTTTTTTTTGAAAAGTACAAAATAACTATTTTAGCTGAACCGTAGATATGGATTTAAACGGGAGATGTTTCTATTTTCCTTCTTTTTTTTTCTTTTTTTTCTTTGGCGAAATCCTGAAGAAGCAGACTTTTGCATTCAGAATAAGCAAACTTTTGCATTCAGAATAACCTGACCTTGGTTATTTTTTATCTTGCATTCAGAATGAGATGCTCTCTGGAATCAAATGCGTTGTTGTATGCAAGTACTTAAATTGCTACAATAAATACCGGCATATCGCGAACTGGCGATTTGCTTGGTGCAAATTGGTCCACTTTGCATTCAAAAGGATACAACATCTATGGTGAATTTTCCTGTGGAATTTGAATTAGAAAATCCGCTACTATAAGTTGTTATGGACATGCTAATGCTATGGTGAAAACTTTGTCAATTTATTCTAAACAAAATTAGAAAGAATTGTCCATTTGGGAGCTTAGGGTTGTAGTCTTCCAGATGCTGGATAAGATGGCAATTTATGACCTTTTCTCCCGGTAAGAGAGATTTTGGGGTTTGCATGTTGATTTCATGGTTATTTTTCGTTCAAAATGACATAACATCCTAGGTGAATTTGCTGTGGAATTTGGAGTAGGAGCTCGGTTGCTATAAGTTGTTAGAACTTGCAAATGTTTGGTGAAAACTGAAAAGTAAGCATAAAATCTTATGAAATTGTTCATTTGAATGCTTAGGTTGCATATAAAGGATCAGGCGGCAACTTGTGTACTTTTTTTGTCCCTGTGAAAGTTATTTTTCCTTTTCTTTTTTATTTTTTCCCCCTTCTTTTTTGGGTGGCGGCTTTGGTTAAAATGGGGGTGTACTGCTTGCCTAGTTAATTTGTTTTTTTGGTCTCCCATGATATTGATCTCTCTCCTCTTTCCTCATTGGATTGTTTTTGTTCTCTACTTGTGGGGTTCTTTCTTATTTATCTAAAGGCTTGAGACTTGAAATTAACTACAGGTCAGCCGCCTACTGGATTTGATAGTTCATAGCTTATACAGTCACAAAGAGGTGTTTCTTCGGGAGCTTGTTAGGTGATGATATGTCCTCTCTCGTTATACAGCTCAGTTTCATGACACAATCTGTATTTCATTTCTGCTTATTATTATTTCCCTCTGTATTTGATTTACAAGTTGTCAATTAGGAATCCTAGATGTTCTGTTTGCATTTTCATGTGAATGCTTTCCTGCAGATGTTTTAAGTGTTTTTGGTTCAACTCTCTTTGTTGACTTGATCTTGTTTTTGCGTGCCAGTAATGCAAGTGATGCTCTTGATAAGTTGAGATTTTTAAGTGTGACCGATCCTTCTTTACTTGGCGATGCTGGGGAACTGGAGATTCGCATCAAACCTGACCCAGACAATGGGACTATCACTATAACGTATGTTGTATATATTTCTACGTTATGCCTTTTTTGTTTATCGGAAATGGCCCACTCTAATGGATTTATGTACTACTGTAGGGATACTGGTATAGGAATGACAAAAGAGGAGCTCATAAACTGTCTTGGAACTATTGCTCAGAGTGGTACTTCAAAATTCCTCACGGCCCTCAAGGTACTTAGTCCCCTTGGGCTATTTCTAGTTATCAGTTCTGACCTAATATGAATGAGTTCATTATTTGCTGAAACTAACTAATTTGAGTCTCTGTGTAGGAAAGTAAGGATCTGGGAGCAGACAATGGTTTAATAGGCCAATTTGGTGTAGGGTTCTATTCAGCATTTTTGGTTGCCGAAAAGGTGCGGGAAGGAGTGATGTATTTGTGTTTCCATTACTGGTTTTAGATAGAGCGGCTTTGTTTTGATTTCTGATATGATAATGAGATGGTTTATATTGGCTTTATTTTTTATCAGGTGGAAGTGTCGACAAAGAGTCCACATTCAGATAAGCAATATGTCTGGGAGTCTATAGCTGACAGTAGCTCATACGTGATTAGGGAGGAAACTGATCCTGAAAAGCTGCTTCCCCGTGGAACTCAAATCACCCTATATCTAAGGGTAATACACTTATCTTTGTTGCTCCATTGGAGTGATAGCTTAAATGTTTTACTTAAAATAGAAATCGTTAAGATGTTGGTGTTTGGATGTATGGTAGTGGTGAGCCTATGTCTTACTTGTTTGAGGTGCATTAATGTTGAGGGATGAGAATAATCCAGGAAAATTCCAAGGAAACTGCATCTGTATATTGTAGTGAAGGTGGTATGTTTTTCTTGTAAAGAAAAAGAAGTGTTAAGTACTCTCAGTTAGTACCCATTAATGGCTGTCTAAGATGGGTAAATTGGATAGACTTACTGAAGGCAGAAAGGAACTGTCCCCAAACTTGAACTCACATCCTAAAGGTTAGTAGGCATAGGTTTGCGACGGTAAAAATGAACTAGCATCAAGGGTTTCGATATGCATTCCTCAGACATCTCTGTTTTAAATATTATTTGCAATTAAGCAACCCATGACTGCAAACCTTTTTTTTGCAGCCGGATGACAAATATGAATTCTCTGAGCCAATCAGGATTCAAAATCTGGTGAAGAATTACTCACAGTTCATTTCATTCCCTATCTATACATGGCAAGAAAAATCGAGAACTGTTGAGGTGAGTACATTGGTTTTACTTTCTTACGTCGAATTGTTTGATGGAGGAGGTGAATATTTCAGGCTGATCGTGGATTGTTGCATATTTAAAAATTGTCACACGTGATAGTGATATAGATGTGGTGGCTATACAAATGAAAGATCCTTTTCGAGTTGTAGCTTCTGAGCATTTGTCTTTTCATTTTTCAAGTCTTTATGAGTAATAAGTGATATTGGGCAGGTGGAAGAAGAGGAAGAACCAAAAGAGGGGGAAGAAGCCAAACCAGAGGTAGCAGCTTGAAATTATGAACACTGCTGTTTTTAATCTCATTTTTGGATGGTATTCAGTTTACAAGTATTTACAGGGTGAGAAGAAAAAGACAAAGAAAACTAAAACTGAGAAGTATTGGGACTGGGAGTTGACCAACGAGACAAAACCTATATGGGTAAGTTTTTCGAATGATATATGTCCTGTCTTGCCACGGATACTTTATGATTATTGTGTACTTTGATTTTTGAATTTTGTGTGAAATATATGCTTTCTAACTTGATATGTTTTCCAAACATAGATGCGGAATCCAAAGGAAGTTCAAAAGGAGGAATACAATGAGTTCTATAAGAAGACATTTAACGAGTTTTTAGATCCGCTTGGATACACTCACTTCACCACCGAGGTACTGATGTTATAGCTAGCGGAATAATTTTAGATATGGTTTTGCTTACTGGCATGGTAGTTTACCTTTGTAAAATATTTTTTCTAGGTGATGTGCAGAATGATTTTAGATATGTTTTTGCTTACCAGGCATGTTAGTTTACCTTTCTTTCTAAAATACATTTGCAGGGTGAGGTGGAGTTTAGAAGTGTCCTCTATCTTCCTGGCATGGCACCTCTCAATAACGAAGACATTACAAATCCGAAAACAAAAAACATACGTTTGTATGTGAAACGAGTATTTATCTCAGATGATTTTGATGGTGAACTGGTAAGTTTCGATAATTGGTTAATAACCATTTTTTTAAAATTTGTCAATGGAATGATGGTTAGGAATAAAAGAAGTTGCCAGCTAGAAAATAAATATTATTATTTGTTAAATGAATAATTTCATTACTTCACTTCTTGAATTGCATGTTCCATGAGATTGCATGTCGCTTTTGATATTGTTGGGCTTGGTGCCTCTATCATTGTTTTCCCTTTGTGGCGTTTATTTTTTCATGCCTCGTGGGGTTCCTCGACTTGGAATGGTGACTTGCGTATCTTACCCTTCATTCGAAGACATTATCTTAGTTGTTTTTTACCAGAACATTGGTGACTATTGTGCTTTCTTATTCTGAGCACATTATACTTGTTCTGCATTTTCTTAGTTGTTTTTTAAAAGAACATTGGTGACTTGCGCATCTTACCCATCGTTTGAATTGTATGGCATGCAATGATGCATTCATTTGTGGCGTGTGCTATATTACTTAAAGTGTGCTTGACAAATTTATGATGGTAGAAATTAGTTTTCGTAGAAGTTGTAGACACTTTCAAATATGAGCCCAAATTAAGTTTGATTTTGAGCATGTATAGACTTACAAGTTTCCTGCTGGAAATTGATTCATTTTTTTTTTCCTATGAATTTGCAGTTTCCCCGGTACTTGGGCTTTGTGAAGGGTGTGGTGGATTCAAATGACCTTCCCCTTAATGTGTCCCGAGAAATCCTTCAAGAAAGCAGGATTGTAAGACATTCTGTATTTTTTTTTTTGAAGAAATACTATATCATATTAGCATTAAGTAGGATTTATCCATCTTTGGTGAATGTCTTTGATATTAAATGTTAGTAATCATCTACAAAGAAATATAGTGATCTAATATTGGTTGACTCTATTCTTCCTTTAATTTGCAGGTGAGAATAATGAGAAAGAGGCTTGTCCGGAAAACTTTTGACATGATTCAAGATATTGCTGAAAGTGAAAATAAAGAGGTTCGGAAATCTTAAAGCATAATTTTCCCTCCAAATCTGAGGTTTTGGACTTGGAAATTGATTTACGTTATTGCAGGATTACAAAAAATTCTGGGAGAACTTCGGAAAGTTTATAAAGCTGGGTTGCATTGAGGATTCTGGTAACCACAAACGTATAACTCCGCTTTTGCGATTCTTCTCTTCGAAAAGTGAGGAGGATTTAATAAGCTTGGATGATTACGCTGAGAATATGGGTGAAAACCAGAAAGCTATCTATTACTTAGCAACTGACAGTGTCCAAAGTGCCAAGACTGCTCCATTCTTGGAGAAGCTGGTTCAAAAAGATATTGAGGTAAGCACTTACTCGAGATTGCTGACACTTGTAAGCATATGAGGACGTTGACCCTTGGATGGCTCGAAAATTTTGGTGGTTTTGCGCGGGACATGATGCGTAAAACAGTCCATGGGTGATTTTTCTTCAATTAAAAGGAAAAGTATTCGTCAGACACGAAAATAACCTACATCTCTTCTTCCATTTCAGAATGTGAATTTTTTTTCCGTCCATGGGAGAAAATTGCTCTAGTATTTAGTTTTATGTCTCCAATTATTTTTCACACTTCCATTCCTTCCATGGTCATATCTTTCAGATAGTCTTGATTTTTCTCTTCCAGACACTTTTTGTATGTGCATGTGTTTTCTTTTGGAGCGGAAAGTGAGTACATGCTTCTACTTTTCGCGATTGCTCATAGGATCTACAGCTAATTGTTTATTGGTTTCCCATTTTGTTTATAGGTCTTATATCTGGTTGAGCCTATTGACGAAGTTGCCATCCAGAATCTACAAACCTATAAAGAAAAGAAATTTGTTGACATCAGCAAGGAAGATTTGGATCTTGGTTAGTGATTTTTCCGCCGTATGGTTGTTTAACAAGTCATTTGAATCAATTTTATTCACTTTCACTCATTTTATGGTGCTTTTGGATTCATCTTATCTCTTGACATAATTCCTTGTAACAGGTGATGAGGATGAGGTCAAAGAAAAGGAAACTAAGCAAGAGTTCATTCTCCTCTGTGATTGGGTGAAACAGCAACTTGGTGATAAGGTTGCAAAGGTCCAAGTCTCAAAACGTCTGAGCTCGTCCCCATGTGTGCTTGTTTCTGGCAAGTTTGGATGGTCTGCTAATATGGAAAGGTTTGTTATAAATACGAGGCGTCTTTAGTCATATGCTGTTTGGGCGAGATAATAAATCCCTTCTTGTATTTTGCAGGTTGATGAAAGCACAAACTCTTGGGGACACGGCAAGCTTGGAGTTCATGAGAGGAAGGAGAATATTGGAGATTAATCCTGATCATCCCATCATTAAAGACTTGAATGTAAGATTCGTTCCACTCGATGCTGCTTAACTTTTACGGAGGAAATGAGTTTAACTAAAACCAGAAGGATGATATAATATAAATAAAGAAATGCCCACTTAAACGGTGGTGGAAAGTTCAAGATGCCTGGCAAAAATTCTGGAACTCATGGGTGTGGTTGTACATAATTAACAGACTGTAAGGAAGGTTGAGAAAAATTCGAAACGTACATATTCTGATCTTTGTTGATCTATAACTATAATCTCCTTTTGAAAGGTGGCGCATCTAATGTCAATTTGGGTCTTCCCCTCCAAAAGAAAAACTGGGTCGGGTGTAAACTGTAATGTAATGAGTCTGGGGAATATGATTGTTTACGTGGACTTGTGGGTCCATCTAACTATCAAATAAATTCACTTGCAGGCTGCATGTAAAAATGCGCCCGATAGTACCGAGGCCAAGAGAACTGTGGACCTCCTATACGACACAGCCCTGATATCTAGTGGATTCTCTGTAAGTTCTGCCAAATATAATATCTCGATTTCAGTTTCTTGATACTTTCTTGTAGTGTTGAAAGAGTATCTTTGCTCCTATTAACCATACCTTTGGTTTTTACGACGCAGCCGGATAATCCAGCTGACTTGGGTAACAAGATATATGACATGATGGCAATGGCTGTCGGCGGAAGGTGGGGCCGGCTGGAGAGCGACGAGGCTGAGCTCGTTGAAGACAGTAGCTCTTCAGAATCCGGTGCGAGTCCTGATGGTACCTCAGAGACGGAAGTGATCGAGCCCTCAGAAGTAAGAGCAGAGAATGACCCATGGAAGGAATGAACATTTTTTCAATTTTCTGGTATTTTTAGTTTTCTTGGGGCAATTTTTGTGACATAAGTCAAGGATATGCAGACGAGGAGAGCGAAAATAGGAGGGAAAATGATTATTTCAACGTTCTTATTTACTTTTAGTATTTTCCCTTTGTTATAAAACCTATTGTGGTTTAGGACATCATAAAACTCACAGCATGAAGAATTCTTCGAGTAAACTCTAAATTAGTTCTCCCTTCACAAATGGTGCCATTCCTGTGCCTGAGTCAGTGACTGGAGGAAGTTCATGTGCATATTGGGTGTGATTCTTAACCTTGCGTTTGAAACTTTAGGAAAGTGAGAGGAAAGAAAAGAAGAGAAAATTTTAGGAAAATTTTACTGTGCACATAACTAGGAATTGGTTAATATCTCTCTTTCTCTTCAAATCAAATAATGGTCGTGCGGTCGGCGTTAATATCATCTTTATCTTCAAATCAAATAATGGTGGGGTCGGCAATATCATACGCTTTTCTTTTTTCTTTTTGGGGATTGCATCAACGGCCCGGATTGATCAAACAAATGTCCCCTGAATCCTTTCTTTTTGAGTTTTGTTCTGATGTCTTTCTTTTGGTTTTGTTTGATGTCTTTGTTTTGTCCTTTCTTTTGAGTTTTGTTCTGATGTCTCTTTGGTTTTGTTTAAGTTAGCGCTTTGTTTTGTTTCCTGGTTTGCGTAATGCTGTTTTTTTTAATGGGCTCGTGGTTGTATAACTTTGGATGTGCTGGTTTTATCTGCTATGATAAGTTTATGTTTCCTTAAAAAAAAAAGAAGTTAATGGATGGAAAATATTTATGATTTTCCTTCTCTTTTTTTTTTTCTTTTCCATAAGTTCCAAAAAAATTTTTTTTTTTTTGAAATAGAAAAGTGGTGAAAAGAAATACACAAATGACCACCAGCTAGCCTAGTGGACAAGGTGCATTACATTCCCAGAATCTTAGGGGAGATTCAGTTTCGAGTCTTGCTAGTGTTAAGGGATTGTGGGAGTATATACTCATGGCCACTTGCACCTACGTGGTGTTGTGATGACGTCTTGTCTTCACGGGCTGGCGAGTTGGGAGCTCCTGTGGTCATGCCTAGGGGTTGCTCCCCCTCCCACCCTTTTGTGGTTCAAAAAAAAAAAAAAATTACACAACACATTCACATGGTGGATGTACAGCACGCACGTGAGCACTCATTAATATTCCGGAGACAGGTGCATTAATGGAGTAATATGGTCATTAAGGCCTTGTAATAAAATTTCATAACAGAATACATTGAAATAATGAAAAAATATCATACAGCCACAATTGACATGATTACTTGGAGAAAAGAAATGGTGAAAGAGTTCGGACGTTGCTACCTGTCCAAACAAAGAGGCACAGAAAATGTACAGAGCACGCTCGGGGACCCCTTTTGGGTCCCACACGAATAATCCGAACCGTTCATTATTCTTAAAACATTTTTCCGAGGGAGGCCACAAAAATTCAACTCAATCGGACGGTTAGAAGTGCTTGAACCAAAGTCCCACCGTTTAAATCAAAAGAGCTGAATTTTTGTAGGGCCCTCGGAAAAATATTTTAAGAATAATGAACATTTCGGATCTCTCGTGTGGAACCAAAAAGTGAGTCCCCGAGCGTGCTCTGTACATTTTCTATACCTATGGGTCGGTACCCATAGGTTTTCCGGTTCTTGCCTACCTTGCAGAGACTGTCCTATATTTGTTATCTATGATAAGTTTATGTTTCCTCAAAAAGAAAAATTTCCTTGAGTATCCAAAAATCTTCTCAACGCTATTTTCCCCATGTTTTCTATTTAGAATGTGCAAAAAAAAAAAAAAACCCCATGATCACGTGAAAAAACAACACCCATGCACTAATTCTTTTCACCATAACTGATGGAGTTTTTATTAAAGTTAAACTGATGGATTTAATGTTGCTGGGTTAATGCTCCTTTGTTGCTTACAAAGGTGTTTTTCTGCAATAGAAGCGGATTCAAAATCCATAAAAGCAGCAGAGATTGATGAATGAATTTCTACAAGAAAAAAAGCAACACGGATTAGATTATTGCATTGATCAAAAACATTTTAAAGGGAAAATATACAAGATAGTCAAATTCGCGCCTGCAACCTAAACACGGTTTTAATTTTACTGGTTCTGGCGTGGTTGCGAATTCCTTGAGGGTTCTTTTTCTGGGGTATTCAAATGGACCACTGAACTGATGCACTTGCTTCTGATAAAAATACTAGTAGTTCATTGTGTATTGCCTTTTCTTCACATTCTGCCTTTTTCCTATGGTCCATGGCGTCTGCTCATAAACTCATGTCTCTCTTTCTGTTCTTGTGGTCTGTTAATGCACGAGGTGATGAAGATGAACCGGTTGCTCATCCTCAGCACTCCACTGTTGATAAATAGGCTGTATGTTTTTGGAGACTCAAATGTCGATCCTGGAAACAGCATGAAAGTTGTCGATCCTGATACCAACCGCACCACCAAAGTTGGTCTGACTGCAGATTTTCCTCCCTATGGCATCGACTTTGACAAGAAATCCACGGCCACTGGCCGTTTTTCAAACGGAAAAACAGCCGCAGATTGCTTGGGTATGGAACCACCTCCAAATACAAAATACTTAAAACATCCCTTACCAGTTCCCTCTGATTGCTACGTTACATATGCCATATAAACCTTTTTTTTTTTTTTTTTTTTATGACCGAATGTCCGGGCCAGCTTGCGCGCATCTCAACTAATTCCGGGGCCATGGAGATAACGACCGGGCATAACCCTCATTGGCCCCAAGAGTTTGCTGGCAAGGAGAATCAAAATATGCCATATAAACCTTTCACACACACACACATACATACTCCCAGACTTCTCGATTGATACGTTTATATAGATATACATATGTATAGGTGTAGCATATCCGTACTTGTATAAATACATTTCATTTTGTGATCCAATTCTCGGTTGTCCTCGCAGGCTTCCTTGGAAGTCAATCTTTGGTTCCTCTAGCATACGCAACCTTTTTAGAAGATAACAGACCTAGTATCCTGAATATACCAGGCATCAATTATGCATCTTCTGGATGTGGCATATTACCCTATACCAAACCACCAATGGTACAACCAATCCTCTATTTCGTTTTTTTTTTTTTTTTTTTTTTTTCACTTGTCATGTCTACGAATATTGATCATATTTTTTTTCTTTTCTTTTCTTTCTCAGGTGGAATGCTCCAACTTAGAAAAACAGATAGACTTCTTCAACTTGACAGTGCACCAAGATTTGTCCTCTACTCTTGGCAACCCAGACGTACTCCAAGCTTATCTTTCAAACGCGATGTTTTTCCTATCAATTGGAGTGAATGACTTTGTTTTCACCTACCCAACTGTATACCCGAAGGTAATGCGATCTAATTGTAACTTTACCTCATGCTAATGCAATGCCCATGTTTCTATTTCTTCCATCTTTCTTTGTTTTTTTTTTTAAACATTTTCTTTCGAGTGTATTGTAAATGCGGTAACAACAAGATTCAATGCGACTAATCCAGGACCCTGAAGAGTTTGCATACAATCTTATATGGGAGCTGAGGAAGCAAATAGAGGTATAACATATAAGTACAACCTTCTTTGATTAGACTGATGTGTAAGAGCTATAGAATGCTGTATTACTGTTTAATGCAATTAAAACCTTCTTTTCTAAACTTACAATATGTTGCAGAGACTGTTTCAAATAGGAGCCAGACGATTCATTGTCAACAACATTGCCCCTCTAGGATGTTTGCCAGGAATGAGGAACAAGGATACTGGCCAGTGTAACGAAGAGGTGAACGAACCTCTCATTCCCTACAACAATCAGCTTGCTGCTTTGCTGAAAAACCTGACGAGAGACTACATTGATGCTGAGTTTTTCTTGGCAGATAGCCACAGCCTTTTTAATCAAATGATTTGGTACCCTGGGCAATACGGTAAGAATAAAAATTTATTTTTCAATCGACGAGTATCGTGTCCTCATTCCTGTCAACATGAAGTTTGAACATAATATCCATTTTCTTTTGCCATGTAGGCTTTAGGAATGTAAAAGACCCGTGTTGTGGAGAAGATTACCATGGGCGATCGTTTTGTCTCCCTGGCTCTACTCCATGCAGTAACAGAGATGAATATCTCTTCTTCGATAGCGAGCATGTTACCGAGGCAGCAAATTGTGCGTTTGCTCATTTATGCATCAATAGGACTATCTGCAATTAACACAAGGGTTATTAATGTGGCAGAAAGGATGGTCTTGTATGCACAGCAGCACAAATCTCTAGTTCGACTCAGAGATATAGTCGAGGTGCGTGTAAGCTGGATGGCCTAGTTTGTGACTAGCCTGGGGAGGAGATAAGTCAAGGTGCGCAATAAGTCAAGGTGTGCATAAGCTAGCCCAGACACCCGTGACTATCTGGAATCAAGTATGGAATTCACTGGCAGCTTAATTTGTGAAACTAGTAAAATCTTCTCTTTTCTGATAACTAGACATGCGAAAATTTGATTCTATGCATCAGATTTTCATTTTTTTTTTTTTTTTTTTGAAGGATTGTAAAGCCCAAAACCCTAGATGCAAGGAAAGATGCTAGGTATAATCTTCCAACCACTGAAATCAAGGAATGTCAAAAGGTTCTATCCGTGGTAGAAGCATTGTATGCTAAATGGGAGTCAACATCAGGATCTAATATGATCCGGATGTGGGACAATAGAATCTTGCGATAACTTTCTTCTACCTGAAAAGAGAAGGTTGGAAGAGACGGAATTATGGATTAAAAGAGACATGTGGGGTCTAGAGGATAATGAATGAGATCATATGGATCGCTGGATCAACTGTACTGTGTTTCATTTGGGTGGGATAAATGGATGAGGGTCAGTTTTTTACCGTGGATTTAGAAGGCAACCTAATCCTGAACCGGGACTTACATGCGTGGTATAAACTAATTCTCAAAATGAGGGAGCATTTCATGAAATGGTGAAAGCCAAAAATATTACCGGGAAACACACAGTACGGTACCACACAGTAAACTAACAACGGTACCTATCCTAAGAAATATGAATCTAGTTTTTACCCAAACTATATGAAGTTCTGAAAAACCCGATGCGAGCCGTGGATCAGGCTGAGGAGTTCATGAGATATGGCCCTAAATGAAACTTCATATGGACATGGAACAGAACCAGCAAGGCTATGCTTGATTGCAGTGTATGACAGTACCTTAATGATAACAAGATGTTTCTTGGAAAGCAAATAGATGCAAATATCTTACTGACCCACAATCCCCATCACAATTTTAGAACCGGAAGAAAAAGTCGATACTAAGCTAATCTCCCTCACCAAGTCTCTTGTTGCTGACAAGTTTGTTGAAAGCTTCAGTGCTGAAGCCATCATTCTGCCAGTTGATCAGGCTTTGATTTGGACACTGGGTCTACTCGAGGCATCCGTCTGATGTAGATAAAATATAGAATATTTTAAGGACAGATGTCCAGAAATGGTAGTCTGGAAAACTTTAATAGTTTTGAGAATCAGTATTAAATGATTTTCAACACATAACTTAAGCTAAGGCAAGAGAATTAGTCATCTGATGTAGATTCAATATCGAATATTTTAAGAACAGATGTCCAGAAAGGGAAGTCTGGATATCTTTAATAGTTTTGAGAATCAGTACTAAATGATTTTCAACACAAAACTTAAGCTAAGGCAAGAGAATTAGTCAACTGAATAAGAAACTACCTAGGCCGACATACAAATCATATACCATAGTAGTACTACAGAGAAGGAGACAAAGTCCATGCAATCCAACCCTGAAATGTTACTGTGCTGATTAAGAAATACACTCAAATAGTTTAAGTGATATGGTATCTAGGTTTTGATTCCTTATGTTACCTCTCAAGAAAAGCATGGTTTGGAAGAAACCTTGAACGATTCAAATACAGTTTTGCGATGGCCAGGTTGAGCTGACCAAGTCCACGTACTGCACGGGCTGCTTCCGCCTCAAAATTTCAACCTGAGAAATCATTAACCCATAAGAATTTAAACAACCTAATCTGGCAGAGAAGATCACTTTCACCGCGGCATCATAAAATATGCAGGCAAATAAAAAGTGATTCAAGGGTCAACCCATAGAATGCTAGTTTGTTAAGAGTGAGTAGCTGTTCAGAACACAAGATGGATTCATTACCAGGGGCAGTCATGTCAAGCAGCGGCTCCGATTTGATGTTGGTATAAATCTGCCCTTGTTTTATGAGTCTCAAAATAAAAACATCATCACCATGTTGGTATGCACCTTTCTTTATTTAACTCTCAAAATCAGAAAACAATCACCTATCAGTGACCTATTTTTGAACTGAGCAAAATTCTCGCATGATCAAACTTGTTCAGTACTGGGGTATTGCATGAAAAAGAATTTCCTAGAGAATATAAGCCTAACTAAAGGTGACTTCGATTATTCTTCAAGAGATCTTTTCTTCTTTATCTTCTCCCAGTTTATAAGGTTCGTTTCTTCTTCTTATGGTTTTTGAATGGAAAAGTTACAAACTTCATGTCATGCGAGATAGAACTACATAAAATCACTTAACTAAGGCAGAGATGTATACCGTCATGAGGCACATGCCCCACCAAAACTATTCTAGAAGTGACTATATTTAAACGTCGACACATCTTCCTGGCAGGGCATTCAGTTGTGTACAGCTGCACAAATTTCATCCATAGGCACTCATACTGTCTTCAACACCCTTCAAAAAGGAATTAAACTGTAATGATCCACCCTTTATTGGCCCCATAACTTTCTGGATAACTACATGCACGAAATGTTTAAGCCAAAGTTTGGTTCCTTATATTTCATCAAAACTTCTTCTACCCACCGATGTGGGCTGAACATTGGGCGCTACAAAACTTTAAAGTGACTATTTTGGCAGACTGAAATAGAATTTTGTGTCAAAACTGGGTAAAAGAGAAATACCATCCTATAGAGTTCAAATGATGCATAGTAATTTCTTATGATTTTGTTCATGCCCTTATCATAGGTCGACATATCTATAGGATTTCAGGAGATTATTCTGTTTTTCTGCTTCTGATTAAGATTTTGTCCTCCTTACCTCTCCTTCAACTTCTTTAGACTTTGGGGGAAATTCTCTCGTTACTTTTCAATCATTCTTTTTGAATATTGTTTCTTTTGTCACACAAATATTGAGATTTCATTTGGTTCCTATGAAACATGATAGAATAACAGACTGATGTACAAGTGCTGAAGGCATTTTTCAGATACTTCTGTCATTCTTTCCGAGACCCAAATAGAGCCTTAATGAGTGTCCAAGAGAGCAGAAAACTGATGATATAAGCTCTTTCAATTGAAGATAGATGAGCAGATTTTAGCTCGAAAAGGTATCCCTTAAGTAGCTAAACTAACCTCTTCTTTCCTTCAGCTTGAGGAAGACATGGTTCCAATTTCAAGTGTTGCAAGATCCTTGTTAGACACCATCTCAGAGATCATAGCATCAGTGGAATACACCGAAGTAGAAAACCCAAACTTAGTTGAAATTGGGAGCTATCTTCATCGGGTGTCTGCGGTTGTAATGGAGTTACAGAACTCCTCAGCAGATGCAACAAATATTTTGCAGTCGCTATCCAAAAGCATCGGTGTGGCTAAAGAACTTGTCTCAAGATGCCAAAAGCATGCCGAAGTAAGGAGCACTATAGAGCAGCTTGAAGGGGTGATAAAACACATTGGGGAAGACCTAAGTTCAATACCACCATCGACGTATGGAAACCAAGAATTTGTAGAAGTTTCAGTTGCCTCCCTTTCAAAGGAGATGATGAGTTTTCACTTTGAAGTTACTCAAATTCAACTACCAGAGAAGAAAGAACTTGAACCCCAAACTGAAACCGATCTCTACTCCATTGGTTTTGAAGATTTCAAGGAGAGTACGCCATCATCTGATATATCACGTCTCAATCAGGTTGAACAGTTTGGAAGCACAAATAGAAGAGGCAAAAGGAGCCCAAGTAGCAGAATTTCCGGATCCTCTACAAGCTTTCCACATGTGGCTCAGTACATGGAACCTCAGTACGACACTTTTTTCTGTCCGTTGACAAAAAGCATCATGGATGATCCAGTCACCGTAGGAAGTGGGGTAACCTATGACAAGAAGGCGATTACTGGGTGGTATGAGAAGTTTGAAAGCACAAGTGATGTTGTTTGCCCCAAAAGAGGACAGAAGCTTTTGAAGAGAGAGTTGAGCACTAATATGGCACTTAAGGCCACGATAAAGGAGTGGAAAGAAAGAAATGAAATAGCAAGAATCAAGGTTAATAGGGAAGCTCTGTCACAGGCTAGTTCAGAGAGTATGGCGTTTGAAGCACTAAAGGATTTACAGATCATCTGTCATGGGAAGCATGACAATAAATTAATGGTTCGAAGCATGGGAATGTTGCCATTGATTGCGAAGTTCCTGGAGTACAAAGATGGGAATGTGAAATGTGCAACACTCGAATTACTACTCCTACTAGCCGAAGATGATGATGGCAAGGTTAATGAAATTTTCTCTACATTTAAAATTGGAAAGAACCATTTAAACTCCTCCCTTTTTTTTTTTTTTGCAAAGTATGATCACTTTGACAAAAACCCTGTCACAACGGCAATGTTAGCACTGCAGGATCCCATTGGTTTCAGAACTGAAAAGTTTCTTTTTCCCTCTTTTATAATTACTACTATCAGTGGCACAATTATTCTCATTACGCATTACACGACCTCCAAACTCAAGCAAAACTGTCTTAACACTAACATTTCCAACACTAATGACTACCTTGGCTTTCTTGTATTTTTCAGCTAGCATTATGATTTTCTCTCTTTATAAAGCATACAGCTCATACATAATATATGCACAAGCGCATTGTTATTTAATCCATCACCTAAAATGGTTAGATATAGTAACATGAATAGGCTAAGTGAATGCTTGAAGACTATACCTAAAGGCTGAAGATTATATGGCATGTTCTGTTGTGGTGTTTATTTCCACAGAAGATGGTGGCAATGACAGTCAACATGCCAATCATAATCAGGATGCTGTCAAGTAATCACCAACCAGTAAGGCACGCGTCACTTCTACTCTTGCTTGAGCTTTCTAGAGCCCAGTCTTTGTCCAAGATAATAGGATCTGTCACTGGAGGAATCCTCATGCTAATAACAATGAAGTTCAGAGAGACGTCTGATGCCTTTGCTTCAGAAAAAGCAGATGAAATCTTAAGGAACTTGGAGGGATCTCCAGATAACGTCAAGCGCATGGCAGATAATGGCCTCATGGAACCGCTTCTGAATCATCTTATTGAAGGTAACTGACTACAATCTATTACGACGATAACTGTTGCCTAATTTCTCTTGGCAGGCATCACAATACTGAAGTAACAATATATTAACATAAATCAGTGGTCCTTAGAAAATCACATTAATCTACAACATCTTGGAACCCTAAACCAATCACTAGATGCTTCGGTAGATAAGTACTTAGACTGTATATTTTCTATATTTGGCTGTTTTTGGCCTGTAGTTATTTTTATATTTGGCTTTTTTGGCCTGTAGTTTTTTTTAATAATTCAACAACATGAACCAGAAAAGTTTAAAAAAAACTTGTTTGCCTTTCAACAAAATGAAAAAGAAAAGAAATTTTTGAAAAAAAAAAAAAAAAACTCCTTTTTTAAAAGTTCGGAAAAATAATCAAGAAATAATTGAAATTCCTTCCTTGGAGACGCCTCAAAAAAAAATTTTGGCAAAACATTTTGAAAGACAAAATAGCTGTTTTGTTTCTAGTCAAAACTCAGTGATGTAAATCGCATACAGGTAGCGAAGTGATAAAGATGGAGATGGCAAGGTACCTTGGGGAAATGTGTCTAGGGGATGACAGCCAAATGCAAGTGGCTAAAAGGGCTTCTCCTTCTCTTATCAAAATGGTTTACGATGGAAACTCTTGGAGCAGGAAAGCGGCATTCAAAGCTCTAAAGCAGATTTCTTCTCACCGGCCGAATAGCAACGTACTAGTTGAAGCTGGAATAGTGAGAGTCATGGCTGAAGAATTGTTCACCAGGACAATCTACAATGAGCAAATGAACTCAAAGAAAGAAGCTGCTGCAATACTTGCAAATATACTCGACTCTGGCCTAGACCTTGAGTCCATTCAAGTTAACTCAAGTGGCTACAGAATATCTTCAGATTACGTTGTGTACAACATTATCTACTTACTCAAGAACTCCACCCCCGATGAACTCAACATCAACCTCATTAGGGCCCTCTTATGTTTAACAAAGTCCCAAAAAGTATCAGCTACAATCGCCTCCGTGATCGAAGAGACCGAAGCGAGCTATAAACTTATTGAACTGATCAATAACGCAAATGAAGAACTTGGAGTTTCAGCCGTTAAACTGCTTATAAGACTCTCACCATACATAGGTCATACCTTAACAGAGAGACTATGCAGTATCAGCGGCCAACCTGAGAGCCTAATCGAAAGTCCCACTGAAACAACCCGAATCAAAGAGAAGCAAGCAGTTTCAGCAAATTTCCTTGCAAAGCTCCCTCGCGAAAGCCTTACACTCAACTTGGCTCTTCTAAACAAAAACCTAGTCCCTGCAATACTGGAAACAATAAGTAACATGCAAAGAAGTGGAGTAAGAACAAGTAGGTATGCAAATTATTATTTTGAAGGACTAGTGGGTATACTTGTCAGATTCACAACTACGCTATATGACCACCAGGTATTACTTCTTGCAAGAAACAACAACTTCACATTATTATTCTCAGAATTGCTCACAAAAACATCAAGCGATGAAGTTCAAAGGTTATCGGCGATTGCGTTGGAGAATCTATCCACACTATCCATCAGCCTGTCAAAGCCACCAAAAGTAAAGAAACCCAAGTACATTAAACTGCCCTTTTTACCATCTTTTGGTTCATCAAAGCATAAAAGCATACCACTATGCCCAGTCCACAGAGGGGCTTGTTCTTCACAAGATACGTTCTGTTTGCTTGATGCAAAAGCGGTTGAGAGGCTGTTGGCCTGTTTGGACCATGTGAACGTTGCGGTTGTTGGGGCGGCATTATCAGCTATATGTACATTGCTGGACGACAATGTTGATGTAGAAAAGAGTGTGAGCATTTTGAATGGACTAAACACAATTCAGTTTGTGTTGAATGCGGTCAGGGAGCACAAACAGGAAGATCTGCGACAGAAATCATTTTGGGTGATTGAGAGGTTCTTGATGCTTGGTGGGGAAAGGTCTGTTTCGGATGTATCACAAGATGGGTTAATTCTTTCTGCATTTGTCCGTGCTTTCCATCATGGGGATGGAAGCACAAGGCAGATGGCTGAGAACATCTTGACGTACTTGAATAAGATGCCAAATTCTAGTACCAACTATATAACGTGAAGCACAAGGAAAATAATAGTTGTTACATTATAATAGTTGTTGTAACTCTTGCATGTGTGACATTGGCGAATGGTGCATAATTCTTTTATGTCTTTTCTGGATTCTTAAATTTTTGGTCCATCGAAGAAATATATTTATGTAACGATCTGGTGAAAAAGTCAGCACATAGGTTTTCCCTGAGAAAACAATAACCCGTGTATTTCACGTTCTGGTAAGTGTATCAAGTTTACAAAATCTGCTCATTCCATTAATAAACACCAGGGAACAATGAATGGTGTTGCAACATCCACTCTAATGTCAAAGATTATGAATTTTATGACTAGCTACTTGCGTATCCTCAAACTAATCAAAAGCATCAAGTCTGCCAGATGCTCAACGTCCTCAACTGTAGAATTTGTGGTTCTAACAGCTCCAGGCAACAGCAGGCACAAATCCAACACAGAGGAGTATATTAGTTTGCTGGAATCAGACTCTTACCTTATCCCAAAGTAATCCATCTAAGCCTAATCAATAGACTACTGCATTTTCCTAGCATGCATACCCCAATCAGTTTACTGATTAACATATTGAAAATCTCTCTCATGGGGTCAATAGTCCATAGGTTCCTTCAACATGCAGTTCATGTTTGAACAGAAAGGTCGTCTGCAGTAATAGGCTTTAATCTATGGAAATGCTCCTCAAAAGTGTTTTTGCAAAAATATTAGGCCCTAGAGCTGCAATTTCATATAAATCCCATTTCTCAATTGACAAAGCTCGGTCCATAGAATGATAAAGAGGATATCCCGGCATTTTTGCACTTTCCTGACTCAAAAGTTTTCCCAAGGGTCTTCTGTCAACAGCTTTGAAAACCACGGAAAGCCGTCACCAGAAATCACCACATGAACATGTTCCGTCTTTGAACAAATGGTACCGAACTGCATCTCTGACAAGAATCTCTCTCTGCGTAATCTTTGAAATGTATTTAGTTGCATTGTGGCAATCCCCACATACTCTGAGGTTTTTTACCACTCTTATGGGCAGGCCAATAGGAATAAATATCAACCCAAAGGCAATAGCAAGCTTCTCGCTGTGGTGGTTAAGCATCTTTATCTTCTCAGACTGTTCAACATCATGCAGAACAGAACTCATGTCAGGCACATAACCCTCCTCTATCATTTTGCAATACAGATTTGCCAGCTCAGCATATATCTGATCTGAATACGGACTTGACCTGTCCTCAGCAGAAAAAACATGTACTTTACTCTTATATTTAATCCAACTACATCCAGGTTCCTTTTTTATGCCCAAATTCCTCATTCGTCTCCTTAACTTGGCCACTTCATCCCATTTACCCTTAGAAGCATGCATACTGGAAAGCAAGACATAGCTTGCAGGGTTGTGGGGTTCTAGTTCCAATAGAGACTCTGCTGCCCATTTCCCAATTTCTATATTACCATGAACTCTACATGAACTCAACAAGGAACCCCAACCAATCGCATCAGGACTACAAGGCATGTTGAATACAAAATTTTTGGCATCTTCTAATCTCCCGGATCGGCCGAAAAGATCAATCATACAAGTGTAGTGACCTTGGATTGGGCTGATGCCATGCTCTTTTACCATTAAATCAAAATACTTAAGTCCTTTCTCAACTAGGCCTGCCCTACTGCAAGCTGAAAGAATCCCCAAAAAAGTGACTTCATCAGGTTGAAGACCATGGGACAGCATTTTTTCAAATAAATCAAGTGTTTCATGGGCTTTTCCAAACTGGGCATAACCAGAAACAAGAGCAGTCCAAGAGACTTCATCCTTAAAATCCATCTCATTGAACAAAAAATGGGACTCTTTTATGCTTCCACATTTACCATACAGTGTGAGAAGTGCATTAGAAACTGTAACAAAGGAAATCAAGCCGGATACTAGTGCTTGACCATGGAATTGGGTACCGTCTTCTATGCTAGCAAGATTTGCACATGAGCTAACTACACTTCCCAGGGTAAATTCATCCGGCTCAATCCCATTTCTCTGCATTTCCCGGAAGATCTGAATGGCTTCTTCGCAGTAGCCATTTTGACCATATCCCACCACCATTGCAGTCCAAGATACAACGTTTTTGCAGGTCATTCTCTTAAAAATTGCTTCCGCTGATCTTATGCTTCTACACTTGGAATACAAGTCAACAAGGGCACTACCAACAAAAATGTTGTCCATAAAATTGGTCCTAATCACATAAGCATGGATCTGTTTGCCTTCTTTCAAGGCTAGAAGAACCCCACAAGCTGTCAAAATGCTTCCAAAAGTAAACTGATCAATAGCCAAGCCTTCGGATCTCATTTTTCTAAACACATCCACAGCTTCTCTCTCTGCTCCATTTTGGGTAAGTCCCGTAATCATTGTTGTCCATGAAATGGAATCTCTTTCAGGCATACAACCAAATAAATTCTTTGACTCCTCAACCCTTCCACACTCAAAAGACCCATGATCATGGTATTATCAATAACCAGATTCCTCTCAGGTAATTCATCAAAAACCCTCTTCGCGCTGAAAATTAACCCAGCTTTAGAATACATATCAATCAAAGGACTACCCACAAACACACTCGACAAGAAACCAAATTTAACTATCTGCCCATGAATTTGCCTACCAAAATCGACACGACCCTCATTTGACGAAAGTACAAGCATTGTCGTGAACGCAACCCGACTCAAATTCACGTGTCCATCCCTCAACATACATCTATAAACCTTGACCGACTCATCAAACGACCTGAACCGTGCCAAACCCGAAATAACCGAGTTCCAAGAAACTCCATCAAGTTGCGGCATTCGATGAAAGATCTCTTGCATTTCGAAAAGATGTCCAGACTTGGAGTAAGCGGAGAGGATGGTGTTCCATGAGTAAAGGGTTGGTTGAGGAATTTGATCGAACACATGGCGTGCGTAGGTTAAATTGCCTAGTTTACCGTAGGTGTTGATGAGATTATTCAAGAGGAAAGTCTCGGGGTGGGATACGGATTTGAGTATAAGGCAATGAAGCTTCTTTGCTTGGATTTGGTTGTGGGTTTCGTAGCAGAGTTTGAGTAAGGAACAGTAGTGGTTAGAAGTTGAAGACATGGCTCGAAAATGTAACGCAGGAACATGTTCAAGGGAGTATTTTTTTTTTTTTTCCCAGAATAATTTAGATAATGAAAGAGATTTTTTTTAACAAAATGAAAAACAAGATAAAAAGTCAAGCTCCTGTTCTTAGGAATATTTCGAATTTTGGAAAATGAGGAGTTTTTCGTCGGATATTTCCCATGTAAATTGGAAATCAATATTTTTGTTGTTTTGACACATTTGTATGAGGTTATCCAGAAGAGGTGTCACCCAAATGACCAATTAATGTTGAGGAGGATCCGTCAAAAACTTGTTAACTATTTCTTGGAATCTTTTTCTTGATCCGTTAAATGCTCGCCTGGTTTACACCCCTACACTCATGTGCTCGAATTTGAGCCCAAAAGGCTCTTTCCCTCACCACTAATATAAAAAACAAAGGGAAAAAAAAAAAAAATGAACCAACGGTGCCTGGTGAAATAGCCAAGGTAATTTACTTAACGAGACTACTTAAACCAAGGTAATTTACTTAACGAGACTACTTAAACGAGCAGAACCAACGGTGCCTAGTGAAATAGCCAAGGTAATTTACTTAACGAGACTACTTAAACAAGCAGAGTCTGTATAAACGAGCCGAACTTGAGCTAAATTTTTTACTCCTTTGAAAACAAGCTTAGAACTTGAGCTCTCGAGCTCAGCTTTTGATTACTAAACGAGCTGAGCCAAACCTTAACAAGCCAAGCCACGAGTGTGATACCAAACCAAGTACTCAGCATGTGCCACTGGGCTATTGTCCGATTGCTCACTGGTGGCCTTTCCGGATCTCTCGAGCATGCACAAATTTTATGCTGTCCTCAACTTGGCCCAAGGAAAAGGATTGCCACTACCCCCCTCCTCCCACCTTAAAAAAAACACTTCAGTCTTACTAATGCAAACCAGAGTCTCCTCCTTGCCCTGCTATTGATTCATCAACAGATTGGAAGATAAGCCTCAATGGCCTCACGAGCGAATCTCATCGCAGTACTCATGGGCAAGCTATGTGGTTATCATCTGTTTCCTTTTCTATTTATTATTTAAACAAAAAAAATAACCCAGAAAAGATCCATGAAAGATTTTAGCCGAAAAATGTCCGTAATCGTGATAAGCCAAGAAAGAAGTAGAGAAGTTAACAGGAATAGCATTTCATCTTCATTGGTCAACATGTATAGTTCACATACATAGCTTCAAACTTCTCCCACATTGAATTCAACAGGTAGAGCTCTATGGTTTCAACGTCAACCTCCTTTGAAGCCCAACCCAGCAAAAAGTACATTCAAGAACGAAACCAACTACCTCATTCCAGAATCCTTTACAACACGCATCTTGGTTTCGTCAAGCAATTTGACTTCGATCCATATTTTCTCTTGTCGACTAAACAATTCCGCTACAGTAGTCACAAATTTTAGCTTTTCTGGCGATGCAGTGTAATAAGTGCTCGAAAGGAGAAATAACGGACGCTGGCATAGCATTAGATACCAAAAAATTCGCCATGTCCCAGTTGATCACCCAAGCTCCAGCAGTGACCCTGCAAAATGTGGAATTAACGTGTAGATCTCAATGGTAAAGGAGCAATATGCTAGAAGTCCAAGTTCTATCCATTCTTACATCCTCTCTCACAAGTAATGGTAGGATCCACAATACTATTTCGAGGGTGAATGTGTGTCAACTGCCAATCATTTTTTATGACGTATCAGGATGCAAAAAGTCCCAATACGGGACTGAAAAGGGTGAGCGGAAGTCCACCACTAAAATTGCAAACAAACATGGCTAAGCAGCGACTATAGAAATTTTTTTTTTTGATTAAGTAAATAAATATATTAGAAACAAAGGCATCAAGGAATGCCGCCCATGTACAAAAAAAGGTGATTACAAAAAAAGGCTCTATACCCTACCAATAGTATGAAAATGATCAAACCAGTCTAAATTCTCATAGCAAAAATAGTAATCCCTCCCACTAATTCTCGTACAAAACACGACCTCAACGCCTTGAAAAAGATCTGTTGAATTCGGCCATCCATTTTATAGCATGGTATCAGAGCTCAAAAACTTTTACAAATCAACTTCCATATGGCCCAGAGACAAAGACCCGCTTATTGATAAGACTGCTTACCTATTGCCGTTGGACTGCTTCGGTGAAGAGGCTTAGAGTGGGAAAAACTAATCTGCCATACCATTTAAATCTTGGCTGTCAAGGGGCGCACTAGAATTGAAGCCCATCTGTATAACATTGTGAAGCTCGTCCTCCCCCCACATATTGGGTACCTGTAGAAAAATATATCAAAAAAATGAATCGAAGACGTTGACAGAAACACAAAGATGGGGTCAACCCACACTGTCAGAAAGGAAGATTTCAAGATGGGAAGGGCCAAATTTTCTGTTTCTCCTTCGATACACTGAATTTGAGATGGATGTGTGGTGAAATAGGAGACAGGGAATTAGGAACGAGAACATTAGTCAATTGATCGTAGCACAAGTTGAAGACAAGGTGTTTTAAAATACAATAGGGGGTTTTGTTCACATGCAATGAAACAAGTAGATGCAACTAGTAAAGAGGCAATAAGATCATTCTAGTGGAAGGAAAAAAACCAAAATTGAACTGGATACAGTGGGCCGTGGGCAAGAGGCATTGTTGTACTAAACTTTAAATGGAACAAGTATCATTTGACGGACCGGCGAAGAGGATTCATATAGCCAATTTCAAATGATTGAGACACAATATGTGGTTTGGTTTGGTTTCAATTTCTATTGATTTCTCTTGTATCAACCATCATAAGAGCACCAATACTCTTGCAAAGGATGAAGTACGCATTGAATTTATGAGGTAGAATCACTTAATCGTCTTAGAGAAAAGGGAATAGGCATGCATTAGAACCATCAAATTAGATTACACGGCAAAGCAAAACAAAGGAGGCCTTGCAAATCTACCTGAGAACTAGGATCCTTGTATCCTTCACTCATGGCAGCCAATTGAGTATTAATGGATCTCCGAAGTGCATCTGAAGAGTTCGCCATAACAGGGACACCAGATTGAGAAGGATGCAATGGAGCAAAAGGCATAGTCATATGGCTCATATCGTGGGAATAACCTAACGTAGATGAAGGCCCAGCTCGTGACTGAAGGATCTGCAGTGAAGAATGATTTTTCTTAGGCACCAAAAAACAAAATCACAATTCAATCTTAATCTCCGCTGTGCGTTGGTACAGGGTTGCCTACATCTTTTGTGAGGAGACTTTCCAGATTAAAGTCCAGGCGTGGATTAACAGTTGCAAGCTTCATTGAGAGAAACTGAAAAAACAAAAGAGAAGAGACTTCACATGTTAATCAATAGCTCATCAGGAAATTAAATTTTGAACCATGAACACTGCATGGTGTATAACAATCACAGGGATTAAGTTTCCCTGAATAGACAAGTAATGTATATAGAGCACCTAAGAAGCTTGACGTAGCAAATTTACAAGGAGCCATCGTGGGATTAATCTTCACACTAGACAGAAAAAAGAAAAAAAAAGAGGCCTTTCTTGAGATGATATGTAACCTATTTAGCTGTCCCACTCAAATTTACGGTAAAAACATACAAGACTACCATAAAGTAAAGAAGTTCAAGTATCTCAATCTGCACTTTATTAAACAAACAGCTACCGACTCAGTTATGAAATTAAGAACTACAATGTTGAAAATTATATTCAACTAGTTTACCTCAACCTGTCGTTGCAGTGATTGCACATAGTTAATGATTTCGTCAAGCATAACTGCCTTGCCGGTGACCTGAAAAAACAAGCCAATTCTCATGAAATGAACTGAATAATTATCAATAATACTGAAACAGAAACTCACTTAACTGTACCGCTAAGGGTCTGTTTGGATAGATGTGGATTTTCAGGTTCAATTTCAAGAGAAAAAAACAAAAGAGGTTTAAAAACTGCAAAGGAAGATAGATTAAACGTAGAAGGAATACATTTTTGTTGGGATCTTTCTCTCACAACCACCCTAACATGAAGAGTTCAAAATCACTCTTACAAATTCTTTATTTCAAGTTTATCATCATAAACTCCCATTGAATTTCGAAATCCATAATTAAGTTATCTGATCTAAATTTGAGCTTGTCATTGACTAATAACATCAAATCCTTCCATATGAAGACCACATAAATCCAAACAGAGCCTAAGCTATTTAGTTCCAACAAACCAACCTTGCTGCAACCAGGTACAAGGTCCTGAAGAAACTTCATCCTTTCACTGATCTTTTCCCTTCTAACCTGTCATTCAAATTAATATTCTCAAACAAAGACAAGCATAAATGTTCACTTTGGGCCGAAAGTAGCACCTCAACAAGAGAGTCTGTGAGGGCTTTTTTTGGTATTGTTTCTGTTTCAGTTTTCCATTATCATCCGCCAGAGAACTTATCGGTTGGCAATTTTCAAATCTATTTATCAGGAGTATCTTTGGAAAGAACCAAACTCTTAAAAAGTGGTTTCTGCTTGAAAATGGATGCAATATGGAAACAATGGATGCTTTGTTTCAATAAACTTTCTGAAAGGTAAAATGCAACACCACACTTCACGACAGTAACTAAAAGTGTCTTACTCTTTCTGCAAGACTGTGGCTGTTTGTTGCCTGGCCTCTTCGAGCTCGAATATGTATGTAGTCCTCCTTCTGCGAATCCGAAGGTTGGGGCCCCTGTTTACCATGCTTTCCACTCGGTTTATTGCTAGTTGAAGTTGGGGTTAGATCTCCCTTCTGCTCAATCTCAGTATTATCGTTTGTAGCTTCACCAGTTGGTTGTAAGGCTTCATTTTGACCGAGTTCGTTATCCTATCATGCAAACACAACCAAATTTTTTTCCGATAAGGGAAGAAATTTATTATAACACAACAAAACCAAAAGGGGACAAAAATAACCATATGGCAAAAGTAGGATATGCACCACTTATGCATGCTAAAACAATGAACAATACTATACATAGGTCTATTTCCATTACCTGACCACCACCACCTCTTTTCCTTTTCTTCAATCCAATTGCTTTAGAAGAAGATGGATTATCTTGACCATCAGCACCACTATTTTGGGCCTCGTCTGACTCATTACCAGACATACCAAAGCTATTGCTCCTTCTCTCATTTTTCAGTGGGCTCCCTTCAGTAGTAGCCCCTTGCTCGGCAGACAAAGAAACACCCTTTGAAGTTTCATTCATTTTCACATCAGAATTCAACCCATTGCCTCCAAATACCTCTTGTGCTTGCTGCATCATCACCGGTCCAATCCTAGCAAAAGGGTTCATTGATTCAGAAGCACTAAAAGAGTTGACCATATTGCCGAAATTGCCCCTACCGAAGCACGAAAACCTTGCGGCTCGCTCTATGAACCCGGAATCTGCTGGAAACTGAGATAAGCTATGAGGAAGAAGCATTCCGTGAGCATTTGGTAAGAACACACCCCCTCCTTTCACAATTGGATTTGGTGGAGCCCAACCTATATCAACTGTTCTATCGATACTCAAAGGGGCAAGAGGGCCTTTTCTGATTCCCAGTGTGTTGTTTGAAGTGGTGGCACTGTTTTGCAAATTAATGTCACAGTAACCTGGGTTTTGGGAAGTACTGGTGTGGTGGTCCCAAACACTGTGGCCAAATGAGTCCATTATGGGTGCAGAGGAAGAAGACTCCATTAGAGCTCCTTCACTACAAACTGTCATGGGTTTTGCAGTAGGAATCGATCCCATCAAAGGGTTTGTGAGATTGGGCCCACCAAATCGCCAGTCTGATGAGACATTGGGTGAATGGTAGCTCATGAGATCTTCACCCCCTTTTTCTTGCTCAAATTCATCCTTGCCCTCAACATCCATTTCTCTTCAACAAGAATAGCCGATAACAGACAAATCTCTTATAGTTGTCTTTGGACAACTGAAAGATATAACCTATGAAAATTGAGACACAAAAACTAGGGACCCCCAAAGCCAAATTGCCCAATTGCCTCAACAAATATCAAAGACCTAGAAAAGAAAAGAAGGAAAAAAATCAAAGGAAAGAGACATCATAAGCAACATATCAACACACATCCAAAGAAATAAGCCAGTAACTTCCTACACAGCCTTCAACCAAGAAATCCAGAACTTACAAAATCACAAAGAAAGATTAATTGGAAAGTGGCTAAGTGTGGAGTTGTGGGCAGAGATTTCTTTCCCAAGTAAGCTCAAAATTACCTTTCAAAAAAGAACTTAGCAAGTTGTCTCCACTTAGAAACACAGTGAAACAGCAAGGAAGAAGTCCTCAGGGAAAATGACCCAAAATTTGAAGCATTAAACCTATAGCAAGTGCCAATACATGTACCAATAGATAAAAGGAGTGTATACAACCGCTAATATTTCCAAAATTTTCAGTGATTCTAGTACCAGTCTTAGAAATTACAGAAGGGGAAAACCCCCAAATGATAAAGATAACACAAAACCCAGTTCAGAAAAGATCTCATAAAGTTCCAGAAGCATTTAATTAGGGGGAAAAGCGTTGATTTCGGCATCATAAATGCCCATTCAAACCCTGCAACAAAACCCTAGTCAGAGTAACAGTCTAACAGAGACCCCGCAGCTCAGAGAGAGAGAGAGAGAGAGAGAGCCAAAAGTAAGAAGAGAAAGATACCCATCGCAGATTCTGCGCTACTTTTGGTACTATCTGTCCACAATTTTGAAGCTTTTCACTAATGAGAACTTTTATTGAATTTGGGGGTTCTTGTTCAAACCCTTCTGTTTCTTATTTCATCCAGCTGAGCTGAGATATGTACTTATCAATGCTTCATGCCCTCCAAGAGAAAAACAACCTCGAAATAAAGATGGAGAGAGAAACAGATCAGAAAAAGAGCTTCAGAATCACAGTACAGAAAGAGAGAGGAGAGAGAAAATAGGAAATGGGTACTCTTCTACTACTATTTTAGAAAAAGTGAAAGGGAAGCTTAGTTGCAAAGGTCCCTGCATATATACCCACGCCTACATCAAAAAGTGAGCTCTTGATGATTAACCACCGCCACTGCTAATGTAGAAACTATATTTTACATACCCAAAACTGTATTTGCAGGCTTAATTTATTTACTTTACCTAAAGTTAAGCTTAGCTTAGCTTTACCAACTTAGGGTGGGTTTGGCAAAAGAAGTTAAGTCAACTTTTGGCTTTTTGCTTATTTGAGAAAAAAAACCACAAACAATTAGTAAACTAGTTTGGCATAAAAAAGCTATTTCTAACTTTTTGCTTATTTCAGTCAATTTTTTGGCCTAAAAAGTCCCCAAAAGTTTACTAGTTTGGCATAAAAAAAGGCTGTTCTTTATCTGGATTTTTAAGCCAAAAGTGTTTACTTGTTCCGGCTTTTTTAAGAACCAAAAAGCCAAAAGTTGGCTTAACTTATTTTGCCAAACCCACCCTTAATATTACAAATTTTGTACTGTTGCATAATTTACTTTTCTCTTTTTCTACCTTTACTTTAATATCTTTGTTTTTATTTACTTGCTGTATAATAATATCTTCAGCTATGAACTGACATTGCCAACTCTCACTTGAGATTAATTTTCACTCTGGTCAAGCTTTTGTTAAGTCTCCACCCTCCACTTCGGCACAATTTTGAGCTTCTTGATTACAACCGTTCACGTTTTAAACTTCACAAAAAGTATCGTTTTTCAAAATTAGTTTGATCAGACTCCAATAACTATGTAAAAAGTCTACTTTTGATGACGATGAAACTCATTTTTCAAGACTAGGTGCGTCTTTTCTTTTCCAAGATTCAAAATATAAACTATTTGGAACAGGTAGTTGGAGGTTTTTTTTTCTACTCCAGTTCATTATACTTTCGGAGGAGACACCAGTAAGGTTATAGGTGTATTCATAAGTTTAATTAAGCTTTCGTACAAAGCTTTGGTCTTTTTTTTATTAATGTCAACAAAAAGAAAGATTCTGGATTAGAAAACAGAGAAAGAAAGTTCGGGTTTTTGAGGGGTGTTCCACTAACCCAGTTTTTTGAAAAAACTAGTTTTTCACGGTTTTTTATGTGATGTGTTGTGAGAGAATGACATGTCTCGGTATTTGGAAAAAACAATTTTTTGTTAGTGTAACACCCCCTGAGTAGTTATGGTTTGAAGAGTATGACTTCTCCTATGTACGAAACGGGGGGTGACTTAAATGACTATAAAAGTGGCATCCATTTCCATTTGCATTGACCAGCTATGTGAAGTTCTTTTTATTATAGGAGTACTATAAATATAAATAAAGCAGTAATAAGACCGGTTTCTTTCTCATTTTTAAGTTTTCGGTGTTTGGCTGTCCAAACTCAAAACACATTAAGCCAAAACTTATTCTCCACAATCTGCCATTAGAGATAGAAGCCAAAATTAGGCTGTGAAGAGTTTTTTTAACTTCTTATTTTCCACTTTTCCTATTTTGATTAACAAAAAGACTTACAAAATGTATTCTGCACATATCTCACAAACATTACTCTTATTGCAAAATGCATTCTGCACAGTTCTCCCAAACACTCCTACCATATTCAAAATATATTCTGACCATAATTCAAAAAACCAAAAAGGCAAATAATTAAAAATGAAAAGCTGAAAATGAAGCTCGCAAAAGTCTTGGGCTCTGCTTGTGTGTGGAAGATTTCGAGGCGAAATGTAAATGTAATCCCGAGAGGTTCATATATTGAGTGCAATTTTGTTAACCCTCCTTAAAAGATGGTGAACATTACCCTTTCTCATATTGATTGAAATAATCAAAAAGTAATGGCATCCTATAATAAGCAATGTCATCCGACCAAAAGGTGATGTCATCCTTACCAAAAAGTGTATTGAAATTGATCATTTCAATCAATAGGAGAGATGGTAATGTTAAAAAAACAAAACAAAAAACAATAAGAGAGATGGTAATGTTCACCCTCTTTTAAGGAGGGTGAACAAAATTGCACTCCGTATATTCAGTGTGTTGCAAATTAGGACCATCACGGGCATGGGCCCTCACTAAACTCTTCTCTCTTTTTTTTCAATTTTAGTTTTTTTATTTGGTAGTTTTTGTTTTACTTGAATCAAACAATTATTGCTTTTAACGTAGTTTAATCAACTAGCCTGCACAATTATGCACATATTTGTTTGAAAAATGAGGTGAATATTACTCCAATAGTCACTTTGTATAGGAGTATTCACTTTGTATAGGATCCACATATACGGGTTCCACTTCAATAGTCAAAGCCATTTTTTAGCAGCTTAATCTTTTAATCATTTTTATAAAAATAATATCTCAACTAGATGTCCATAAGTGCTTTATCAAACTATCCAAATGTGAGTAATTTTTAACCAGTATGGACAGTGAGTAATGCTCATCCACTACTTTAGGTGGTTGAACAAAATAATATTCTAAAACCTGAAAACTCTAATTCGTTTCTCATGATGTAACAACCAATACGCAAACACCAATATCGCATCACTAACAACCATCAAGTCGCGGGTTGGTAGCATGTTGTCAGAGGTTGGCTGTCATCGAAGTTTTTGTTTTTTAGTTCCCCCAATGATGTATATTCCTAGCTACGCCTTTGTATCTCGTATGGGAGTGTGATTCATTACTCCTCTGTTAATGTTGTACTGAATTGACCTTTTAACCATCGTCGTTTCACTAAGTTTGATTTTTTTGCTTTTTTGACTTTTTAGTTGACATGTGAGGAGAATGACTTATCTTAAAAAATGTGAAAAGTAAAGAAAAAATCTAAACATCTCTTAAGTGGAACAACACCTTAGTCTATCGAAAGTTTGAGGTTGCAAAAAGGCAATTTAAAAAATGCATGTTGTAATATCGATCAAAATGAACATTGGATTTACTTTTGCTGCACCATTTCATATTAGGTGATGTTTCTCTTTGAAGTTTGGATCAAGCACTTATTCAATTGGATTTGCCTAAATTCTGAATGAAAAACTTGAAGTGGCAAATTTAATTGAGCTGATTTTTTGCAGGGGAACTTGGAAAATTATTCGAAATTATTGAACGGTTCGGATCATTCGTGTGAGACCCAAAAATGAGTCCCGCATGCCGATTTGTACAATTTCGGTACCTAGGGGGTCTATACGCTAGTGTCCTCATACTAAGAACTTGTAACCTTTCGGCAATATGATTCGTAACATTTTCTTGTATCTACTTCACAAAATATCATAACTTTTCATAAATATGATTTGTAACTTTTTTGCGCGTCTCGTAACTTTTAGATATTAAATCGTAACTTTTCACAAATATGATTTGTAACATTTTCGTGCGTCACGGATCTTTTAGACAAAAATTCGTAACTTTTTGAAAACATGATTTGTAACATTTTGTGCGCTTGTAACTTTTAGACAAAAAATCGTAACTCTTCACAAAAATGATTCTTAAGTCATCTATTGTTCAGGTAACAAGTAATTGATTCGTAACATTTTTAAGGGTAAACATTCAACGGTAGATAATTTGGGTGCATATAATACACACTCAAAAAAGAAGTGTGTAATGTAGCCTTTCCCTTAGAAAGGCACCTAAGCAATACCCAACAAATGCACATCTCGAATAACATAAATAGAACCAGGCAAATGAAAATCAACTTTGGTCAAAAAGTCCACGCAGCTTAGCTTTGACGGAAAATTTACTTTACCATCACCGTGCAACCATCATTCATGTCCTTGAAGTTCTCGATGATGTCAATATAAAATTAACGATTTCGATCATTATAATTGAGTCTACAAAAATACAAACTGGAGAGGGACTAGAGAGAAGAAAATTGGAGAGCATCTGTTTCTAATTATGTATCTCATCATCTTTGGGCAAATAAATGATACATTAAGTACGCCGAGGCCGGGCACAAATATTATTGTATCAAGTCGTTGTACATTTCACATTTAAGGTGTGTTACTTGTAATTTTTTTGTCTTTAAATTGCATGCAAAAATAAGGTGGTTCCTCTTATTTTGAATTTTTAGGCTTTTTATGTGAAAAGAGACTTTTGAGACTTTTTGGACTTTTTGAGCAAAGAGTCAAAAAAAGTCGTAAAAACCCGGGGAAAAAAATTGATAACAAGAATGAGGCCAAATCAAAAAGAAAAAAAAGAAAAAGAAAAGACATTATAGGGTTCTACTCCTAGAGGACTGTCTAGTGGCGAATTCCTATGACTTAAGAATTTGTTCCCTCCGAGGAAATTAGATTCAACTCATTCCTTTAGAGCAAATTCAATGCAACCCAGTCTCCAATGCTTGGTTGTAAAATAGAACCAAACAATTCTAAATTTAACTAACTTTCCCACCACCTCACTTTTAATTACGTTTTCAACCCCGATTCAACTATGTACGTTATTTTCAACCCCGTTGTGATCTAATTTTTTAACTCCCATTCCGAAATATTTTTTAATTATGTTTTTTTTTTGTCCTCCACTGTTTCAACCATCATTCTACCCCAGATATTTTCTCATCTAACTTTGTCACCATAGCCAAACCCCATCTCGGTGAAACCACAGCCAAAACCCATCAAACCAATCGGATGACCCTCTTTTCTCTCTCTCTCTCTCTCTCTCTCTCTCTCTCTCTCTCTCTCTCTCGGTCTGATTAAACCAACAGCCAAACCCATCAAACGCCACCCATGCTTTTCCGATTAAACCCAACCCTTGCTCCGATTGATCAAACCCCACCCATGCTTGCAAGAATGATCAAACCGAGGTCGCTTGCAAGATTCCGGCTCCTCTGATGGTGACAATAGCAGTTTCCCGCGTGACCGTACCAGATTCCGGTGACAACAACAACAGCAGATTCTGGCGATTTTCCGGCCATAATCAGGTACAATCCGGTTGGTTTTGTGAAGATGACAGTTATCCTTGATGATGTGGCAAGGATGGCTATAGCCATCTTTGGTTCTATATTTGCAACCAAGTTTCCATTTGTTCCATTTTGCAACTGATTATAATGCACTGGATTGATGATTTGCATTTTTTGGTTGTATAATAGCAATGCAACTGGATATCCATCCCTCATTGGATTTGCTCTTACAAGCATTTTCCGGGGCTACCTGCTACCACATAAACAAGTCAGATGAAAAAATTGGTATTAATCGACTAAACCAACAAATAGAAACGGGTGAAGAATAATACTAAATAACAGAAAACAAGAATGGAAGACAAATATTTTTTACGTAGTTTCCAGCAATGTAGTTGAATACATCTACGGATCTCACCAATTTTCATTATGTAATCAAATGAAGAGAAAACAAGTTACGTACGTATAGCAAGTATTTATGACCTATGGTTTATATCACCACTTATAATACCCCAGTTTGGTCCGTCGAACTTCGAATAATCAATGAAGCGACCCTAATCGACTTGTACAAACTCAAATTTCCATTTTTATTGCTTACCATACGGTCCATACAAACAAGTCACAAGTTACCCAGCCCTTATACCTTTCTCGGCCTTTTGGCGAAGTTACCCAGCCCTTTAATGGTCATGATAAAAAAAAAAAAAAAAAGAACCACGGCCCATGAATGGTCAAACCTCATATTTAATGCTATCTAACAGTTGTTCCTGATATGTTTCTCACTGTATTAATTGAGAAGAATTTGAGTGTGTGTAGAGTATCGTGTGGCCACACCCTACACGCATGCCGACCATCGATTCAAAAATATTTTGGACGCTATTTTCTGAAAGAGTTTATTTAAAATTCGCATCATCGATTACTAAGATGGAAAGCTGTGATAGAGCGTTACGGGTCTCACGTCAGATGCCGCGAAACAGCCTACACGCACCCAAATTCTTCTTGTATTAATTTCTAGTTTTTATAAATCAAAAGAATTTCCCCGGAAAATGTAAACGTATCTAGCTATCACTTACATTCTCATAGTTGACCGACCATGTCGAGGCTATAAAACGATAAATACATATAAAAATACGTGCGTATCTGTACATATTTTAAATTTATTTTAAAAATGACTTTTACCAGAGATCATTCGTGTATTGATTAATTTATTTAAAAGACAGAGAAATAATATTGTTTTATCTGTGAAAAATTAATGCAAATATTTTTTTTTTACTATCTTATACTGCTAGACAGTCCATTTTCTCTTTCTCTCATGTCATTATTAGTTGGCATCGGGACTTGAAACCACAAAAACCCAAGCTTAATTTTAGAATATTAATGGAGTCCCCTTCCACACTTTTTGTTAATTTTAATTCATGCTTAAGTACTCTTGGCTTTAGAAAATTGGTAATGTAAGAGGCAAAAATGATTTGTATTGATTGGGTTGATTTTACTAGGTATTGTTTCAAGGAAGAGGGGATGCTGCTGTGAGCACCGTGTTGTGCACATCCGAGCCGTTCGTTACTCAGATGGACGACTTAGATTTCATCTCGGCACTTCCAAGGGCGGCCCCACATAGGGGCAAGCGGGGTCAACCGACCCCACTGGACGGACATTTCCTACTGCCGTGTATATATAATTTTGGGTATTTTGATAATTTTGCCCCCATACCGTATAGATTATTTTCTAATCTTGCCCCAAGTAACAAAAAATAAATATAACTATGCCTAAATAATTTTCTAATCTTGCCCCAAGTAACAAAAAATAAATATAACTATGCCCAAAGAGATATCGGATATCCATTGGTATACAAACTTTTGAAATTTTAGTTTTATTGTAGGCTTACAATGTGGAAGAGCATTACCTGCAATGAAGATTTGAAGAAATTTAAATGGGTCATTAAAAGTGGATGCAAGATAGTTTGTTGTGTACATTCGAGATATTTTTGATACCATTTCAAATGAAGCTATCATGAATCGGTTTTGTTTTGAGTTGTAAAGATATTTCTAGATGACATACCATTTTTGCTTAATATATTATTATTGTTCAATTTGTTCTCTGTAGGGCTCCAGGAAACAGGACCTGGAGGGTGTTTTGCTCTCAATAGGGAAGACTTGATCTTAGTTTTCACAAAAACGAGCTTTTGCTTGATGCCCTTTCGGTATTTTTTTGAAGATTTCCCGCGTGGACCCTTGAAAACACTTTCTGAACACATTGGACGGCTCGGATTTTCCAAAAATAATTTGCAACACAAAAAAATCATTTTTTTCTTATTTTCGGGAGGTTTGGACTAAAAGTTTGGTTAGGTATTATACCAAGATCTAACTAAACTTGAAAGAGATCTAAATTCTCTGTTACTGGGCACTTCTACACTCAAAAGATAAAGAAATTGACATCATGATGACCAAGACCCCAAATAAATCATCCTTTTTTGTGTACTATATCCAACCAAATATTTTGTTATTGTTGTGGGCTACAAAAAGGTACCTGTGAAATTAAAATTTAAAATCCGTGTGATGTGGACTATATTCATATTGATATTCGCATATATGTGGGTGTGTTTTGTTTTGTCAAGACATTTCTAGATGTATTGTTTGAGTAGGTAATACTATTATTATTGTTCAATTTGTTCTCTGTAAGGCAGGAAACAGGACCTGGAGGGTGCTCTCTGTAGGGCAGTATCTTAGCCGAGGGTGTGTTTTCAACAGTCTTGGATTTATCTCGACACTATGCAGATTCGAATTGTTCATTGCTCAAATGAAATTCAAGTTTTTAATTGTTGAGATCAGCAGCTCTGCCCCACAAAAGCCCGGTAACCAAGACCCAACTAAAGAAAATAGATCAGATTCTCTGTTACTACTTACTCCACCTTTTTCCTCCAATTAGAATATACTATATGTGACAGCAAAGACCTTGGCAAATAAGGTATTGCCACCTGTATTTGTTTGCTGAAGTAGTAAGTACTTAATTCATGTCGTATGTGTAAAAATGATAAAAATTGCTACTTCTATATATATATTTATTCAGTAATGTAAGTATAATAATTTGTACAAGAGCGAGGGCTGGTTCATGGTTGGCATGGGCTCTCCTTTTGGGAAAAGCTAAAACCAAGCAAACCAAATCATGGGATGGAAGTTGCGGATTCGAGATCTCTTAACAAATGCTGAGTGGGCACAGATACGTGGTGTCCGAACACGCATTTTGGTCTTGTAAAAGTGTTTTGAACAACTCAAATTTTAAAGAGAGAAAAAGGAGAGAGAAAGAGGCAAAAGTTTGGTGAAATCTAAGACATCCAAAACACTTTTGGATGGCCGAGTTGTGTGCTCAAGCACCATATGTCTATGCCCGTTCCGCATTGAAAAGTTTCTCAAGATCCTTTGGAATTCTTTTAACATGTACTATCAAAGACTCTCATAGAGTCATAGATGATTGCATGTCATGGAGATGCTAATAAAGTTAGGTTTGGTCTTGAACTTTAATCAATTAAAGAAAAGCATGTTTGAGACTTTCCATTATGTCAATCTACTTTTTCTTTACAATTCAAAATATTAAGGTCAGTTTACGTGTACATCAAATAATTTTTTGAGGTGTTTAGTTTCACCGCCATATTGATTGGCTAAAGTCAGTGCCTATGGCTTGACACCATAAGAGTGTTTTTTTTTTTAATTGGCAAAAAAGATTTTATACCCTTTGAAAGAGATACAAAGATTAACGGATCTTGGGCACACGGGCAAAATGCCACCAAAGAACCAACCAAAAGGAAGGCAAGAAGCCAAACCAAAATACCACACCCAAACCAAAACGCCCGAAAATCGATCTCAAGAAACACCCAAAACCAAAGAGTTGAAACCATAAGAGTCGATAGAACCTCATAGGCGTTAAAGCTTAGGAAGAAACAAAATCAGTCTAAGGCCTTGACTCTAGGGCCAACTCTGTAGAGTTGTGTCAATCTAGCTATTAACGTCCTTAATTAACAGTCTCTTGATATTTTTTTATATATATTGAGTTATAAATTGTCTTGTACGTATAGAAGATTAATAACTTGGGGCCACTTTTAAAAGTCACACCGACTTCCAAGCCTTAATTTTTGAGAAATAGGATCTATTCGTCAAAGGTTGTTCGTTGTAGTTAATTACCAGAAATTAACGCGAATTTATGGTCAATTGAGGGGGCTTATTAGTTTAATGTGTTGAATTGTCGTATTGTTACTTAAATTATACTACAGTAGCAGTATTTCCTTACCCTTTTTATTTGTTTGGTTCGTTGTGCATATGTTTATTAGGGCCGGTTATCCTCACACTTAAGAAAACACATAAAAAAACACCTCACTCTTCCGGTCCCCAATGTGATGTTCTAATCCATTGATCTTGTTTAAATGAGTAAAATAAAAAGTCCTGCAAAATTTCAGCTCAATCGGATATGGTAAGTGTTTGATCCAAAAGGCTTTAAAAACACTAGTTATGGCTTTTTCAAATTCAAACAGTTTTGCCAAGGAGGGGGCGTTATCCGTTTGAGCTGAATTTTTGCATGACCTCCTATTTTACTCATTTAAACAATATCAACGGTTCGGAACATCACAGTGGGGCCCAAAACAAAATCAAATATTTTTTTATATGCTTTTTTAAGTGTGAGGGGAACCGGCCCCATGTTTATTTACACAAGTATCGAAGCTATTGTTTAAGTAACCTTGTGTTTTGTTTTATGTGTAAGTACTTGCAACAAATATGTTATTTTTAGACATTTTTTTAGGGTGCAATGAACTAATGTGTGCCATAATTAATCAACTTAGTTGTGTTGTGTCAAAACCCGAAATATGAGAATATAATCAAACTAACAAGAAAAAAAGACACATGATTTACGTGGTTCCCTCTCAAACACGAAACTCTAAAAGTACGTCCACGGGAAAGAGCAAGAAATTCACTATCAATGCGGAGAAATACAAAGAGCCGGCTATACCCGTAACTCAAAGCATCCAATCTAGGAACAAATCTCTATTAAAAACCCTAACAAAGCATCTATGTCTCACATACACAAATTAAAGAGACGACTCTAAACCCTAGATATCTCCAATCCCAAGAAAAAGACTAATCAATGGAACGATCGAGAAACCCTAACCCACTACGGGGCACCCTATGGGGGCTCCCTTAAAGGGATTCACTTAAGAAATCCAAACCCTAACAGCCACCAAGGCTGCTCTTTATAAGAAAACACAGAGTATTAGGTTAAAACCCTCAAAACGCTCTGCCACACGTATTTTGTACGGAAGTCGGCCAAAAACGGCCCAGACGGTTTTGATTCCTGCTCGAGCGGGATTTCCAGAAAACCAACCGAAGAACCCAAATTTGCCAAACCTGCCCAGGCAGTTTTTCCAGAAACAAAACCCTCAGTCCAACAATGCAGACTGCTCACGACAAACTTCTGTGCGTTCTATATATATATATTATATATATATTTATTCAGTAATGTATAATAATTCAATTTTAGCATATGAAAACTAGGGGTGAGCAAAAAACCCGGAACCCGCGAACCCGATCCGACCCGATCCGTTCGAGTCGGGTCTCGGTCGGGTTAAAATTATATTCGGTTCGGGTTCGGGTTAAAATACTAGAAAATTTCGGGTTTCGGGTGAGATATATTAATGTCGGGTTAACCCGACCCGACCCGAATATAGTGGAAATAGATACAGTTGTCCTCTCGTATTAACTGTTGTACATTGGGAAATAGGGAAATAGTGAGATACAGCTGTAGGATGTACCTGTACATTCATTGGGAAAGAAGATCTCAATTAAACCCCTTTTCTGAGAAAAATATCTCGTCTCTGTCTCTCTCTTCCCTCCTCTCAAATCATGAAATCACAGATCCCACTAAGGAGGAGATCTCGAAGATCTCTAATTCTCCCATAGAACTACTAATTCAACATGATTTTGATGATGAGATTGCTTTATCGTTTTACCACGAGATTTTATTTCTGGACTGATTGAAAACTAACGTTATATTGTGAATGAGAATATAGAGGAGATAGAGTTGTTGTGAAACTAAAAAATAAAACGGGTTTATGAAATACTCTCAACAAAGAATATTATTTTTAGTGATAAAGAGATAATCCGGAGGTGATTAGAAATACTACCGAGTGTGAACTAGATTTGTAATTTTGTATCTATATTCCATCTATTTGAGATCCCAAATTGTAAAGTTGTGTGTATTAATGGAACGCTGAAATTTTGGTAGATTGAGAGTGGTAGATTGAACACTCTCTCTCTCTCTCTCTTTACCTCTATAAAACATGTAAAAATTTGAGATTCGAAAGTTGGTTTAGTATAACCATTGTTGAACACCATACCCACAAATATTTGTAACCCGATCCGATTCGGTTACTAAAAGGGTATTCGAACACCTAGCTTAACAACCCGACAAGAAAATTTGACCCAACCCGAACCCAACCAAACCCGATAAACCTACCCGTGCTCACCCCTAATGAAAACTCTGAAAGCCTTTGATATTTTACATTTTTTGATTTTATAACCGAATGTTTTATTTAAAAGTTTATACTATGAACACTCATTAATCCCGTAGTTCACAATAGAATGACTTAAGGGGAATATTGGCCAAAATAAGAGTGCAATCTACTCACGACAAAAATTAGGAAAATCTTGAGAAAAAAAAAGTATCTATGGGAATTGAATCCCGAACCTATGAATGACAGATTAAACAACAAAAATAATCACAAACACTATAAAAAGATAAAATTAGTGGAACCTTTCATCCAAATTTAGACACGAAATATATATTAGTGTATTTACTTGATTTAATTTTAGAACTTGACCCAATAAAATAGAATTCATCAACAAAAATTGACGACATCTTTGATCTTCTACCATATTCCTTATATCTCGATCATGTACCCAAGTTTGGGCTAATATATGATCTCTTTGTTCTCTCTCATCATGTTCTATTATAATTTTCGAATGAGCCGTCGGATCCGACCTAGAGAACATAACTAATTTAATTTACAAGGCTAAGTTTCCCTATCTAAACGGAATTAAACGGGCTAAAATAAATAAAAAACCTAATTTCCAGATTCTATTCACCACTTTTTCACAAATATATAATTAAAAGTCAAATACTAAAGAATTATAATTGCACTCCCATCTTTATCCGATTAAGCTAGACGTTATTAAGATACTTATTAATCTCCCCATTAAAATTCTCAAGAACCGTTGATTAAATCCTATTTTAGAACGAATAATCAACAATAATGTTAAAAATAAGAGAAGAAACCCCTTCGGGACTTATTTTGAAAACCCTAGGATGGGAAAAACACGGGATAAGTAATTAATGAGAACTATAGATTCAAATGATTGTTAGTGATGAGAATGCTAAAATCTTTCTGGGACTGAGATTTTATTTCTGGATTGGAAGGAAGAAATTAAGGGTTGTATTGTGAATGAGAATATAGAGGAGATAGAGTTGTTGTGAAACTAATAACATAAAATTTTGAAATAACAAAGAATTTTTTTCCAGGATAAAAACGATTAATCAAAGGTTGAATAAGATCTTGGAGTATTTGATGATTGCTCAAAACTTCATGCAAGAACTCCAAGCCATACCACAAAGATGCAAAAGCCCAAACGCCTCTCTCTTTCTCCTTCCATTTTTTAATACAATGGTTCAAAACCAAATACAACAAAAGCACAAGATATATCTTTTTAAGGATAAAAACATCCAACCTTTTAAAAAGATGTTAAGCAACCTAATTGAGCACCGAAAAGTTGCTCGAGAACACTTTCAAACACAGACCCAAACCCAAAGGCATTGCCCCGACACCCGAGGCATGAAAGTGCTTGAGCTTAAAGCACAAAATACATTGCCAAAACCAAATACAACAAGAAGAAAAATGTGCCAAGCCCATAAAAACAAACCCTAAAAACATGATTCCTTCCACATCGCCACCTCATCGGAGAATATTGAAAATCAAAAGTACATACCGGATTGATTGTGTCATGGAAGCACAACCAAAACACTTGCCACATGGAGCTCCACAATTGAAAAAAGGGCGGTTCCCTTAAAACCCCTCATTAAAAAATTTGGTTGAAAACGAATCACTAATTAAATCAACCAAGTATTTCATTTCAAGCAATCAAATCCCACAACACAAAGATTTACGTGGAAAACCCTAAAATGGGTAAAAAACCAAGAAGGAATCAAAATCACTATAAAATTTTAGTTTTAGTTTAGTATAACCTATACCAACCCACAAATATTTGAACACGTTACTAAAAATATTTGAACACCTAGCTCAACAATCACCCATTAGTCAATTTTATGTAAACAACCAACTAAAGGATAAAGTCTACCCTAGATGGTCAATCGCACTAAAGCCTTCCTTATATTTTATATTATAAATAAATTTATATCGTTTTATTTTAAAAATTTATACTATGAACACTAAATCCGGTAGTTCAAATAATCCTTAATATTCCACAAACCTTAGCCGCCACACTCTTTTTAAAAATGATTAGGAAAATCAAGAAAAAATAAATTGTATTGATATCGTCTCTAGGTTTTGAGAGAGCAATAATAAAACTCTATATAAAAAATAAATATTTATAGAAGCTATTCGCGCACAAATTTCGACTTTTTGCTCGAGCAAATATAAAATATATTAGTTATTAGTGTTATTTGGATATGTTTCGAGCAAGTCTTGACCCAATAAAATCAGAAAACTTCTGACATCTTATATATTTTCATATCATTTGGCCTAAAAAACATTATTCACAATTTCACACTAATCTATGAAAATTTTGTATGTATATACACTACCTAAGTAGAGCTAAAAATAAAATGAACACTTTGTTCAAAATTGACGGTTTTGTCAAACGGACTTGCCGGTTAAGGAACCGAAACTCAAAAACCAACTTTAATTTACTTAGCGGCTAAGTTTCCCTAGCTAAACGGATTAAAGGGCTAAAATCAATTAAAATACGAATTTGAGGTTTAGGGCATTCTGGATATATATAACTAAAAGTCAAATAATAGAAATAATATGTCTAAAGCTCATAAGCAATAGACTCCCACTTTGTAGATAATCACTAAAAAAAAAAAAAAAAATTCTCAAGAACAAATGCAATGCCCAAAATAAAAAATGAATATCTGGGAACTAAAATCAAATTTTCGTTTACAACTCAACAAAACCATGAAAGTGGAATTTTTATTCACTTTATTTTCTTCAAGAGGAATGATTTGTCAATTATAAAGGGGATAATCTGGGGATTATCTCATACTACGCTTATCATTGTCGATGATCTTGACTAATTCTCAGATTTCATTTTGTAGCCTAACTCAAATAAATAAACACTATCAGTTAATTAAAGAACCAACTCAAAAACCAAATTTTACCAGAAATATTGCTGGTGAAATTATTGAGAACAGACGCAATGTTGAAAATAAAGAATGCAAATCTACTAAATGAAAGTATTTCTTTTTTGACAACCAAGAAAACCCTGAAATTAGTAAGATTTCACTTCTTCATAAATTTTACTTTGGTTATTTGAATTAGGAGAGTGAGCTAGCGAGCAATGTTACCCTCGATGGATTTTCCAAGTATAACCAGACTTAGCAATTATTATTTGTCCCAATCACAATGTCCTGGTCAAACACTCAAACAAATAAAGAACTACATGCACCTAACAATGGCACAAACCTTACCAAAAATATATGCACTAATTGATAATTGGTTACCTGTCGGTATAATTAAAAATTCCGATTTTTATTTATTAACAAAAATAATAGCATTAAATTATGATAAAAATCTATGAAAAAAATTTGATGCAAAACTAAAAAGAGATACTTCCTCCGATTCCCATTTTGAAATCCATTAAAAGAATTTTGAATTTCAAACACCTTTGAATTTTAATTTCCTAAATTTGTTTAAACATAAAATTAGAGAATTTTAATTTGTCACCCTAAACTAATATTTTCATTATGAATCTACCTTAATTAGTGGATTTGAATCATTATGATTCCATCTTGTAAATTGAAATTGGACCATTGTGCCCCTATTATGCATTTTAGAAGAGATAACTACTACCATTAATGAAGAATCAATTCAAATAGGAAACAATCACTCATATAATTAGTTACCATCATACAATTAGTTTTATTACTCATTTCCACGGAAATCATCATTTCCCTTTATCACCCATACAATTAGTTTCCATCATACAATAAGTTCTATTACTCATTTCCGGGGAAATCATCATTTACCTTTATTACTCAGTTCCTACTAAAACAAGTCTGGGGAAATCATCATTTCCCTTTATTACTCATTTCCCTTAATTACTCTCTCTTTTAACCAGAAGTTTCCACAAATCACAGGATACACATACACTTAGTTTTATCCTTGCCTTTAGTGTTTCATTTTTGAATCAAGCCGATTCTCTCTCTCTCTGGTATTTTTGAAGAACCATGAAATTACTCTCACTTTCTCTCTGGATTGAGATGGTTAAACTGGGATGGTGGTGACGAAGTGCCACCACCACCATGTAACGGTGGTGGTTGGAGATCAAAGGCCGAAGATCGGAAGGGAAGAGCTCCATCAAGTTTTGGCCGGAGAGTGCTCTGAAAGTTCTCTGCGGTGCGTGGAGTGGTGTCGGCATAGAGCTCCATCACGATTTGACCACATGGTGCACCGCCGCCAAACTCGGAATCGATCGGTCTCGACGGCGACGGAAAAACCCAACGAGTAACCTTTTAATCTCGATCGATCTCACAATCTCGTTTGATTACTGTAATCTTTTGTGCTGTGTTGTATGGAGGTGGTGGGTCTTGGATCTTGTTAATGGTGGCGGTGTTTTTTTTATTCAATGATGGGTTGTTTTCGATTCAAGGCTGGTGTTTTTCTTCGATATAATAAAAATGGTAAATCAATAAACCATGTTCACATGCGTTTCCAACGATGATTATTTCATACAATGAATATGGTTTATTGATTTACCATTTTGGTTATTTGATATAGTAAAAGTGGTAAATCAACAAATCATGTTCACTGATACGTGAACATGGTTTATTAATTTACCATATTGGGTGATTTGATATAATAAAATATGGTTCACTGGTTTAGCACTTCGGCACTTTGGCGATTCAGCAAAGTAAATATGGTGCATTAATCTACCATATGTTTCATGGTTAATCTACCGTTTTTTTGTGATGCATTAATCTGCCATTTTTTTGTGGTGCATTAGGTCAAAATGTCATGATTATTTATTTTTAATTTTGTTTGGAGATTTTAGGTGTGAGAAGATTAGAGAAGAGAGAATTAAAAAAAATAGAAAAGAGAGATTTTAGAGAGAGAGAGAGAGAGAGAGAGAGAGAGAGAGAGAGAGAGAGAGAGAGAAATTAGGAAAGATTAGGAGAGAGATAAATTAGGAAAGATTAGGAGAGAGATAAATATATTAGGAAAATCAGGAGAGAGAAAGGGTGTTTTGGGGTTTACTTGAATTTCACGATGGAATCATAAATATTCAAATCTCATATGATGGAATCATAATGATCTCTTTTGTACAGGACCCCTAATTAACTCTCCCTAAAAAATACTCCATATTTCTCAACGTAATTTTATAATTTGTTTTATATAAAGTTAAAGTGCTCATTGAGGACTTTGGTGCAAATTTTTTTTAAAAATTCTACGGAAGTATATTTTTTAAGGTCCACAAAATATACATTTTTAAAAGGGGACATTTAAAATTGGGATGGAGGAATATATACATATACATTACATCGTTTGACAAAAATAAATTTTTATACTAAGAGAAATGAATTTTTAAGTTGGCTAACTAAACACCCTTAATCAATTGCCCAAGTCAATTTCTTCTTCTTTTTCTGAGTTCTTTTTTTTTTTTTTTTGCCGACACAGAAAAAGAAAAGGAGCCGTCCACTATCCTTACTATGTATTGGACTCTCTTGGCTAGGTTTGTTTTGTTAGGGCTATAACAATTTAGTTCAAATTTATTAGAAAACATTTATTTTAACCTCTTACAAATAACTCAACGCTGACAATAGTAAAAAAAAAATAGTTTATATCTAAATTTCGTTTTTTTCAGTGTATTTTTCTAACCTAGCGAGGTCGCTTGACCTCGCTGGTATCATAGTAGAGTCGCCGATGGCACCTATTGTATGTTCAATATTGTGCCACCTCATTGGCAATCGTAATATTTTTTACAAAAATGCTACTTGTACAACTATTTCAGCTCCTATTTTTTAGTGTTTCGTAACTTTACAACAATATGATTCGTTACATTTTCTATGATTCATAACGTTTGGTGCGTTTAGTAACTTTTATACATAAAATTCGTAACTTTTATAGGGGTGCAAATGATACACACCCAAATAAAAGAAGTGTATTGTAGCCTTTCATTAGAACTTATTTCTTGAACAGACAACATTACTATGAAAGACATTGTGCATGTCCAGTTTTCTTAGATAAATCTGATTCGATCATGTGGATATCGCAAATGGCCAAATGTACCATACAGCCCACAATCCTTATCCTTTATGCCAAACATGGATAGAGTTGTAGGCTTCCATGATTAATTTCTTTTCCCATTTCGGTGATTAGCCAGTATGTCGTTAATGTTTAAAAGTTAATTGAAATGTATGAAAAATATATATAAGGACGTGCAAAAGTGTATAGAAAAGTGAAAAATATATATTATAGTGTGTGTTTTCTTTGTATTATTCTCTGTTACAGTCCAATAGACTGTCGATAGAAATACCGTTTTCAAAATTCTTAAAAAAGAAGGCTTTGATCAGTTTTGAGACGGGGACATGATTTGGCTGCAAGTGTGTAAAAATAAAGCTCTACGTCTATAGCAATTTCCATGTCTTGCTAAGCAGCCCAAGCTACCATTTCGGTCATTGAAGACCCTACCACTCTCCATTTTATTGATTTAGTACCTGCCTACGAAAAAAATCCTTGGGCATAGGGTGGGTGACAACTCTACCATTTTGTAGGAACAAACTTTGGACTTTGGGAGAAGATTTTGGGTGCAAATTGGGTAGGGGTGAGGTGGTACCTGAGTGAGACATCTGCGCCGTCCAAAAATGCAATCGACCGTCCGGATTAAAACTTACATTTCCTTTTCGTTTTTTTTTTAAATCCACTCGACATTTCAATTTGGACGGTCGGTTATATTTTTGGACGACCCGGATGTGACGCACGGGTACCACGTGGTACCCTTCCCATACCCCAAATATTCTCCTTGCAGCTTTTGATGTTCTCATTTGCATTTTTTAATTTCGGAAGTAGAGATCATCATGTATTGTGCACATATCTATCTATCTATCTATCAATACCCTATAATAATGTGTTTTGCCTATAAAATTCTCCAAACTCCAAATCCTAATTTCCTCGCATTTTGTCTCTTTTTTTTTTTTTTAAATTAAGAGAGAGGGGAGAATAAAGTGGATAAAGTGGGGGTAAGGAAGGGGCCAGAGATCCTCTATTCCAAATTCTCTCTGTGCCTCTGTTGCAAGGGGTTTTGAGCTGTTGGATCACACACAAATTTTGAAAACATTAAAACAAAATTCACAATCCAATGGTCCAAAACCCCTTGCAACAGACGCACAAGGAGAATTTGGAACAGCGGATCTCTAACCTAAGGAAGGAGAGAGAGAGACACGAGTGTGTGTGTGTGGAGGTTATGTGGGAGGGAGGGGAAAGGGAGTTCCAAATTCAAATGTGTTTTTGTTTTTTAAGTAACGTTGTGTCCGCTCGATACACGAGACCGAAAAAAATACCAATGTGATTTTTTATCAATTAGCGTTGTCCACGTCCAATACACAACTGTCAAAAAAAATTCTGATGTGATTTTTTTCCCCTTGCATCGAATTGGAATAACGCTGGTTTATCGATCTCAAAGGCATGATTGTCGCTTTTCTAAGACAATGATTTTGCTCTTGGCAAATAATGTAAACTGCAAATCAAGAAGAAGTAGGATTCGTATTAATTTGTGGTTTTTGGGTTGGGTTAACGACCAAATCGGGTTACTGTTGTGAATTCTGGATCACGCACGCACTCAAACACACACAAGAAATCTGAGGAAAAACTCCGTCCATCCGTATATATTCTCAAATATACAAAGACATGAAAAAACCTCTCCGGGGAGCAATAACCGGCTCCCACTCCGGCAGGGGAAGCCACAACCGGCTCCCCCTATCACACTCTCAACCTGTCCCACTCATTTGCTACCATTGTATTTTTAGAGATACAAATCCTAAACCCTATAGGAAACTAAACAATAGGAAACCTAAATGCAATAAAAGAAGGTCTAAATGACAACAAGAGGGGGGTGAATTGGGTTTTAACTGAAAGAATTAAAAAAAAAAACTTACTGCAAAAACATATTCAAGCCAATATATAGAAAAACTGGACAGATGCAGCAAACTCAAAAACAGAAAGCCAGCAGATGTGAGTAACTAATTAACAAAATTCTAGAACTTCAATATGTGGTATTAATCAACTAATTATGCAAGCAATTCTACCCCAAGTTCAGAGATATATCAACCAATTTATGAAGTACGGAAATGCAAAGCAGAGAGTAAAAGAGTAAGGGAGAGAGAAATCAAACACGAGGATTTTATAGTGGTTCGGTCCGCAACTTCACGGCCTACTCCACTCCCCGAGTATCCTACTCAGGAATTGCTGCACTATCTCCAACAGTTTTACAACCTTCTAGCTTCGCAGGTGCTAGAAAACCTTTACAATCGAGCGATTACTCCGAATCGACTCCCAACTAGCTATGAATCCGGCGCTAGTAAAACCTAACCCAAATGATTTTTCTACCTAAAAATCACTCACAAAAAGGGTTAAGAAAAATTCTGGGAATAAGGGTGAATTCTCCCTTTTTACGATCAGGCTTAATAACTCTCACTCAATCTAGTGTATGAAATCAAGATGAAGAACAAGAGTTGAATGGCAGATTTTCAAATAAAAGCTCACTGGAATTTTCCTCAAGTGCTGTGTCTTTTTGCTTCCTCTTTGTTCTCCTTTTAACCTTGAAGACCCAAAAATTGAACGTTAGAAATTTTTCAGCCGTTGGAATCATCCCTCAGCATCTTGTCTTGAATTATTTCCATATTCTTCCATGATTCTTGTTTCCAGATTGCTCCTTTTCAAATATGTGACTGGTTCCTCTTCCTTCCTTGTAGGATTTTGTAGCCGTTTGAAATTGTGGAGTCAAGATTGGTCCTCAATCTTGCTCTTTCCATATACTTGACTGTTGGAGATAGGAAAGTTTGACTCACCTTCCAAAAAGATCTTCAATTGACCCATAGCTGATTGCTCCTTCAAGTTTCTCCTTTCCTTCCATGGCTGCCTTTGCCTTCTTTCTTGTTTTTAACGTGAAACTAGGTTTAGAAATTGTTCCCCTGTATCAACGACAGATTATAGAACTAGGCTTTGAGGGAAATTTCACTTTAAGTCCCTTCAAAGATAGAGAATATCATAATTAGCCCAACAAAATCATATTTTATAAATGAAGCCCAATTGACTAATAAAGCTTAAATAAGTATATGTTTGTTATCATCAAAATCTAAAATGTTGGGGCTAACAATCTCCCCCTTTTTGATGATGACAAACACTTATATCAATGATACTGAAAAGGAGAGTTTAGAGTAAATGAAGATCACTCCCCCTTAAGTGATGCACTCCCCCTTAATCAATGCGTCATCTCATTTGACTTCCTTTTCTCTTTTCTGATACCTTCTCCCCCTTTGTCATCAACAAAAAATCTGTATAGGATACCTGTTCTTATAGAAAAGAGCTAGGCCAAGCTTTGGTAACATCAAAAAGATCAAAAGCATCAAACAAGACACTTTCATAGACTAATGAGATTAGATACAATCAAGTTAGGATGGTGCCGTGGTGCTTAACAAGATAGGACACTAGACAGCATAACCACATATTTCAAAAGGATAAGTCGCTTGAATGTTAAAACTATATGCAGCTGTCCAAAAAAATTATCACTAATAGGCAAAAAAAGAGGCAGCTGTATTCACAAAAAAAATGTAGTGATATCATAAACTTTGCTATGAAACTTCCTGGAACACGAAACTTTCATAAACTAAGGGTTTAGAAACAACGAGCATAAGATGGTGTTTAGCAAAAATATGAAACCTTGAGGCAAAAACTAAATCCCAACCTGATGAGCCAAAACTGAATGCAACTGATGGTAAAAAAAAACTTTGCTCGCTACGTGATGTTTGAGCTAGCTCAAGTAACAGTTGCATAAAAAAATTACTGTCTCATGATTTAAACTTAACCATGACAATAGCACCCAAAAAAAATATAGATGGGGTAAACAATATTAGTTCCGAGAAAGATAGAATTCGATCAAGAGTCATCAATAATGAGATCAAGAACTATCAACAGGGGTTCGACATACCAATTTCTCTTCTTATGCTGCAAAATCTATCCTCACTTAGAGGTTTTGTAAAGATATCAGCTAGTTGATTATCGGTGCTCACAAAATCAATGACAATATCTCCTCTTTGAACATGATCTCTAATGAAGTGATGTCTAATATCAATATGCTTGGTTCTAGAGTGCTGAATAGGATTCTTAGTCAAATTGATAGCGCTTGTATTATCGCATCTAATAGGAATATGATCAAAGTATAAACCAAAATCCTCTAGCTGTTGTTTCATCCATAAAATTTGCGCACAACAACTACCAACAGCAACATATTCTGCTTCAGCAGTAGATAAGGCAACAGAATGTTGTTTTTTACTAAACCAAGAAACAAGAGAATGTCCAAGAAATTGACATGTACCACTAGTGCTTTTTCTATCTATTGTACAACCAGCAAAATCCGCATCAGAATATCCAATTAACTCCAAGGAAGTGCCTCTAGGATACCACAATCCTAAATTTGGAGTACCAATCAAGTATTTAAAAATTCTTTTAACAGCCGTGTAGTGTGATTCTTTAGGAGAGGATTGAAATCGTGCACATAAACACACACTAAACATTATATCCGGTCTACTAGCTGTTAGGTAAAGGAGAGATCCGATCATACCTCTGTATTTCTTTTCATCAAAAGGCTTACCCTTTTCATCTTTGTCAAGTTTGGTCGAAGTACTCATAGGAGTACCCATTGCCTTTGCATCTTCCATTCCGAACCTCTTCAATAGATCCTTGATGTACTTGGACTGATTTATAAATATTCCATCCTTTGATTGCTTTATTTGTAGTCCAAGAAAGTAGGTGAGTTCTCCCATCATACTCATCTCGAATTCACCTTGCATACATTTTGCAAAGTCCTCGCACAAAGTTTCGTTAGTAGCACCAAAAATGATATCATCAACATAAATTTGAACTAAAAGTAGATCACGATCTTTGGTTTTTATAAAAAGAGTAGTGTCAATTTTTCCTTTTGTAAAACCATTTTCAATCAAAAAATTGCTCAAACGATCATACCATGCTCTAGGCGCTTGTTTTAAACCATAGAGTGCTTTTAGAAAGCTTGAAAACATGATTTGGAAACTCATGATTTTGAAAACCAGGGGGTTGTTCAACATAAACTTCTTCGGAAATAAAACCATTTAAAAATGCACTCTTTACATCCATTTGAAAAAGTTTGAAATTTCTAAAACAAGCAAATGCAAGTAACATTCTAATAGCTTCAAGTCTAGCAACGGGGGGCAAAGGTTTCATCAAAATCTATGCCCTCCTCTTGATTGTAACCTTGGGCTACGAGACGAGCTTTATTTCTAATTACCACACCGGTTTCATCCATTTTGTTTCTAAAGACCCATTTAGTTCCAATGACGGAACTATTTTTAGGTCTAGGTACCAAGGTCCATACCTCGTTACGTTCAAATTGGTTAAGTTCTTCTTGCATAGCAAGAATCCAACTCTCATCTTTTTCAGCTTCAACAAAAGACTTAGGCTCAATTTGCGATAAAAATGCAAGATTATTGCAAATATTACGAAGAGAAGATCGAGTCATCATACCTTGAGATGGATCACCTATTATTTGCCCTTTGAATTGATCGCTAGCATACCTCCATTCTCTTGGAACGGTAGCAACATCTCTATGTTGTGGTGTACTTGAGAGCACACCATCATAAAAAATTGGACTACTTTCATGATTCTGATTTGCAACACTTGAGCCGATATTCTGTACTTGATTGGCTGCAATTGAGCTGACTTCATTAGCTTCAATGGCCTCATTAGAGACTGATTTTGCAGCAGCTTGTACTTGAGTTAGTTTGCTTATTGAGGTGTCCTGTGGCATCTCATCATCTATGCTGTCAATACGAGTAAAACCCTTGGAAGGGACATGATCAGATTCATCAAATGCAACATGGACAGATTCTTCTACAACTAAAGTTCTCTTGTTAAAAACTCTATATGCCTTGCTAGATGTAGAATAACCAAGAAATATGCCTTCATCGGATTTAGCATCAAACTTACCCAAATCATCCTTGTCATTATTATGAACAAAACATTTACAACCGAATGCACGAAAATGACTAATGTTAGGCTTCATACCTTTCCAAAGTTCATATGGAGTCTTTTTGAGAATAGGCCTAATCATAACACGATTCATAACATAGCATGCGGTATTAACGGCCTCAGCCCAAAAATATCTAGGCAAGTTTTTTTCACATAACATAGTTCTCGCCATATCTTCCAAGGTCCTATTTTCCGTTCAACTACACCATTTTGTTGAGGGGTTCTAGGGGCAGAAAAATTATGATCAATGCCATGTTCATCACAAAACAACTCAAATTCACTATTGTCAATTTCTCTACCATGATCACTTCTAATACTAGATATGAGAAAACCTTTTTCATTTTGAACTTTTCTACACAACTTAGTAAAAGCAGGAAATGCATCATTTTTATGTGCAAGAAACATAACCCAAGAATATCTAGAATAATCATCAACAATAACAAGAGCGTAGTGTTTACCACCAAGACTAATTGTTCTAGTAGGTCCAAACAAGTCCATATGCAAAAAAAGTAATGGTCTAGATGTAGAAACAATGTTTTTGGATGAAAAAGAAGTTCTAGTTTGTTTTCCCATTTGACATGCATCACAAAGTCTATCTTTTTCAAACTTTATTTTTGGAAGACCAATAACCAAATCCTTGTTTGAAAGCTTTGAAATCAAATGCATGTTAGCATGTGCAAGTCTCTTATGCCACAACCAACTATTCTCATATACTGCAGTCAAGCATCTATCATCATTGGAAGATAAGGAATGAGCATCTATAATGTAAACATTTTCATGTCTAGTACCAACAAAAATTGTTTTCTTTTCTTCTATGTCTTCTATGATGCAATGTGATTTTTCAAAAATAACTCTATGACCCTTATCACATAGTTGACTTATGCTAAGTAGATTATGTCTTAATCCATCAACAAGAAGCACATTTTCAATGATAGGGAAGGGGTCCTGATATCACCAATACCTATGATTTTACCTTTGCCATTGTCACCAAATGTCACGAAACCACCTTCTTTAGATGATAAGGTACTGAATAGCTTAGCATTACCGGTCATATGTCTTGAGCATCCACTATCTAAGAACCACCGTTCATTCTTTGCTTTTGTGCTCAAACATACCTCGCTTTTTTCATGAGCCATTAAGCGAGAGGTTTGCTTGGTCGCTCTCCTCTTCTGAGCCGCTTTCATCGCTGCCATTTCCCATGCCGCAAGCATCGCTCTTCTTTTGCCTTCTTCTTTGGATTCCTTTGCTTGAGGACAATCAAACTTGACGTGGCCGGTTTTGATTAGCTTGTAACATATGATGGAATCTGTCTTATTGTTCTCCTTCTTGGTTAAATCATTCTTGAAGAACTTTTTCCACTCTCCTTTTTCTTCCTCATGAATCTTTTGAACTTTCTTGTAAACATAGCCATTTCCTCATCACGCCACTTGACTCCGAGTTATCTCCATCATTCTTTGAACTTGTGGTGGAGCATTTTAGAGCTATACTCTTCTTTTTCGGTTCTTGATCCTCTTCCAAGTTCATTGTTATCTCATGAGTCAAAAGGGACCCTGAAGTTCATCCAAGCTATACTTGGTGAGATCTTCTTTTGCCTCAATGATTGCGGTCACCTTTGGCTCCCATTGCTTTGGTAGTGACTGAGAATCTTCCTCACAAGATCAACATTAGAGTAAGGTTTTCCAAGAGATTTTAAACCATTAACAATATCTGTAAAACGAGTGAACATGCTCGAAATAGATTCACCAGGCATCATCTTAAACAACTCATATTTATGAACTAGCATGTTAATCTTAGACTCCTTAACTTGATTCGTGCCCTCATGTGTAACCTCTAGCTTATCCCATATCTCTTTAGTGATTCACAAACGAGATATTTGATTAAATTCAGCAGGGTCAAGAGCACAATATAACATGTTCATTGCCTTGGCATTCAATTGAACACCTTTCAAATCATTTTCATCCCATTCTTTTTCTTCTTTATCAACGACTACCTCATTCACAGTTTTAGTCGGTCGAAATGGTCCACCAACAATCACTTTCCACACCTCATAATCAGTGGCTTGAATATAAATACGCATCCTAGCCTTCCAATAGTTATAATTAGACCCACTAAACAGAGGAGGTCTATTGGTCGATTGGCCTTCGGGGAGGAAGGTGCCATAAGGGGTTGCCATGGATCTACTCTAAGACGATTAAGTCCAAAAAAAAATAACTAGAGCCGAGGCTTTGATACCAATTGAAGGTCTAAATGACAACCCAAGAGGGGGGGTGAATTGGGTTTTACACTAAAACGCGGAATTAAAAAAAAAACTTACTGTAAAAATGATTCAAGCCAATATATAGAAAAATCGGGACGGTATATCTGACAAACTCAAAACAAAGCCAATGCAGATGTGAGTAACTAATTAACAAAATTCTAGAACTTCAATATGTGGTATTAATCAACTAATTATGCAATCAATTCTACCCCAAGTTCAGAGATATATCAACCAATTTATGAAGTACGGAAATGCAAAGCAGAGAGTAAAAGAGTAAGGGAGAGAGAAATCAAACACGAGGATTTTATAGTGGTTCGGTCCGCAACTTCACGGGCCTACTCCACTCCCCCGAGTATCCTACTCAGAATTGCTGCACTATCTCCAACGGTTTACAACCTTCTAGCTTCGAGGTGCTAGAAAACCTTACAATCGAGCGATTACTCCGAATCGACTCCCAACTAGCTATGAATCCGGCGCTAGTAAAACCTAACCCAAATGATTTTTCTACCTAAAAATCACTCACAAAAAGGGTTAAGAAAATTCGGGAATAAGGGTGAATTCTCCCTTTTTACGATCAGGCTTAATAACTCTCACTCAATCTAGTGTATGAAATCAAGATGAAGAACAAGAGTTGAATGGTAGATTTTCAAATAAAAGCTCACTGGAATTTTCCTCAAGTCTTTGTGTCTTTTTTGCTTCCTCTTTGTTCTCCTTTTAACCTTGAAGACCCAAAAATTGAACGTTAGAAATTTTTCAGCCGTTGGAATCATCCCTCAGCATCTTGTCTTGAATTATTTCCATATTCTTCCATGATTCTTGTTTCCAGATTGCTCCTTTTCAAATATGTGACTGGTTCCTCTTCCTTCCTTGTAGGATTTTGTAGCCGTTTGAAATTTCACTTTAAGTCCCTTCAAAGATAGAGAATATCATAATTAGCCCAACAAAATCATATTTTATAAATGAAGCCCAATTGACTAATAAAGCTTAAATAAGTATATGTTTGTTATCATCAAAATCTAAAATGTTGGGGCTAACAGAAATCACTCCCATCCGGCCCACACCGGGTGGAATCCCAACAATCACCCCCTCCACACCGAGTGGGCAAAGTTGTTGCAACACCCCGATGTTGCCACTTCTAATCAGCTACCTCTAGCGCCTGTGTCACTAACCAATCGAGCATCCATGCACCACCAAACAGAGTGCAAAAACCCGAAAGAGTGTATCCTTGCAAAACTAGATTCCGCAGCCGATCAAAAAATTCGAGTACCGCACCCCCTCAAAAAGAATGTCTCCACTCATCCGAGTACCGCACCCCCTCAACTAGGATGCCTCCACTCGCACACCTCAAACCCGAGGTGTGTGCGCTCACCAACAGAAGCGCCCGCGCTCTCTAAAGAAGCGCCTGGACCCCCTCATCGAGTGCCCACAGCTTCATCGCCGCGCTCCGCCACTCTAGCATCCTGTCTTGTCAAGAGAATACAGTTACCCTCTGCCCACACCAGAGGCTCATCCCTCCAAATGATCTCACACACCATCTGCGATGAGGCTGACTCCTTCTTTAACACCGCATCCCCCATCGAGTTCCTCCGCACCCCCACCGGGATACACCTCTCGTGAATCCGGGATGTGAATAAATCCTGCTAGATCTTCGTGGCTCCGATTGAACCAGACTGCCTCCGATTACCGCTGACCAACTCCGATCTATCACTCTAGTAAGCGTCTGTGCTATTAACCAATCGAGTGTATCCGCACCCACCAAACAGAGATGCAACACTCGAAAGAATGTATCCTTGCTCACTAGTTTCTCCGACTGATCACCACAGCTCAACCGCCACGAATCCGCAATCACCCGATTGCTCCGGTCAACCTCCGATCTCTGCAAAGTCTATCCAATACTTCTGGTGTGTAGCTCTTCCAACTCCGCTCGCCTTTTCCATCACCAATCTGCCACTCCTGGTTCATGGATGTTCCATTCCTGGCTCTCCCAACACCACCTGGACTCCCATCGGATCTCCCATGGTTTGCCTCCGACTCAACAACATCCCATCCGATTGACCTGACCGCGTCGGATACTCCTCAATCTCTCCGGATGTGTCTAGGACTGCAAAATCCGGTTCAAATCACCCAAATCCAAACCCACCAATGAATCTGGAACCGTCCAATTAGCTAGAAACCAGTGACCAAAACCGACCGTGAGCACTCTGTTGGGCTCGTCTCGTCGAGACGAACAAAACCCTATGAGCAAAATCTCCGATTGACTTCGTTTCTTTTTTTTGTTCTTGAATCCGTGAGTTTCAAACGCGAATCCGGTGACCTCTCGCTCCACCCGAGCTCTGATACCAGTTTGTTGTGAATTCCAGGTCACGCACTCACTCAAACACACATAAAAAATCTGAGGAAAAACTCCGTCCATCCGTATATATTCTCAAATATACAAAGACATGAAAAACCTCTCCAGGGAGCAATAATCGGCTCCCACTCCGGCGGGGGAAGCCACAATTGGCTCCCCCTCTCACACTCTCAGCCTGTCCCGCTCACATTTTGCTACCACACACCAAAAAGAGAGACAACAAGAGTATTTATAGAGATACAAATCCTAAACCCTATAGGAAATCCTAAACCCAATAGGAAATCCTAAATGCAATAGGAAATCACTCCCATCCGACCCACACGGGGTGGAATCCCAACAATCACCCCCATGTCGCCTCCTCCATGTGCATGGGGTTCTTTCCATGTGCGCGCAGGCCCAATCTGTTGGGGAGTATGCACGGAGTCCAACACATCACATGGACCCAATATACATTGAATGACCCATATCCACTTAAAAGGCTAAGCCTTGTAAGTGGTGAGCCATCCAATAATATATTAAAGTCCAACTCTTTTTCTTTTTATCCATTGTGGGACTCAATCTTTCACACATGTTTCCAACAATCTCCCCCTCATGTGTGAACCATGCATTGGGCCTAGTTCCCCCTCGATCTGATCCATTTGACTCCCCCTTAATTCTTGATCTATCTCTCCAACACCGTGTCCAAACCTGGGCTTATTTACTGCACCCACTCCATCATGAGCCACCATACTCCACGAGAGCCACCTTTGCTTGCCAGCTAGGTGCCGCACGCACTAGGAATTTTTCCTGCTCCATCGAGAGTACCCACTCCACCGAGAGCCACCTGCTGCATGCACCAGGAATTTTCTTTCTCCATCGAGAGTTACAATGGATTTTTCATGCTCCTCCGAGAGTCTCCGTGCAAACCCACAACCACCGATGCTTCTAGGAGAGTCCGCCCATAGATCGCCAGCCATCGGCTTTGATACCACTTGTTAGAAGTCTGATCTGCCTGAGGTTCTTTCCATGTGCGCGCAGGCCCAATCTGTTGGGGAGTATGCACGGAGTCCAACACATCACATGGACCAATATACATTGAATGACCCATATCCACTTAAAAGGCTAAGCCTTGTAAGTGGTGAGCCATCCAATAGTATATTTAGGTCCAACTCTTTTTCTGTTTATCCAATGTGGGACTCAATCTTCCACACATGTTTCCAACAGTTACCTATGTGTGTGTGACCCGGTGAAGAAAGTGGAAGAGGTTGAAGTAATTATACTGGTTGAAGTAATTATACTCTTATAGGACTTCTAAAATATCTAACTTATACTCATTCTATACAATTTATGCACGATATTTAAAAAAGTGATACACAGGAACATTAATTATTGAGTTTTAGAAATCTCTCTCTTGGGTGCTCTATCTACCATTATTAAACGATTTGAAGCTTTTACGCCGTATAATTGAGGCTGATACTCGAAGCTCGTAGCATTACGCCATCGCAAAAGATTGTCGTTGTTCTAATACGTAATCACGAATTCGTAATTCATTAACAAATAAACCGGTTGAGTTTGTGAGCTAACATAAACCATCGCTTCCACATTCGGGTTTTTTTTTATATCGGCAATAAAGTTTTATTAGTGAAAACTTGACAAATGAAACATCAAGTTGGGGGAGAGGACGGTTTGAGAAATTCAAATACATGTCAGGACAAGTCCAAAAAACACCCAATGGACCGAAGTCCAAACACCTAAAGGTCAAAGCCCAAAACAAGCAAGCATTCCATGTATGTTCACAATTTGGATAGTGATCTGATTGAGGGACTTTATCACGAGGAACATGCATTCCGCGCAGTGGCAGCTCAAGGAATTTTGAATAGAGGTGTTAAAAAATTACCTTAATTCTACTAGCTCTACTAACTAGCCATGTATACAAAAAAATTTATACTATAATAGTATGAATAATGCGACCAATAACACGAAAATACGTAAGATGTCATAAGTGCATGTTCTCGGCAAATTCTATTTTGGGTCAACAAAATTAAATCGGAGCATAAAAACATTAGTTTTTATTGCAGGAAATTGTGTGGCGAATAGGTTCATACGCTCATTTTTAGAGGGAAAATGCTACAATACACACCCCTTATTTGGGTGTGTACAAATACACACCCCTATAAAAGTTACGAATTTTTTGTAAAAGTTACGATTTTTTTTATATAAAAGTTACGAGACAAACCAAAATATTACGAATCATAGAAAATGTTACGAATCATATTGCTGAAAAGTTACGAAAAACTAAAAAATGTTACGATTGCTGATGAGGTGGCACAATCTGGACCATACAATTGATGCATATGGTACACCCAAATAAATGGTGTATATTGTAGCCATTTCCAAATTTAGAGATATATAGTTGATTGTTGTTTGAAGAAAAGTTAGAGACCGATATCAATACCAATAGATACTTTTTCTGTCTATAAGTTTTTTAATTTGTATAATTAAAAGTTGGGTAAATTTCACCTACCTCCCCTGAGGTTTCTGACAATTACAGGGACTTCCCCTAAGGTTTTGAAATTCCATTGACCTGCCCTACTTTTGAAAATAAATGTCACATACCTCCCCTCCATTAAATTCCGTTTGAAAAGTTAACGAAAAACGCTGATGTCACCCCCACCTCACTCTCCTCTTTTTATTTTAAATCTTAAAATGTTTATAACTTTTGTTTTATATATTCACTTTTTATGAAATTTATATATTTAAAATCTACTTGAAAAGATCTATAAAATGAGATCCATATTCAATGTGAAATTATGAAAAAATAAAATCTTAATTTTCAATGTGAATTATCATGCTACATAATTTAAATTTTTCAATGTTTAACTCAAAACTTTAAACCTCAAAATTCTTACAACTTTTTTTGTAAGGTTCTGGGTTCGACTCCTATGGAGAGGAGGTCAACCCTTGTAGTTTACTAACATCTAACAGCTAACTCTATTGATGAATATCGAATGACAAAAAAAAATGACAATATAATTAAAATTTGCATTGAAAATTTAAAATTTTATTGGGATAAAGTCACCATTAAATAGAAAAATGGACTTGCAAATTTACCATGTTCATTTAATTAAGAATATATTTGGAAAAAACAAAATTGTTAAACATGAAGATTTTATGATGTTTCGTACTCCCTCTGTTCCAAATTATTTGCCCCCCCTTTTGGGAGTGCGTGCATTTTGCACTAAAAAAATAACGTGTTTATGAGAACTTTTTTTGAAAAAGAATTACACCAATTTTTTCTTCTCAATAAGATCTTTAAATTGGTATAAAGTTTGTTGAAAAAAATTAATGTTTGTACATTATTTTTTGCGTGTAAAATGCACGCATTCCCAAAAGGGGCAAACAATTTGGAACGGAGGGAGCACAATTTTTGCATAAAATTTTGACTTACACATTGAAAATAATTTAAATTATGTAACATTATAATTAAAATTCACATTGAAAAAATAAGATTTTATTTTTTCATAATTTCACATTGAATATGGATCTCATTTTATAGATCTTTTCGAGTAGATTTTAAATATATAAATTTCATAAAAAGTGAATATAAAAAAAAAGTTATAAACATTTTAAGATTTAAAATGAAAAGAGGAGAGTGAGGTGGGGGTGACATCAGCGTTTTCCGTTAGCTTTTCTAACGGAAGTTAACGGACAGGAGGTATGTGACATTTATTTTCAAAAGTAGGGGAGGTTAGTGAAATTTCAGAAACCTTAGGGGAGGTCCCTGTAATTGTCTGAAACCTCAGGGGAGGTAGGTGAAATTTACCCTTAAAAGTTTGTACTTTGTTTTGAGCTAATATATCAAGTTTTCAATTGTGAATATCCTCATTGCTGGATTTCTAAAGTATATAAATAAGCGTTCAAATAAATTCGAGATAATACTATTACATGTAATATAAAATATAATTGAGTTTAGGTTGTTCTATAAATCGTGTATGAGAGCCGTCTATGGCTTTTAATTGGGTTATTTACATTGTGAAAAATAAAATTTCCTCAACCAAAACCGAAAAAATTGAATAAAGATGAAAAATTCAAAAACATACAGATTCTCTTAAGGACCAATTATTTTATGATTCTTGGACACAACATAATTAACTTTCTGAATAACAATCTTGGGCATCGCCATTAATAATTGTGTTAGAACAATACGTGGCGGTGCAACAAAGACCATAAAATAATTACTAGTACGTGAGAGAGGCCAAACAGGGCCCCGACCCAACTACTCCTTTTTTAGTGCATACCATAATTAAACACAGCTAGATGAATTCGCCAAGTAAATCCTTGTCCTTAAACTCTTGTCGTCAGGTTGCGGTTTTTCGGTTTCCTCAATCTTCAATTATTGACTTGGGATTCTGCTGATTGCTAATGTGCGCCTCACCAAACATGTCCCCCATGCCGGCCCCCTTTAGTTTTTTCATATCTTTTTTCATTTATGTTTTTTATTTAAATTTTGACCGATCAAAACACTTTGGACGATACAAATGTGTCATACAGGAGCGCCCTATAAGGTCCTGTTTCTGATTAATGTGTTTATTCCATCTTAAGATCTAGGTGTTACAAATTCTTATGGAGTTTTTTTTTTTTTTGGCGGAGAAGAGAGAATTTCATTTCATGAGTGTTAACCCAAATATTTTCTGAGAAATACATTATTGATTTTGATGATAACAAACGTATTTTTATTAAATTAGAAATATAATTGATATTGTGATTTTTGATACTAATTTGATTAATTGTTTATTTTGTAGAATTTGGTTGAGATACATAAGGAGAGATTCTACTCCACTAAATCATTATCTCCAATAGCCAAGTTATACATGAAGAAAGAAAAAGATTAAGGACAAATCTTTTCCTAATTTTTGAAAAGCAAAGATCATGGAAATAAGGATTCTTACTTTGGAAAGCAATTCACATGGCTAAAGCTTGATAAATTGAAAATCAATCAGTGCCTCTTTCAAGTATATTATTCCAACGGCTAGTGGAGCAAATGGATGTTGATTGCTTCAATCAAGGCAATTTGAGAATCAATGGATTTGGTTCAACGGCTACTGCATGAAAATCAATTGGTCATTGCTCTCATGTATTGTTTCAATCAAGCCAAAAATGGATTGGCTTATTTCCAAACTTGGGATTGGCTCCTAACGTCCATATGCATGGTGCAATATAAGGTGAAAGCATAATGAAGGAAAAAGACGACAGAGAGCTCCAACGGGAAAAATTACGCGTGCCATTTTTATCCATCAACTCCAAACTTTATCTTGCATATTCTACACTAGTTTGAGTGTTCTATTTGAGATATCATTGTAAAAGGGATTGTACACCCTTGTGAGAATTTATCTTTTGTGAGTGATTTTTGTGTGAGAAAAAAACCACTCGGTTAGGTGTTACTAGCACCGGAGTCAAAACTAGTTGGGTTAGGTTTTTTTAAGAGAGTCAAAACTAGTCGGAGCGATTGGGGACATTGCTCGTTGTAAAGGTTTCTCTAAAGCACCCGCGAAGCTAGAAAGTGTTACTATTGGAGATAGTGCAACAATTCCCGAGTAGGACACTTGGGGAGTGGACTAGGCCGTGAAGTTGCGGACCGAACCACTATAAATCTCTGTGTTTGATTTCTCTCTTCCCTTACTCCTTATTTACTGTCATATAATTATTGTTTGCGTGCTTGAAAATATTTAATTTTATTGCGTGTTGCATCTAGTTATTTAATTCCGCATTATTTTTTGAGATACACAATTCACCCCCTTAGTTTTGGGTTATTGGATTGTGATGTGCTGGGGGTTAAGGAAATACTTATTCCTTCCGTTCCTAAATAATAGTCCCTTACTTTCTCTCTTGCCATTTTTCAAAAAAAAAAAAATATAAGTATTTCCGTGTGTAAATTTTTGAATTTTTTAGCACCGAATTAAAGTACTCGATTAACATGTCTTTTCGTGATGAACTATTATTTAGGAACGGAGGGATTAACATAATAAGATAGCGAGCAAGAGTATGAACCACCGCGTCGTAATATATGAGAGCACATAATGCCTATCATTTTGCTACCCACCTACTAGCAATTAATGACGAGATTAGTGCCTCAAATTTAATACCCCTTGACTTTTAAAGTTTTTTTTTTCTAAAAGAGCAGAATGAGTGGGGTGCCAGATCATCTGTGTCCAAAACTCCTGTGCCTCTGTGTCGATGAGTTTTGGGTTATTGGATTGTGATTTTTTTTTATATTTTAATATTTTTGGTTGATCCAACGGCCAGATTTTTTATGTTTTAATATTTCTGGGTAATCCAATAGCCAGAAAATCCTTCGGCACAGAGGCAAATAAGTTTTTCGGCAAAGAGGAAATGAGCTCGAATGAAGTGGAGGGGAGCCCAGTTCAAAAAAAAAAAAAAAGTGGAGGGGAGCCAAAATAAAGCAAGCGCAGACAAAAGTAAAAAAAGAAAATCACTTTTGTACTGTAGCTTAAAAGTTTGGCCAACCAGGAGCGTTAGCGTACTATACCAAACACGGCTCAAGTTAGACTCGTCCTCTCTCTCTCTCTCTCTCTCATCGCAGACCACCAAACGTCAACAGCCCTGTCATTGGATAAACAGGAAACTGAATGAATTATGAAACCCAGTTCATCCGAATATTCAAGTCGATAATTACTTCTTGATACAGTTGACAATTCAAGCCGACCCAGAAAGGGTTTCTCAAGGTACTACAAACAATTTTCTTCAAACATTGAAGATTTTCCCGGAAAATTTTCTGTCATAGTTGTTTCCTCAATTATATTGCTTGTATCTAAATTTCGATACCCTTGTGAAGAGGTTTGTCTTGGTTGTTGAATATGGCATGTAGTAATTTAGACAGCTTTGACATCATGAATTTGGTTAATTAGTTCATTAAGTTTTCAGTTGGTGTTCTTGTTGTTTTGAAGCTCTCTTATATATGTTAAAAGAATTTGGTGTTTGCGTAATGCTTTGACCATGTTGGTTGAAAGTTGAGACTCAGCAATGAGTGAATGTTGAAATTAATGTGCAGCTATGAATTTTTGGAGTTCAATCTGCATTGAATTATGGAACCATAGCTACAATGATTATAGGTGGGCCTGAGGAAAAGAAAATTCTAGAAGAAGAAGATGAACAATGGAAGTAGTATTTGGGGTATTATGAAGGTATAGCAGATTAGGTCCATCACTATAACAAATAATGAGTCTGAACTAGTAAAATTTTTGAACTTTGATTAGTTTTTTTGTTTGATGACGAAGGAACCACCCTATAGGAGGGCCACTAATTGGACCTGCCTTAAGAGTGTAAACCTCCGGATGAGCCGAAGCAACCACCACCTTAACCCACCAAGTAGATCGTGAAACCTGCCCTGGAGAGGAATCGAACCCTGCCCACTTGGGAGCAAGGCATGACACCTTCCGCTGGGACAAGCCCAGGGTTTTGAACTTTGATTAGTTGAGTGGAAGGTAGGTTGCTTTAGTAGTTCATAATGCATTAGAACATCACAAACACATTTTTCATAGTACGGGATATGAACCAGAGTATGATTGTCTCAGTACTGTGTAAATCGCATCCAGTCCTTTGGACTATGTTCAGGGAGCTTAGTGTCTCCAGTTTCGACCTAAATGTTATTCTAATTATTTAGCAGCATTCCACTATACCTGGAAAAAAAGATGAGGAAAAAATAAAGGATACCCGTTTGGAAGATCAGTTTTATTCTCAATAATCAATTAGTGATTTCCTTTATCTATTCGATCAATCCATTCCTTTCATATTTTTGTATCTGGGATTGGTCTAACCTAGGTTCTTGCAATCTTTATTACAAGAATGGCTTCATCTAATTAACTTTGTGGTATTGAACGGAGTGTGAGCACTATTTGACGAGATAGTTAAGGGCAAAGAATGCTTTGGGACTTTGTCCATCCAATATGATCGAACTAAGAATATCAGCTACAGTAAATAGACAATAGTTTTTCTTCTAATTTGTGTTTTTCCTTTGTCAGGTTACTAGTTGGAACATAAGATTAATAGGAATGGATGTATATGCCGCTCAGAATGCAGATGCAAGTAATCCAGAGATGGGAGAACTATATGCACACGAAGGTGTTGCTTTTGATTCGAAGGACATGGGAGAAACAGGAAGTTTGGATGAATATGCAATGGAAATTTTGACTAGAGTGGACTTGGACTTGGCATATTCTTCTGAAAAGTTGGTAAATTTGGACAAACTCTTGATGCACGTTTTGGCATGCGAGAATGACCTTGAAGCAATGTCCTTGGACAATAACCATACCTCCGTAAATCTTATGGAGCAAGCACTGGTGTTTGATTTCTTATCTGTTTTTTTGGATTCTGAGGTAAAAGAGATGGACAATTTCATGGCTTCGGTCCAAAGGGTGGTTGTTGATGCCCGTGAGAAGGTTGATGCACTTGAGAAGGTGACAGAATTGTTCATTGTAATGGAAGACAAATTGCACGATTCAGAAGAATTGTTGAAACAGTCACAAGAGCAAGTCTTGGAAATCAGTATGCAGTCAGCCAAGTTGCAGAGAACCTTGTTGGCTTTCAAACATAATGATTGTAAGTAAAAGTATCATGTTTAACAAGGATGCATTTCCATCTTGAATTTGAGGAGGAAAGACAAAAGGAAAGAGAAAAGATAGAATAATTTTTTCCCCCTTCTAACTCATTTTTTCCTTTCATTTTCCTCCACAAATCCAAGAGCCAAGCACAGGCTAATCGACCTGTTTTTCTTAGTTAGGGCATCTTAAACCCTTGACGAAATATCTCATCAAACCTAAATTTGATAGAAAACAGTTAAAGATCAGTTCCAATCCTTCAACCACAACAATATCAAATTAAGGAAGTGACAAGTTTTTTTTCACTGAATTTGTTGAAATAAATTTTTTGTGCTTGAAAAGAAGAGACAAGGATAAGGATAGGAGATCGCCTTAACAATGAAACTTCATGGTAATTAGTTTCTTGACGCATTCATGTTAACAGGGAAATATGACAAGGGTACAGGTTTATCAGAAAACGTCGAATTCACGAACATGGATGAGAAACCATTGCTACATACAGTGGAACAAAAAAGGCATATTTTGAGAATGCTGGAGAAATCTCTTGGAAGGGAGCTTGATCTTGAGAAGAAGTTATCTGAATTCAAGCAAAATGAAGAGGATCTGAAATTAAAGCTGCACTTAACGGAACAAGTAGCTTTCTGCATGGAAGAGGCAGCAGAGGTTGTTTGGGGAAGGTTTCTAGAGGCAGAAAACACATCTGAGGTGTTAATGGGCATATCGAAGGAAATGGTCAGTCGTCTTCAAATAATTCAGTTCAATCAAAATGGTTCAATGAAACGAGAAGATGAGGCTAAATGGAAACTTCTAGATTGCATGGAACAGCTAAAAGGCAGAGAAAATGCAATGAGAAAGCTTGAAATGAGAATTGGAGAGCTTATTACCAACAATTCTGAAGTATGTGCTTTGAGAGAAAAAGTAAAGATTCTTGAAGAAAAGCTGAAAGAAGCCGATTCCCAGATTAAGAATGCAAATGAATCCAATGAAGAGAAGGAAGAACATCTTAGACAAGTGGGAAGCATCATTGAGTCTATGAGAGAAGACATAGATAGTTTGGAAAGTAGGGCAGAAAGTGCAGAGGCCAAGATAACACAATTAATGGACACAAACACGGAACTTAATGAAGAGCTGAGTTTTCATAGAAATACTAATGAAACAAACGCAAAGAAGCTGAGTTTAGTTGACAAGCAGTTGAGGGAATTGGAAATCCAACTACAGCACGCAAAAGCAACATCTGAAGCAAGTCAAGAGCAGCAGAACATGTTGTATTCGGCAATTTGGGATATGGAAACTTTGATTGAGGAGCTGAAATCCAAGGTCTCCAAAGCTGAAGTTAAGATTGAAAATGCCGAGGAGCAGTGTATCATATTATCTGAAAACAACATGGAACTGACCAAAGAAGTAAGTTTTATGAGAAAAGAAATAGAAAGGTTGGAGACAGCTTTGGAGCAAGCTAGCCATACAAAAGTAGCGAGTGCAAAAGATATTAGTGTTAAGACGAATGTTATTATGGACATGGTGGTGCAACTTGCCATGGAAAGGGAGCGCATTCAGAAGCAGGTACTTACTTTGCAACTTAGGCTGTGTTTGAATCTTGAATTTTGTTTAGGAAATTGAAAATGGATGGGAAAGATGGTCAAAGTGGTCCCCCCCCCCCCCAATTGCCAGATTCAAACACACCCTTCATTACCATGCCATGTATAGCTTTTGCTTGCCCATTTTCTCTCCTCTCTCTCCAATGCGGTTGTAGCTGGAAGGTTTCCATAACTTTTAATAGTTTTGTTGGTTTATATTTGGTGCAGCTGTCTTCTTTAGCAGAAGAAAATAAAATTGTGGTGGCAAAGTTGAAGAAATCAGAAAGGAGTACTTCGGTTAGTTTACATCAAAATGGGGTTACTGATGATGTATCGCGTCTTTGTTCAAATCCCGGTGCAACTAATGGTTCTTACGGAGAAGCTTCTGAGGAGGCAGTGAGAGAATCATCTTCCAGAGATTTTAAGGCAGGTGCCCTAAGACCAACTTTGCTTTAAGTTTTATGACATGTGAATTAGAAACAGAAAGTGGGGTAAATGCGTTTCATTTTGTTTTTTCGTGCCTTAGAGGGCCTCACAATTCATGCCCATCGATATTGTCCTTGAGTTGGGCATTAGTTAACTAGCTCATAACAGTATACAAAAATACGAATGATTTCCAAAGTATAGTCTAATTGAAAATGGTTTGTTTGGACTTACGCTATGAGAGGTCCAGGGGCTCAAGCTTAATGATGCCTTCTACAAACATCCATAGTGCCAGCAAATTATAGATGATATAACAGAATCTGTTTCTGTATGCTGTTTAACTCGGTTCAACTCAGCGTTCCTTTTCATGTTTTAGTTGGTGTCAGCAGGGAAGTTTCTTTCCATTTGTTTCACTTTCTTGGGTTAATATCGGTTTATATTTAAGATGTATATTACCTGTGTTCTTGACAAAATATCATAACATGGAAGTTAGTTTGCCCGGAAAGACAGAACTTTGATACAAACATTTGAGACAAGTGAACAACAGTTATGGTGAATTTTCTACTTTTGGTGAGTTATGTTGTAACATTCCTTGCTAAATTTCTAAATGACCAGGCGGATAAATCATCGAAAGATGCACTACTGCACGAGACTGAAGTGGAATCTTCCATTACTGCAAATAGTGCCACTGATGCAGCGCTGCAGCTCGAGCCTGAGAGCGAGGTAGAGGCAAGGGAGCCTAATGCCACTAAGCAAATATATGTTTATATGGCAATCATTGTTTTATTGCTTTCGTTACTTGCGTCATACAAGTTGAACAAGTAATCCATTCTTTCTTACTGTTGATATCTAGCGGCGATAAGTCTCTTATCTCGCGCATGATTTTTATTGTTTTCTTTCAGGATTGTAAACTAAACAAAATTAGGCACATTGTGAATACTTGTAAAGTACATTTATCATTTTTACATGTTGATATTAGGAAATGTATTTGCAACATTTGGAGTTAATGGATGCATGTTATTTGGAAAATTAGAGAAATGATGCCTGTGGTTTGGAGATAATATGAGTTCATAATAGTTAGATGGAACACAATGGCAGAAAGCAGTGATGGAGCCAGGGTGCAGTAGTGGCGGTCGCCCCTGTAAGGGGGGAAAAAAAAAAACCTCTAGTATTATATAGAAAAAAAGTTTCAAAATTTAGCCTCTGAATTATATAGGCTCGCTCCTTCATAGTGAAATTCTTGACTCTGTCCGTTGCAGAAAGGGCAAGTTTATTTAGACTCTAGCAGAGTGATGGTGGCTTCTATTATGCTAATGGTCGGGATTCTCTTTGGTAACTTTTGTGGTAGTCCAACAATTTACACGACAATCTTACCGATATGAGTTTCTTATGGACTCCATACTTGTGAGATAGCTCCAGCAAATGTTCGAGACATTACCGGGGATCGGTTCAACTATAAAGTTTGTAATGGATGAGTTTCTGGCTACGCATATTTGGCTGAACTGAAAGAACAGGGCGGTTAAACCAGGCCGTGAAGGACGAAGTCTCAAAAGGGGGGAAATAATTTGCTTTTCAAGGCATGCTTCTAGCTTAACAACCGGTCAATGAACTATTTTTGTTTTCATGGTTGTTTCTTCCAAGTTTCAAGGGAAAGTTTGAATATCAAAAACGAAAGAATGTTGATAACCTGTTTCGATTACAGGAAAAATTGAAATGATTTTTCAAATCTTTAGTGTGAAAAAAACAGATTCGACCTATTTTCACAAAAGAAAAAAGAAGATTTTAACAGCTAACAGAAAATTGGAAGCTGAAATTGACAATGTTAACTTTACAAACTTTTGCTACAAAAATGTGAGCTTCTAATTTCCATTATTTAAAAAAAAAAAAAAGGGAATTAAGCTAATGGAATCTTAGTTTGTATTGCTGGCCAACCCATGGTGGATTGGGTGCCCACTTGATTCATTTGCGTGGAGTGGAGAGAATACTGCACCCCCACATTGAAGGCCCAAATACCATCGTTCAATCATTTTAATGTCCGCTTGGTTGCAAGCCCATACTATTGGGCTCGGCAACGGAATCTCCAATATATATTTTTTGGGTTCTGAGTCTCCTGACTAGCCAGTTTGTTTTTCGCACAGTCTACCCGTCTAGGCCCATCTCTCGTCAAACCTTACCTGCATACTTACCTACATACGCCCTGTTTATGACCTTTTTCAACGTGCGCTAATTATTGCAATTTAACCCTGCAACAAACCCTGCAACAATTCACACCCCGAACAATTCGGACTTGGGGGTGTTGTGCGCACAGTGCTGTGCACATCCTGGTCGTCCATTGCTCGGATGGGCGGCCTAGATTTCGTCTTAACTCCTTCCAAGTCGTTCATTTGGGCTGTCCATCGGAGCAATGGACGGTTGGGATGTGCACAACACTGTGCCACATAGCACCCCTGGATTCAAACAATTCATACCCACATAAGCACACAATTCACCCCCTGCAACTAGGGGTGAAAGTGCAAACCGGATAAATCGGACCAAACCGGAAACCGGACCGAACCGGCCTTATTCAGTCCCCCCTTTTTACACCTGGTTCAGTGCCGGTTTGGGAAATTTGTGAAACTGAGAAACCGGTCCTGTTTGCGGTTTAGGGGCTCCCATAACCGGACCGGACCGTTTTCTTTAACACATAGAAAAAATATTAAGAGTGGGAGTCAAACCCAGGCATAATGCGTGGATGCAAAGCTCCTTACCACTGAGCTGACTACACCACTTGTTGATATGTGAGGAATTATTATATTTAACATCTTTTAATGAGTTACTACTTAATATATATGATCATTTGCAGACACCAAATCTGATTCTAACCTTACATTTTTTCTCTCTCTCTCAACTCTCTCACCTCTCCGTCTCTATCCTCTCCGTCTCTATCTAGTATCTCCCAACTCCACACCACCGCACGTCGCAAGCCGCGACCACTGGATCCGGGGTGGGTGCTATGCGGTAGGTGTTGTGCGGCAAAACTACGTTATTTTGCTTGATTTTTGTGCACACTTCCAAAGCTTCCAAGAGCCTTGTTTGGAGGAAGAAAAAACCATTACAAAGTGCCTAAACCATAAACTTGACGTGCCTAAACCCAAAGTGTCTAAAATCCAAGTGCCTAAAATCCAAGTGCCTAAACCCACTATACCCTACCCAAAAGAGCCTAAATCCCCTAAAATTGAATCTCAAAATTAAACTCCACACTTAACTCTCCAAACAGGGCCCTTAGATATACTAAGAAAATGAGCAAAACGACATAGTTTTGTCGCACAACATGGCGCACAACACCTACCGCACAACGCCTCCCCCGGATTCGCGACGACTTCCCTCTCTCCCCCCGAGATTGATGGCTGCGAATCCCCCTTTCTCTCTCTGCCCAATGATCGATTCCACGAAGAAGACAACACTCAACATCCATGCGGATTTAGTAGTGTTTGGATCTGAAAAAACTTGATCTGGTTTGTTCACAAAGTCTTTTTATACCAGTGTAGAATACTAGGAATAGAGTGGAATTTCTAGACCTTTTTTCCCTTTTTCTTTGATTCTGAAGTTAATTTGTTGCTTTGGTTCGATCTGGTACCGCTTTGTTTTGATCTGCATCTCTCTCTCTCTCTCCCTCTTGTCCGACCAAACCGGCAAACCGACAGAACTGAACTGAAACCGGATGAAACCGACAAGAACAGAACCGACCTTATTTGGTCCGGTCCCGGTTTCAAAAATTCCCAAACCGAATGACCAATTCGGTCCAAAAAATACCCCAAAACCGGACCAGACCGGACAGTTTTCACCCATACCTGCAACAATTCACACCTCCAAATAGCAAACAATTAACACCCCCTGTCACACCGTTTCAACAATTCACACCCCCAATAGCACACAGGTTCACACCCCTTGTACAAACAATTCACCCCCCAAAAAATAACTTTTTTTGTATACATAATTTCATATTTACTAAGGATCTTGTTTGATAGATCTTGTCAAGTAGGTTCCAAAATATAAATTTTATAAAAAAATGAATATATGTAATAAAATATACTACAATTTTAAAGTTTGAAATGCAAAAAGTAACAAAATGTTTTTCCATCATCATGTGTCAACATCAACCACATGCTCAATATGTTCTCCTACGCGTGGAGGGCCGGTAAAGAAATGGTAAGACGAAATAGTGCTTGTATGAGGTAAACCCCCAAAAGTGGGGCGGGCCGTAATTTCCCGATATTTTTCTCAATGTTCTGCACCCGTTTTTTTGGGTGTGTTGATATAAAGAGTTAAAGAGTTTCTCTTGTGTTTCAGGCAAGCAAAGTTTAATGTGTATGATGGTGGATTGGTGGGCATCAGAAGCCGAAAGCCCATAACAAAGTTTCAACCCGGTTGCCAACGAAAAGCCATGAAGTTAGCAAAAGCCCATCTGAGTTGGCCCCTCCAATACGACGTCGAACTGTGCATCACCCACCTCAATGCATACCAAAACCAAAACCCTAATAAAATTCCCATATAAACCCTACAAATAAACTGGAGGAGAAGCCGCCATGACAATCGAGAGAAAAGTTTTTCGACTCTCTGATACTTCTTCATGTCCAAAAAGCTTCGATCTTTCTTCTCAGATTGTGTTTCAAATTTTCAATTTCTCTCTTCGTATGCTTGCGCATTTGAGTCGTTGAAATAATTTAGAAAAAGGATTCGTTCGCACCACATAGCCCCTTGCAACTTCAAGCCAATAGTCGCAAGGAAACATCGAGTAAAGGGTATTTTCGGTGCTAAATTGACACTCCTGTTTTGGCACAATCTTTGTTTTTACCTGTGCATTGAATCGCACTTTTTTGTTCAGTTCAGATTTGCCAAAAACAGATACTACTTCAGATTTGATCCTTTTTGTTTTGTGTTTTTCCCTTTTTTGTGGTATAGAATTTGGGAACCCTTTGTTGTTTTTTTGTTCCATTTTGTTTCTTGATCTTCTAAAATTGTTGTTGGTTTATTGGGTTGGGGATAGTGGAAGGGAATGCCTTGGGAAAAAAAGAAAAAAAAAAAAGCAAAGCAAAATGATGAAGTTCTTTACTCCGAAGTTTGATGTGGAATACTTATATCAATGGTCTTCAAAGTTCTCTGATTGCTTTGCTTTTGATGTGATTGACTGGTTGTCTATGATTTTATTGTGATTTTTGTTAACTTACCAAGTTCATAATTTGAAGTGGGAACGGGGTGCTTTAGGGCGCCCCCTGTATGCGGCATCCGACCTGTTGGATGTGAAATCATAACCATTGATTTGCCGAGATCAACGGCTTGAATGCTGCACTATAGGGGCACCTTACATCCGTTGCTTCTTTCTTGTTTTTTCTTTTGATTTCCTGGTTAGTGGAATACATAGCTAGTTGATCGTGTGCATAAGATGACATCTTAATAATCGTGGTTACGATGCCTAGAATGTGTGATGGCAGCTCATATGTGGAGTTCCTTTTCTCCTGCATTGTTCATGGTGCAACATTTAAGTTTCTGACTGAGATTTTATTGATCTTCACCTATACGAGAGAAAAGAATTGAGGATTTTGTGCATCAAAATACATAGTCTGTTGTTAATATACTTGTTTCAGACTTTACGAGCATGATGCAACATCAATAACTTTCTTAACTCATTGTTGCTTGGCCCATCTATGCCAAAAGCTGCTCGAGAACTGAAGAAAGAACATTTAGCTTCATTCTCGCTTTAAATTTTCATGTTCAGGTTGTACTAACATAGATATGCATGACCTAAATTCAACTTGCTAATGAGAATACCGAAGGTTTTCTAATCCTATTTGTTTTAATATCCTGTTTATTTATTGCTTTTTAGACAAGTCGTTAGTTTTTGGTCAAGTAGCTGTTGCTTACTTTTTAAGCTAACATCGTAGTGGTAAACTGTCGAAGGGATGTTAGTTTGCCAGCATTGAGTGCCTACTGATTGAATCATGCGTATTGAAGACCTATAACTCTATAAATCTTTCGGAGAAGTGATTTCTACCCTGAGAGTTGCCAATATCCCTTCACCTAGTGATAGAAGAGCTTTTTGCTTGAACTTCAAACTTACAGAGAAGACTGTTTGAAGACATCATTTTCTTTTGCGGCAGCGATGATGATGACATGATGCCAGGGTGCAGCCAGTTGTTTGCCCTTCTGAATTCAACTGTGAAGATGTGTCTAGTTTTCAAGGCAGAGGCACTCCGAAACATGAGAAACCTACAGTTGATTGTCATGGAACGGGGACACAGCTTGGTTCTTGAGTGTTGCACCATCCAGAATGGTGTAAATGGATTCCAAAAGAGATAATTGTATTAATTGACTCTGCAAATATTAATATGATGGATTTACCATCCTTGTAACTGGTTTTGGTAACATTCTGGCCTCTATATAAAGAGGAGATCAAAATTTTAATATTCTTAATGTCTCCATGTCATTATGGGGTGGTAGTAATTTTTTAATTGATTTTAATATTCCGATGTTAATTTTAAGTACACTTCGGGAATTCGCTTGCACAACCTTTTGTTCTCTTACAGTGGATAATACAACCTTTTGTTCTCTTACAGTGGATAATGGATGTCAATAAGGCGAAATACAGAGCCATAAGAAAGATTACCAGTAATCCATACAAGAACATGATCTTTCTCTAAAATGGTGGAATCGGTTTGAATCCCGGATAATTATATCACGGTTATAAACCATTGACAGCAGCTTCATTGTTGAATGGCAGTCGCTGCACATCCTTATATTGTTAAACACTCTGATTGTTGTTCTGGGCTTTGTGCTGATGAAGCCGAAGGCAACTGCCAGTTTCTCACTGTGGTGACCCAATGAGGTTTGCTTCACGTCCTGCTCTTCAATATCCAACAAAACTTGCTTAGTGTCTGGTTCATACCCAGCAACCTTCAATTTAGCCTCCATCTCCTCCAACATGTCGTAGATTTCTTTACTTCCCCAATGTTTCGTGTCTCCAACAATAAACTCATGAACAAGTCCATCGACTTCAATCGAACTGCAACCGGGAGGTTTCTTTATTCCTTTCTCTAACATGGTTTTCCTTACCTTATTCACTTCATCCCACTTATTAGCCATGGCATAAATGTTCGACAGCAAAATATAGCTTGCGTGGTCATCTGGGGCCAGTTTGATGAGTTCAAGACCAGCTTTTTCACCCAAATTGAAGTTATTGTGGATTTTGCAAGCACTCAACAACGATCTCCACATAATAGCATCGGGCTCCATAGGCATCAATTTCATGGTTTCTTCCACCTTATCAAATAGACCAGCACGACCCAAAAGATCAATCACACAACCGTAATGTGCCATGTCTGGTTCAATCTCATAAACAGTTTTCAGCTTTCCAAAATATGCAAGTCCGTCCTCCACCAAACCCCCATGGCTGCATGCATTTAAAATGCAAGAGAAGGTTATAGCATTAGGTTGAGTTTTCGAATTCTCCATCCTAGAGAAGAGATCAATTGCTTCCAAACTACGGCCATTGGAAGCTAGCCCACCGATCATGGCATTCCACGTATCTATACTCTTCCTTTTGGTTTCATCGAATGCCTCCATTGCTCCGTCCAAGGATCCACACTTGGAGTACATATTCACAAGCGCGGATCCAAGGTTCTCGTCTATCTCAATTCCATGCTTCCTAATGTAAGCATGAATCCATTTCCCTTGCGCAAGAGCACCCAAATGGGCAATGGCGGTTAACACGCTTACCAACGTCACCCCGTCAGGTCGTTCTCCTTCATCTTGCATCCGCTCAAACACCTCAACCGCTTCAACAAAGTCACCCACTCGGACATAATAAGCAATCACGGTATTCCAAGACACAACATCTCTTTGAGGCATTTCATCAAACACTTGACGAGCCAATTCACCATCGCCATTACCAGCATACCCTTCTAGCAAGCTATTCCACGCGAAAATATCCAATTCAGGACTTTTATCAAACACCTTGCGTGCATCAACCACAGACCCATTCATAGCATAAACATGAATCAATTTGTTTCGAACATATAAACCGTCCTCGGCCCCACGCTTAATGATTTGACAATGAAATTGCTTGACACTCCCTCTCAATCCCAACCCAGTGCACGCTTTGAGAACAAACATAAAAGTAAAGCGGTCAGGTTCAACAGATTTGCACATCATTTGGTCATACAATGAAATGGCCTTGTGGGTATTCTTCTTTTTCAAGTTCCCTCTAATAAGAGTGTTCCAAGCAAAAGTGTAAGGCACTTGAATGGAGTTGGTTACCGTTTCGGCGTAGTCAAGGTTTCCGTTCTCCGAAACGGCGTAGAACTCGGCCAGGCGGCTGGTTGAGTAAATGTGAGACATTTGGGAGGTTTTGACCATGAGGGCATGGACTTGCTTGGCTTCATGGAGGTGGTTGCAAAGTTGTAAGAGGGAGAGGGGGGTTGGGGTTGTGGTTGGTTTGTTTTGTGGGTTTGATATGGGTGTTGGTGAGTGGGGAATTAGGATTGTTGGCGTCATTGGAGTGTGAAAAACAAAAGAACAAGTAGCATTTGGGTGTTTTACCCCCTCAAATCCTCTCTGCCTTGAATTTCAGAGAACCGGCGGGCTTCCCCTGATTTAGGTCGAAATCTTTAGGACATCTAAATTCATACGATTCAACAATGGAAATGTCCTCCTAGCAACCCTCTGCCTTGAATATTCTCGAGTTTGAGTTCGTCATCGATGCATTATAAAACCCATCACAAACATAAAATTGCATCAAATGATTATGATTTTTTTTGTCGAAAACCGTTGACTTGAGACTGCATGGTGAAATTGCTTCAGTCGAGCTCCAGTTGTTGAAATTTTTTTGTTGAAACCCAGAAGAAGGGGCACTTAACGTTGAAATTGCTTTAGCCTTTAGTCGAACGAATGGACAGTGAATTTTTTTCGTCGAAACCCAGAATAAGGGGCACTCAACGTTGATTTCTCTTTCTCTGGTGGGGAAGAAAGTAATGGAGTCCAATCAGAATGGGATTCGTCGGAATCAAGGATGGGTTCTGTAAAAAAAAAATTATAACTGTAAAATTTGTTCATTCTTCTGTGTCTGAGATAACTCAGTGGTCTATGGTGGTGCTGTGGAGGTTGACGTGGTAATCATGCGTGGGTCTCATTTTGGGGTCCCATACGTACAATCTGAACTGTTGATTATTTTTGAAACACTTTTTTGTGCTATCCTTGAAAAATTCAACTCAATTGGATACATGTAAGTGCCCGATCCAATTGTTCAAGATTTCATTTAGATTATATGATCCTGAATTCTGAATGAAAAATTAGACTAGTTGATCAAACACTTACATGTATCCGATTGAGTTGAAATTTTAAAGGTTAGCTCGAAAAATTATTTGGATCGTTTAAGGTTTGGATCATTCTTCGGTACATCTTAGTCCACATTTTTAGAAAACTTATCCTGGTGCACAACAAAAATGTAGGTAGGGCTGGTAGGGCTACTAGAGTTAACCATCGTTAACTCCCTCTGTAAAAATCATTAACAAAATGGGACGGCATAGGCTTTTTTGTTGACGAAATATAAAATTTGAGTGTTGTCTTGTTGACTGCTGAAGTCCGGGTGTTTTTTTTAAGAATTGGCTGAAAGTTCAAGGTTTTTTTTTTTAAAATTTTCCCAAAATGAAATCCCTATTTAGAAATCCATTTTCCTCCCTTGGGTAATAATCCAGATTATTGGATTATTGGATTATTCGTTTGTCCTTATTCAATTTTTTTTTTTGCATTTGTTAGTTTTGCATCAAAATTTTTTAGTTTCTGGATTCCTCTCGACGAGACGAATCTAACAAGTATAAAATTATAGTCAAAACTCAAATTTTTTTGAATAAAGCCAAAATAGGTGGATTATTGACCGATATGTACGGTGAGAGCATCCTAACAGGACGGCCACTGGGCCAACCCTAACTTAAAGCTGGTGATGTGACATCATGGCTTTAGACCCCAAAATTTATGTAAAAAGTTATTTAAAATTTAAATTGAAGCCCCATTTATGTACGTAGTAGAGTTTGAATGAGTAGATCTATTAAAAACGTTACAAAGAAACTAATCGTATTCAACGTTGGAATTAAAAAAAATTGTGGTTGTGTTTTATTCAACAATAATTTCTCCCTTGTAAACCGAAGTTATTTTTTGTAAATCGATTTCCTTGTTTCTCTCATCCAATTTATATAGGTTGATGTTGGATTAAAAAAAGGCAACAACATATCAATGAGAAATACATCAGATCATCTAGGGTTTAAATTAAAAGAATTCTTACCATATAAGATAGAGTACATTTCAATTTGGAGTGAGATTATTCTAAATTCTCAATTCTAGTTATGGTATTTCTTGATTTCAGGCAATCAAATTTTCAAAATATCTCCTAATTAAGAGCATGCAAAAAAAAATGGACATTCAAAGATTCTGCATACCATACTTGCATTATTCTGCAATAATATTTAAGATTCTATGAATTACGATGATATAATTTGGGTTACGAAATCTAACTTGGACGTAATATCCAATGGGATTCTTTTAATTGTATTCGTAATATTATTGGATTCCACTATTTCTTTTGATGTAATTTGACCATATAGGCTAATTTTCGTGTGAATTTATATAAAAGTTGAATAATCATTTGAGGGAATGACTTATTTAGAGTGAGAGTTTATTAAGAAATAATTTTACACCACCAACCACATCAGCTTACGTGACACTGCATGATTGATAATGAGAGAACATGCATTTTGAAACTATCAAACTATTTTGTAACCACCAATCATGTTGTGCTACGCAGGTCGGTGTGGTTGGTGGTGTGGTGGGGTGGTGTGTCCCTAACATTATTCATAATTAAAAGACCCCGTTATTAAATTTATTACCTAATTAAACCCATCAGAATTCTTTGTTACCTAATTCATTTTTTCCCCTTAAAATGGTAATGACCAAAGCATCTCTTTGCCTATAAATACTGCCCATAGCCAAGGCTTGGTTGCAAAACAATCCAAAACATGGAGAAAGTTTCTTCTAAATTCATGTTGCTGACCACCCTTCTCCTAGCAGTACTCTTTGGTAAGTCCTCCCACGGCCGCACGGCCCCCCACTCAATTTTGTAGAATTACGTTTATTATTTTTCAATTTTCAATTAATGTACATGTATTTTGCAGGCTTAGTTGCACAGGCATCCGCGGCGCCATACAGACGTTGGAACTATCCATGCCAAGATATTCGGGTCTGCATACCATATTGCGGTCGTAATGTCCCTTATTGCCGTGGAGGTTATTGCGAATGTCATTGAAGTAATGCATTGAAAACCCGCAAGGTTTCCTTGCGGGCAAAGATGTCGAGAAAACAGCCTAAAGGCCGCTATGTCATGCATTATATGGAATAAAGAAAAAATAATTAAACCCTAATGAGGTTTTCATTACGTAATAAAATGTGTGGTTCTTCAACACTCTGCGTGTTTTATTGTTTGAAATGTTGGGTTTTGATTGCTAGCTAGATTGATATATGTGTAGCGGCTTTGAAATTTGTTATTTCAAGCTTTTGTGGTTGTTTGCAAGTTATTTCTTTTAACAACGTCAACTCGAAAAATTAAAAAGAAATAAAGAACGATGTCTAATGAAATAGGTGATTAACAAGTCTCAATTTCGTTCCTCTTGCTGACGGCGTCAATGAAAACAAAATTTCTCTCATTGAGGGATTGCGATTAAGAATGGACACGTTTTTTGGGTGATTGTTGGTTTCTTTACTAAACTTGCTGTTAGTATGGAGTTTTTAATGGAGTTTCTATGGAGCACATTTTCCCATATTTGTTATAATATGATCCATCAATTGTGGCAGAAAATTGAGAAAATCACTAAGTTTGGTATTGTTAAGAAAATTCCCGGAGATCATACCAAATAATCTTCCATCAAGAACTTAATTAGTTTCCAATTAAATCTTAATTTCACTAATTGTTTTGATCTGATTGTGATTAAGACTGGACATGATTTTAGGTGATTGTTGGTTTCTTTCCTTTTAAGGTTTTGTAGAGAGAGAGAGAGAGAGAGAGAGGAGACGGCTGGAAATGTCTCTCCCTAGGGTTTCCTAGCGGCTGCCGAACTTCTCCTCACCCCCGTCCCATTCCCCCCCACCTTCTTCCTCTTCCTCCTCTCCTCTTACTTTATGTTTTTTTTTTTTTTTTTTTATCATTCGTCAATCCTAGTCTATTACATGGGGGGAGTGGAGAGTGGGGAGTGGGACTCGATCTCGGGATGCAGTGTGGGGCATCCAAGAGCTCTACCGCATGAGCTAGCCACCACTTGCTTTTTTCTGTAATTTTGGTCTTCTGATTTTCCTGTATTTTTTTTCCTATTTTTTTTTTTGTAGGTTTTGGTAGATCGTTGTTTTAGGGTTTTGATTAATGGATTCTTCTACCTCTTCACCAAGGAAAAAAAAAAAGCCTGTAGCAATTATTCTCAACAAGTTAACTCAAAAGTGCTAATGAATAAGCCCGTTATCCTTCATTGTAATGGGATAAAATAGTGGAGTCCACAATTTTTACATACGAATCAAATGAAAGTTTTCTTAGAAAAAACGTACGATTTTATTAATACTGCTTTAACCACCTTATTACCAAAAGTTAAACCGTGGTGGTATATAATATTTGTGACACGAAAAGACCCCCAATTCATGTTTATTACCGAATTACGGTTATCTCGAAGAGTCACAATTTTACCCCTGTATCGGGGCATATATATGATTGAGAAGTTGCTTACAATTGTAACCAACACTCAGGGTTGCAAGTACCTTCTCTATATATATAATTGATTTTGGTGGCCATCCTTCTCCTCGCATTACTCAATTTTGTAGAATTACGTTTATTATTTTGCAATTTCAATTATACTGAATAAGTTTATAGTAGTGCTCAAATAAAATTACTTCCCACTACGTTTAAATAATTTGTCACACTTTTTCTTTGAGTGCTAAATTTTCACATATTCGGTTTTTTTTTTTTTTTTTTTGGCAGACACACTCCTGTTAATTCGCAATGTAAAATTATATATATAGTCACAAATATACATTAATTTTAGTTTACAGTCATAAAAAAATTTATTGTTTTAAGAAATTATAAACTTTCCGGTTAAGTTACAAGTTTACTTAAACAAGACGAGAAAATGTAAAACGATGAGTGAAGTTCACTACTATTGTAGTTGGGAAAAATACGTACATGTAAATTTGCAGGCTTACTTCTAGAGGCATCGGCGGCTCCATACAGACGTTGGAACTATCCATGCCAAAATATTCGGGTCTGCATACCATATTGCGGTCGTAATATCCCTTATTGCCGTGGAGGCTATTGCGAATGTCATTGAAGTAATGCATTGAAAACCCGCAAGGCATTCCTTGCGGGCAAAGATGTCGAGAAAACGGCCTAAAGGCCGCTATCTTATGTGTTATATGGAATAAAGCAAAATTTATTAAAACCTTGTGAGCGTTTTATTACATAATAAAATGTGCGGTTCTGCAATATTCTGCGTTTTTTTGTTTTTTGGGTTTTGGTTGCTAGCTAGATCGATATGCGTAGTTGTTTTGAAATTTGTTATTTCAAGCTTGTGCGGTTGATTACAAGTTATTTCTTCAAACAACGTCAACTAGAAAATGTAAAAAGGAACAAATGCTGCTGTGCAGCAAGTGTTGTGCACATCTAGACCGTTGTTAAGATGGACTGTCCAGATTTCATCTTGCACGCAAGAGAACGAACGGTTCGGATACAAAAGAGCCAAAGTGAAATATGGGTTGTCCATAGCGCAGCAAACACGTGCTATGCATGAAGAACACAGTTTTTGTACATACGATTAGTGTTAATTCACGAAATGCAAGATATTGTCGATCGTAACTTAAATCATCACGGGGCATGAATCATCGACCATATCTAGTGATGTGTTGAAAAATTGCAAGGCATTCACCGTGGGCATATATAGATGTCGAAAAAATGTCCTAAAGCTTGGCAGCTATCTCATGCGTTGTACGTAATAAAGTTTGTGAAAAATTGAGGGTAAATTTTAGCAATGGTCCCTCTAATTTACACGAAGTTTCAATTTTGTTCCTCTTGCTGACAGCGTGAATTAAACAAACGGAATTCAAGGACAAAATAATACATGGGGACCGGATAGCTATTTATTATATTATTATAGTGCTACTTGAAATCATCCTGTGCATGTACGGGTTTATTAGATATCACACGGGGATATCTATCTAAGATTTATGGACGGGTTCCAATTGGAATTCGGGGGAGGTGTTGTGCGGTACATGTTGTGCGCCATGTTGTGCGGCAAAACGACGTAGTTTTGTTCATTTTCTTGGTACACTTCAATAAGCCCTGTTTTGAGAGTTAATTTTGAGATTCAATTTTAGGGTTCAATTTTAAGGGATTTAAGCTCTATGGGGTAGGATATAGTGGTTTTCGGCACTTGGATTTAGGCACTTTGGGTTTAGGCGTTTTGGGTTTAAGGTTTAGGCACTTTGGGTTTAGGCGTTTTGGGTTTAGGGTTTAGGCACTTTGGGTTTAGGGTTTAGGCACTTTGTAGTGACTTTTTCCTTCTTCCAAACAAGGTCTTTGGAAGCTTTAGAGGTGTGACAAAAGTACGTCGTTTTACCGCACAACACCTACCGCACAACACCCACCCTGGATCCTTCCAATTGAGTGCTCGGGAGGGACATCAAGAATTCCAAATTTTAGAAGGAGAGAAACAGAGGAGAACATGTACAGTACACAATAGCAGATTGAACCCTGCTATTGGTACTGATTACAATGTATAGACCATGTAATGATCGGCTTCGGAGACCCACTTGTGGGTTCCATAAAGACGATCCGAGCCGTTCAATCATCTTAAAATAATTTTTTGAGAGGCCCTGCGAAATTAGCTCCATCGTACGTGTGTAAGTGTTTGATCTAAACCCCACCCCCTATTCGAAAGGATTTAAAAATGAATTCTCAGCTTGGTGGCAACCTAGTTTTTTGGATGGTTCGGATTGGATCCGGACCTCTATGACGCTTTCTCTGTGAGAATCTTGTGAGGGTTTTGTTGTGGGCTTGACAACGTACCATTTCACAGGAAAAGGAGATCCAACAACTCATAACTCCCTTCCTTGTCTGTGTATCAAAACGGCACCATTTCATAGGAATTGTTTTTGACAATTTGACAAAAACTGGGTAGCCACCACAAACGGCCGTTTACTTCTTTGTTTCTTGTTTTCTTCGTTTCTTGCTCTTCCCAGATTTAGTCTTTAGCCAAATTTCAATTGGCTTAATTTTTTTCCTTTATTCAATTTTCCCCCATATTGTTAATTAGATTTTCTGTTACCTCAATTTTTTCTTCTTTAATTTTTTTCAATAAAACATAGAGGCGTGAAAACAAAACCACAGCCCCATGCATACAAAAAGGGTTTCTTTCTTTGCTATCAATGAAATGGAGATGAAAACAAGAAAGGAAGAAAACAAGAAACGAAGAAGTGCCGGTGTGTTTTAATTTGAAGAAAACAAGAAAAGGGTTTATTATTTAACGGCCGTTTGTGGTGGCTTTCCAGTTTCGTCAAACTGTCAAATTTTTTCCTATGAAACGTCGCCGTTTTGATATATAGACAAGGAAGAGAGTTGTGAGTCATTGGATCTCCTTTTTGATGTGTTGTCAAACCCACAACAAGACTCTTACAAAATCCTCACAGAGAAATCCTCGTATAGGATCCGGATCCGTTGGGATTTCGGTCTAGCACTTCTATCAAATCTTTCCTTCTTGTGACACCACACTACTAAATTCAAAATTCGAGGAATATTTTTGACTGAAAAAGAATGAGCATATTAGGTAACCTTTATATAAAAGAAGTAGGATATAGTGATACCAAAAATTCCGTATCCTTTGATCCCCGCAAATCATTCCGTAAATAACTTTGATTCCATGTTTGAAAAAATTATCCCACAAATCAACGATTTCTTTATTAAAAGAATTCACAAACATTTTAGAAGCCGATAATAAGTAAATAATTGTGTTGGTCAATCAATTCATACCACATGTCATATCCATGACCGTTCTCACGAAAAGTCATTCTGTAATAATATATAAGACCTTCACTAATTGCAGTAATATGATTGTGATTAAGATTTGACATGATTTTAGGTGATTGTTGATTTCTTTCCTAAACTATCCGTATCATGGAGTTTCTATGGAGCACATTTTCCCTCAATAGTTGTACGGACTATGATCTATAAATTTGGCAGAAAATAAGAAAATCGTTAAGTTTGGTATTGTTAAGGAAATCCCCGGATATCATACCAAATATAAATCTCCAATAACTTAATTAGTTTCCAATTTAGTCCCCAAAGAAAGTTCAAGAATTACACACCTCATTGCCTATATATATATGCTCTCCGCAACGTGGAGCTATATATCCTCTATACCAAAATACCCAATACAAAGGCGATGGCGAAGTCTTATTCCAAGATGTTTTTCTTGGCCATGCTCGTCCTCACTTTCTCAGGTTGCTTCACTCTCTCTCTCTCTCTCTCTCTCTCTCTCTCTCTCTCCATTTTACATGTAGGGGGACTAACATGTATGAATAAATTTTGCAGGGGTGCTATTTTCAAAGGTGGCGGAAGGAAAAAGGGTGCCGAGTCTGCCGAGAGGCCCAAGATGTCACACTGATGACGATTGCACGCTTTATTGTGGAGAAGGATATAATCCCTGCTGCCGTCATGGCTTTTGCCGTTGCACCTTTGACCGTAAAGAGTCCTACACTTCTCACCATACTGATGATGGTCACAAAGGCTAGAGGAATTGTCGTTTCGATTCTAGAATATTGGATTTTTATTTATTTATTTCTTTTTAAGTTTTATCTATGTTAACCATTTAAGGGTTTAATAAAATTAGAGAAGAGGTTCTATGAGTATTAATTTTTAGTCTTAATTTGTTTCTATTTGTAAGATCAACAACATCTGCACTTTTACTAATTTTTCTACTTCTTGTGCGCTATTAACCAACAATAAAATTATGTGTCTTATGTTAGCGAAATCACTACACACAATAATGGAATACAAAAACTGTAAAGAAAGCAAACCATGAATTTATGTGGTTCTCCAAAACGGGTACCTCCATGGGAGTGTGGGAGTCTGTTATTATAATAAAGTCGGCCAGAGTTTTTTACAATAGAGAGTATTTATAAACTCTACTCTATTCCAACCCTAATTATTCTATACCGTACCTGGTACGTCCACTCCGCTCACTTGGTTGCTTCACTCCCCTCACTCCGCTCCGTTCTGCTTGACACCTGACCTTCATTAAAACTTCTCGGCATCTCTCCATACGAGCCACAAGTTCCAACAGTCTAGAATATCACATGATCGGGAACAGTATAAAAATTGAAGAAATCCAATAAATTTCTTTGGTAGCCCTCTACGAAGCCGAGTCGAAAATTAATGTTGCTTGTTTCGTACATGTTATTTACTAATTACAAGATTTGGATTTAAAGTATTCAATCAAGGTCCAAGAAAGCTGTTATTATTGTGGCTGTGGGAGTAGTAGCGTAATTTTTTGTTGGGCTGTTTAGATTTTTTCTCTTTGCTTTTTTTTTTTTGGTGGGCCTTTTGACAAAAATTATATATAATTTTAGCAAATTCCATCCCCGTTAAATAATAGAAGTATTATGTTTATTTTGAGTGTTTGGTTGATTCCATTCTTTAAGGGTTGCTTCACCACGGAAACTAAGGCCGAGAAATCGTTTATTGCCGGTCAAAAAAACATAATAATCTCTATTATTTTATTGAGTTTGAATATCTTTATAGTAATTCCTAGTTTCATTGTCGATTATGCCTTGAAGCCAAGACCAACAGGAAAAAAAAAAAAAAAAAGAGTCTATTTTAGGGATGCTCTTTTAAATAGGATTTTAGGAATTCTTATAGAATAAGGGTTGTTATGCTCGCATTTTCTCTTAACTAGTGGTGAGCCCGTGTGCTATGCCCGAGAATTTGTTCCACAATATGTTCCAAAAGACAATAGAGTATATTTTTTTGGAAGGGATTGCGCATATGGATGGCCATTCCGTCCGACTCGTCGGTATCCGATCCAATCCTTGCCCTGAACATATCCGCGATTTGGAGTTGGGTAGGATGGGGAGTTTATTTTATAATTTAATTTAATTTTTTATTTTTTAAATTTTCGTGATCGGGTATGAGGCGGAGAAAAACATGTCCCCGCTCTGAAACTGCCCCAAATCCATTCCTTGTTCGATCCCCGCCTGTCCTCGAATCCTGATTAATGTGTTACATTTTTTTAGGGTTCTCTACTTCTCTTTCTTTTCTCATTCTGCCGCGCACCACACACAGGTGCGAGGTAAATACGTAATCTCTTGCTCTCTTTTGTTCATTTTTTTTTCTCTTTATATATATTGGAAAGAGGACCCAAAAAAAAAAAGACTGCCAATGAAAATTCTTTTATTTTATTTAATTTAAATTTGGATCCCTATTTCGTACCAACCAACATTTGAAGTTTGAATATGACTATTAAATCTCAATTATCAGTTAGGATTTTGTTAAAGAAGTGCAAAAAATTGAGGGGTACATATCACGCTCATGGCTCTCCTCACAAAAAGTCATCTCCAATAATATAGGATAGCAAATCATAGAAATGGGATACAAGTTATCAATGTAAAACTTTTTTCTAGATGATAAAAGTCACAAACTATTTCCACTATAAATTATCAATGTAATTCATCACCAATCCCAAAAATGAGACCAACAAATCATAGAAACGGGATAAAAAAAAAGTTGGCCGTTAAAAGGTATGCAACTTATTTTTAGGCAGTAGATTATGCTATTTCTAATGCTATTATGCTCTTACTAGCCAACCTTGGTTCGAGGATTTGGTTGGGCATATGATTGTCCCTTTAATGTTCGTATATATTCCCCTAAAGAAAAATAACATCCTGCTTTTCGCCGTTAAAAAAAAAAAAGGGAAAAATTGTGCTTCTATTCTGACCGTGCCGTTACCGTGTTATCAATTGAAACAAAGCAATTACAACTACTCCGTAGAATAGTGACAAAAGTCCGAGTATCGTTTTGAATCGGCTTCAACTAGTTTCTACTTCGATTCAATTGCGAGTTTGATTTTTTGGATTAAATTCTAAACTAAGAAAACAAAGGAAAGTAGTGGACTGTAAAACAGCTGGAAAAAGCTCCAGGTTTTCGAATCCGCGATTTTTCCTTCATAGCCTGATTTTTCTTGATTAACAACTATCCATTCAAATCAATACAATATATTCGTGAATAATTGATTGGCATGCTATCTTCGCATAGCACACGTCATGTTACTAGCACGAGCCGTGTCTTACAAGACAAAGTATAGCCTATCTCAACCAAGTCCGTGAATCAATTACAAACCATGTATGCAAGTGTTTGAAATCTGGAACACAAACACATAAGATTGATACAAAACAGTCAATATTTCACTACAAATGAAAATAATCATACATCATAAGATTTGTATGGATAAACCTTAAAAACACAAGCAAAACTCAACTACTTGGAACAAACCTCCATCTAACCCTAGAGATGGAGTCTAGCTGGCCATGGTAGGAGGTGACTTCAAGTTCTTTTGATTAGAATCCATGATCCCTTGAATCTCCTCCCTTATCTTCTTTCCGTAGCCTTGAAGTAATTCTAAGTGGTTCCTAAGCAAGTTGTTCCTCCTAAAATGACCCCCCAAATGCTTTTATATGCTCAAAGCCGGAGTTAGCTCTACAAAATTTTAAGAGGCAAAGAAATCTGTTGAAGTCGGCTAAGTTCGTCCAGTTGGAAAGGCGGTTCGTCCGGTTGGATGACTGGACATGTGGCGTGGAAAAATCATCCGTGAGCTGGAATTTTAGCTTGTCTAGTTGGATCAAATCTTGTTCAGTCGGATGGATCGATTGGACACATGGCTTGAAAAATGTAGTAGAGAGCTTGAATCTTAATTGGCTTGTCCAGTTGGGGGGAGATGTAACCGGTTGGATGTTGTTCTTTTTTTTGCCTCCAAGCCTCACTCATCACTCCTTGCTCACTCCCACATGTTCCAACTTGATCATTTAGCTCCAATTCCTTTACAATTGGCCTTTAACACCTGAAACACGAATCGTTTGTAAATATAACCAAGTAGCATGATTATGGACTTATAAAACATAAATCGGGGAGCTTAAATGTGAATATTTACACTCCTATCATATGCAAATATTTTAGCCTTTTTAAATTGAATTTAGAATACCGCATCGGGGAAAAAAAACAAAAACAAAAAAGGATGTCAAAATATGAAAGGGAGAACTTATGTCATTTCAAGCTATAAATGCAAATTGCGGAAATAATTACCCAATACGGCTCTAGTTGGCTTCTAAATGTTTTAAATTTGGAAAGGTAAAAGATAAGGTAAAAGATTTTTTTTATTCTTTTTAAAATGAGTTGTATGAGTCCCCCAACCGCAAATTTTGAGAAATGATTTGATGTGTTTCACTAAGTGAGTGGTTGAAGTCGTAAGACATTATTCAAGTAAGCATAAGCCTTGTTAAGAGAATCAGGAATACTTCTTCCTTATTTCGAAAATGGGGGGTGATTGTTGGAGATTTTCAAAATAATAAATGATTTGGTTTGAGAGTTTTATGAAACTATGTTGAGAGAGCTTTAAGTGAATGGTTGCAACACCTTTTCATATAAGTTGTGACTTTATTGAATGGTAAAAATACCCATTAGATTGGGATGTGTTTAGTTGGAATGGATATGATTGTTAGGAAGGGAAATGAGAGATGGGGTGCCTCTAAGGGGCATGATCCTTCCTAGTTAGTGTCTTTTAAAAAGATACGATCATTCTACTGTTTGTCTACTAAAGACATGATTTTTCACACAAGGGTGCCTATAAGTCTATAAATAGGCCCTATGTAAAGTCATTCGAGAGACCAATAATTCCATAGCGAATTGCTCTCTCTCTTCACACTGTATTCCTGGAATTTTAGCCATATTGATATTATGTCATTCTGTAGAAAATAGAATTTCAGTTCTTAGTTCTTTTACATTTACATAGTGGATATTCTGTCTGTCTTCGTTTGTGCAAACACTGTCAGAAATTAAAAACCTAGAGTTTGGTTTTGTTGTACCGTAAAGACGGATTTGCTGTTAACCCAGTGCACACCATATGGAGAGGGCATGCAAATACTAGCTTTCGGAAAACGTTGTTACAACGTGCTTCAAATCTTTTATGCAATCTAGATTTTTCAGTAGAGACGACGCCATCAACACATTATGAAGACCGGATTTCCAACAATTTCTTCAAACAATGTCAAGTAGAAAAATTAAAAAGAAATAAAGAATGATATATAATGAAATAGCAACAAACATGTGCTATACATGAATAACACAGTTTTTGTACATATGATTAGTGTTGATTCACGAAATGCAAGATATTCTCTTAACTTAAATCATCACAGTTTATTCAAAAGGACTTCTATCAATTTTTTTCCTTCTTGTGACACCACACTACTAAATTCAAAATCTGAGCAATATTTTTTGACTGAAAAAGAATGAGCATATTAGGTAACCTTATATTCCTTCCGTCCCCTTTTAAGTGATCCCTATCGGAATACATGCAATTTCAAATCCCTAGAAAATATATTTCTTTATATAATTTTAAAATTTTTTTAACACCAAATTAAAGTACTCTGGTGTAAATTTTTTATTTTTTTTTAAAAACATGAAACAGAAGTACATTTTTTAACGAGTACAAAAATACACGATTCCCAAATGAATCATTTAAAAAGGGACGGAGCGAGAATAAAAGAATTAAGATGTAATGATACCAAAAATTCCGTATCCTTCATCCCCGCAAATCGTTAAGTTTGGTATTGTTAAGCAAATTCCCGGAGATCATACCAAATTAAAATCTCCAGGAACTTAATTATCAAATTAATCTTAATTTCATGAATAATTGCTTTGATCTGATTGTGATTAAGATTGGACATGATTTTAGGTGATTGTTGATTTCTTTCCTAAACTATCCGTTATTATGGAGTTTCTTTTTTTTTTTTCTTTCACGGAAAAGAGCTGTTGAATATTATTAATGCAAATCACGGTCCAAAGACCGAACATCTCCAATAACTTAATTAGTTTCCAATTTAGTCCTCAAAGAAAGTTCAAGAATTACACACCTCATTGCCTATATATGCTCTCCGCAGCGTGTAGCTATTCCTCTATACCAAAATACCCAATACAAAGGAGATGGCGAAGTCTTCTTGCAAGATGGTTTTCTTGGCCATACTCCTCCTGATTGTCTCAGGTTGCTTCTCTCTCTCTCTCTCTCTCTCTCTCTCTCTCTCTCTCTCCATTTTACATGTTTGGGGACTAACATGTATAAATAAATTTTGCAGAGGTGGAATTTTCAAAGGTGACGGAAGGAAAAACGGTGCCAAGAGGGCCAAGATGTCACACTAGTGAGGATTGCACAATGTATTGTGGAGAAGGATATGAACCGTGCTGCTTTCGTGGCATTTGCACTTGTTCCTTTTACCGTAAAAAGTATTGCACTTAAACCACCAAACTGATGATGGCCAAAAAGAGAGAGGAATTGTCGTTTCGATGCTAGAATATTTGATTTTTTTTCTTTGAAGGTTTATCTATGTTAACAATTTAAGTATTTAATAAAAATATAAAATTATAGATGTGGTTCTATGAGTATTTTTAGACTTAAATTGTTTCTATTTGTAAGAAGATCAACAGCATCTGCACTTTTAGAAAGGAAAGGGGCGTGGTTGGTATGTCAATTTTTCTACTTCCTGCACGCTATTAACTAACAATATCAATGACCACAATACACACCCCTTATTTGGGTGTACTATATGCACCTATATGATTCGTAACATTTTTTAGTTTTTCGTAACTTTTCACCAATATAATTCGTAACATTTTCTATGATTCGTAATATTTTGATGTGTCTCGTAACTTTTATAATAAAAAATTGTAACTTTTACAAAAAATTCATAACTTTTATAAGGGTGTGTATCATACACACCCAAATAAGGGGTGTGTATTGTAGCCTTTTCCCTCTACTTCCTGCACACTATTAACTAACAATACTGGGAGAAGTGTGAAAAATGAAGAAATCCGATAAATTTCATTGGTAGCCCTCTACGAAGCCGAATCGAAAATTAAATGTTGCTTGTTTCATACATGTTATTTACTAATTGTAAGATTTGGATCTAAAGTATTCTTTGTTATGTATGTAATCAAAGTCAAAGAAAACTGTTATTATTGGGGCTGTGGGAGTAGGGTAATTTTTTGTTGGGCCGTTTAGACGATGATATGTGGGAGTGGGGTAAAAATGTCCTAAAGCTAGGCAGCTCCATGCTCGGAACTTTGCATTTTCACAATGGATGGACGGATTCAACGTGGCATTCCTCTTTGCGTTTGCGGCTATTGAATGTGATGCTAGTAATGTGTTGAAAAACTCTTCCTTTTTCAATATATGATATTCTTCCTTTTTCACTTATTCTTCCTTTTTCAAAAAATTATTTTTTCTATACATAATATTCAATGTTGATCTTGTTTGATAGATTTCCTTGAGTAGATTTTAAATATATAACTTTTTTTTATTTTTGGATATATAAAATAAAAGTTATAAGCATTTTAATTTGTAAAAAACAAATTGTGAGGAAAAAAAAAGGGTGTAAAGGAAAGAGAAAGAAAGAGAGAGAGAGAGAGAGAGAGAGAGAGAGAGAGAGAGAGAGAGAGAGAGAGAGAGAGAGAGAGAGAGAGATAAGTCAGGAAGAGAGAGATTGAGAGGACACAGAATAAAGAGAGAGGGAGGATTATGGGAATCTGCAGATGGGGCAGCCTTTTGGCCATGGGGATACGCGCATAACCAGTGCTAAATAGCGCTTGTTAGCATTTGCCTAATTAAAAAGAGTGATTGACCTAAATGATAATAAATATTTGTTTTGTGACCTTAATAGTAGTAAACTCAATTTCTTTTAGTCAATTTGTTTTTGCCCCATTTCACTAAATTTAATTTTTTGAATTTTTTGAATTTATATATGTGAGGATAATTACTTGTCTATTGACAGGCCGGTCCAAATTTCGGACCCAATTTGTGTCGAGCTCTGCCTGGTCTAGAAAAGTACCGCTAAAGTTTTGGACAGTGCTAGGGGTACAGAAACAATTGTACAGATTTTGCACAGATTGGTTGGCCACACGAAAAATCTGAACCGTTGATTCATCTCGGAATAATTTTTCATGGGGCCCCGCGAGAAACCACCTCGATCCGACTTGCTTAAGTTGTTGAACCAAAACTCACCAATTTCATTCAAATGGGTCCCACAAGAAAAATCCAAACCGTTGATTCATCTCGGAATAAATTTTCATGGGGCCCCGCGAGAAATTACCTCGATCCAACGTGCTTAATTTGAATGAAATTGGTGAGTTTTGGATCAACAACTTAAGCACGTCGGATCGAGGTGATTTCTTGCGGGGCCTCATGAAAAATTATTCTGAGATGAATCAACGGTTCGGATTTTTCGTGTGGGACCCAAAAGTGGGTCCCCCAACCAATCTGTGCAAAATCTGTACCCCAAGGGTCTGTACCTAGGTTTATCGCTAAAGTTTTCCACAAATTTCTTTCCCGATCAAATAGTCCACCCACTCTATCCACTTAATCTGAATTATAGAACCATAGTTCTGCAGAGATCGACTTGAGTCATCTGTACATCATACAACATAACCTTGTTTGGTTTGGGTTTTTGGGATTTTGTTTTTGGCAACGATTGGAGGGAGAAATAAGCATAATAATTAGAAACATGGGAATGATTGGAGAGAGATAAGAGATAAATGATAATAACAATTTAAAATATGGGTGATGTTAGGAAAAAAAGAACGGCGATACATACACTCCTATCCACACCCTCTCTCACATGAGATGTGGTCCCCAGATCTGGGCCCCACACCCCATGTGAGAGAGGGTGTGGCTGGGAGTGGCTCACAGGGAGTGTATGTATCATTTTTGGGAAAAAAATGTGAGTAATAATTGAACAAACCGATTGGAAACCCAAAACAACAAGGTCAAAGTTTGTTTTTTTTTTTTGACACGGAAATGAGAAGATTATATTAATGAACGCCCAACGGCACTTACAAAAACGGAATTCATTACAAAGATCTTGGACAAAGCCAAACTAATCATCTTAATAGAGAACAAGAAACGCACAACGCAATCGATGTGTTTCACCCTAACTCAGACATGACCTGACGCAAACAGCGGCACTTGTAAGATTCATACCTAGAATCAGCATCTCTGAAGAGACTTAGTGCTAGTTAAAGATAAAAGACAAAGAATACTCAGACGATCGGATGGACTCCAACCAAACATGCTCGCACCAATGAACTCCCAAAACTACAGATCTTCAAAGCCACCACGAGTTGTCCTCCCAATGATATCATGTCGGGTAAGAACACTGTTGGCACATATACCATTGTAAAGCAACCACGCCTGAAAGTACCCGATCTGTAGACGAAAATTCGTCCAAAGACGAAACTAACAACTCTCACAAAGCGAGATACATAACCCTCTCAAATCAGACGACAAGTCGTTGGTCTGGAGAGACAAAAGAAAAAGAAAGAACGAACGAAGAAAATAAATAGTATCATGGCCCTCCCCTCCCACCACCATGTGTATTGAAACCCTGGGGGGGAAGGGAAGGAGGAAGAGTAATGTTAGTGGTGGTTAGGGTTTTCGGAGGAGAGAGAGAGAGAGAGGAGAGAGAGAGGGAGAGAGAGAGAGAGAGAGAGAGAGAGAGAGAGAGAGCCTTAGCATAAATTCGAAACCATCTACAGTTAACGTGGTAGAGATCTTGTACGTGCACCAGTTACATTTGCTTTTAGGCGGGAATTTCTCTCTCAATTTGCATTCTCAATATCTGTCAATACTTGTATAGAGTAAAAAACATTTTTGATGTACCTCAATTTAGCATTCTCCAAGTTAACAAAATTCACAAAGTGGCTGTCGTGTTTTGTAATCCAGTGAAATTCACAAGCTCGAAACTAATGAAATTCACTAGGTGGTTAAATAATTCTAGAAGAGCTAATTGTGTTTTGAAACTCAGTGAAATTCACGAGTTCAAAGTAACAAAATTTACAAGCTTAAAGTTAATGAAATTCACGAGGTGGTTGTTGTGTTTTAAAATCCAGTGAAATCCACGAGCTCAAAGGTAGTGAAATTCACAGGCCTTAAGCAAGTAAATTTCGCTAGCTTATTTTATGTAGTTCGAATATATGTAGTGTTTTCTAAGCTCGTGAAATTCATGAGATGATTTAAAATCAACCTCGAGGAGTTTTCAAATCCTCGTGAAATTCACGAGGTGAGTTAATATAGTTATGTATCGAAATTTAGTTAAATTTATGAGGTTGAAGCTCGTGAATTAGACTAAAGCACATCCTTAGAGGTAAATTACTGAAAATTACTGAAATTTCGCTGGTCGAAAGTGGATGTTGGATGGAAGTAGAAAGTGGGACGTGGGGAGGATTAAAGTGAAAATTTGTGTTTGACTGATAAAAGGGTAATCTCATGGCCATGAGTTAATAAAAATTAAGGTGCCTTTTTCTTTTTTTTGAACGGTAAGGTGCACTTTTCTGTTCTTAGAGATAATTTGCTGATGTCGTAAAGCATGAAAAACTAAAAAGTCCAAGTGAATGGGGGGTAGAAAACTTGTTGTGACAAGATGCTGATTTTTGAAAGTTTGAGTGGCTTAGTGTAAGAATATAAAAAGGAGTAATTTGTTGACTATTACATAGGAAATAATTTTTAGTGATGTTTATCTTCAATTCACAACAAATCAGGTGGAAAATTCCCAAAAGAGGGACACGTATAGACTAATGGATATGACTTGACCTAAGGCATAGTTATCCTTCTCTCTTGCCATTCATATTTTTCTTTCGAGACAAACATGATCGATCTGGCCACAAGGATTGAAATTAACAATAAATTTATGTGCAGAGGACCAACTTCATTTTTCAGTGAGGGAGAAAAACGTTTTTCACTTTCTATGATTGTGCACTAAAATAATCTCTTTTTTTTTATTGGTCAAGTGATCGAAATAGAAAGAGTAGTAAGTAGAGGATGACGAGTATGCAAGTAGGAAATAGTTTTGTATGTATTTCTCTAGTGGCGGAGTCGGGAATTCCATTTAGAGGGTACCTTTTTCAGAATAAGATTAAAAATCGCAGTATTTTCAAACTTGGGGTTCTCATTATAACAAGATAAAATTCATTTTAAAAGATGAGAAAATTTCAAACTAATAAGGTATGTGCTCAAGACCCATATTTTTGTAGACCAACAAAAACTATGACCGGAAGAAATTGCAATAAAAATATTTGATCCATTAGTTAGGTTTATTATTTTTAAAAAACAACGAAATTATGATATAGTTCTCTTGACTATTTGATTTTTAATGTTTGTAACAAAGAATTAAATCAACTGTAGTAAGGATCACTTAGAGATTGTTTTCCAATTATTTTCCATCTCAAAATTCTTGGAGAAAAGCCAAGAGGTAATTAAATAACCAGCCAATTTGTGGACACCACATATATTTTCATCCTCCTTACATTATGGGGTTATGTTTTCATCCTCTTTCAATGTGATTTTCCATTATTACCCTTCCGAACTGATTTGTAGGGACAAAGCAACGAATGGAAGTTACTTCCTTTCTTTTAGGGATTCCGAAATTTGAGTTGCATGTCAGTTATTTATCTTTCAAATTTTGGTTGAAAGATAATGCCTAAAATTAAGGAAATTTTGAAATGGGAGGAATGATTCACTTACCTAAAATCAAGGAATTTTATAAATTGTGTAGATTCAAAATTAGGGGATGATATTATTTCCAAAATATCAAAACAAATCCCAATTTTATGGTAAAAAGTACTTAATGACCTGTAAACATGGTAATATTTATTGAATTAATATCTTGAATCATGATAAGAAAAATGTCAAAAACCATGGCAAATTAATGTTTTTCGTAAAAATTCTAGGATACTATAGGCGCTGCGCAGACTCATATAGATAAGGAGTATGTACGCTCTCTTTGTACACACTTTTTATCTATCTAGGCCTGTGCAGTAGCTCTCTTATATAAGGCTGGTAAAGAAAAAATCATCACATAAGGTTCTTATAAAAAACAAAAAAGCAAACATGGTAAAATTTAATGAGAAAATGTGATAAACTTATAACTAGTCAAAAAACATGGTAAATATAATATCATGGGCCACTTAAATAATCATCCTCCAAGCACCTCGAAATTATGTTTTCATCCTGTGTTTTTTTAGAGTTATGTTTCTATCCCAACATTCAAATAAACCCAAAATTGCCCTTTATTATATATATCAAGAAATTGAGGACTAAAACAAATGTTGCATATAGGAGGGAAGAAAAGTGGACCAATTTCAATATTTTGAGGTCCTCCCTGCAATTAAGGGATTTAGGGATAATTGCCAACCCCTCATATTATACTTTACCAATGTCCTTCAAAATCAAGGGCAAAATCTTCATTGAAAAAACCATTCTTCATCCCAAAAATCATGCCCTATCACTCATCCTCTCTCTCTTCGCCGTCCCGCCATCATCATCCCACTGTCCTCTCTCCGACCCAAAGCATGTGTCAATGATTTTTTATATTTGTTTTACCATGATTCAAGATATTAATTCAATAATTATCATTAAGTGTTTTTTACCATAAAACTGGGATTTGTTTTAATACTTTGGAAATATCATTCCCTAATTTTGAATCTACACAATTTAAAAACTTCCTTGATTTTAGATAAGTGAATCATACACCTCCCATTTCAAAACTTCCTTAGTTTTAGGCATTTTTAACTGACATGCAATTCAAATTTCGAAAATTCCTAAAAAGGAAGGAAGTAATTGCCATCCGTTGCTTTGTCCCTACAAATCATGAAAAAATCAGTTACTTATGGGTCCTCCAAAAATCCCCAAGGTCTTTCAAAACTGTGATATGTGATGATTTTTTACAATGATTTGTGTTATAAAATGATATTAGAGGTAATTAAATAACCAGCCAATTTGTGGACACCACATATATTTTCATCCTCCTTACATTATGGGGTTATGTTTTCATCCTCTTTCAATGTGATTTTCCATTATTACCCTTCCGAACTGATTTGTAGGGACAAAGCAACGAATGGAAGTTACTTCCTTTCTTTAGGGATTTCCGAAATTTGAGTTGCATGTCAGTTATTTATCTTTCAAATTTTGGTTGAAAGATAATGCCTAAAATTAAGGAAATTTTGAAATGGGAGAAATGATTCAGTAACCTAAAATCAAGGAATTTTTTAAATTGTGTAGATTCAAAATTAGGGGATGATATTATTTCCAAAATATCAAATCCCAATTTATGGTAAAAAATACTTAATGACTTGTAAACATGGTAATATTTATTGAATTAATATCTTGAATCATGATAAGAAAAATGTCAAAAACCATGGCAAATTAATGTTTTTCGTAAAAATTCTAGGATACTATAGGCGCTGCGCGAGCTTATATAGATAATGAGTATGTACGCTCTCTTTGTACGCACTCTTTATCTATGTAGGCCCGCACAATAGCTCTCTTATATAATGCTGGTAAAGAAAAAATCATCACATAAGGTTCTTATAAAAAACAAAAAAGCAAACATGGTAAAAAAAAACCAAAAAAACATGGTAAAATTTAATGAGAAAATGTGATAAACTTATAACTAGTCAAAAAACATGGTAAATATAATACTCCTATCATTTTATAACACAAATCATTGTAAAAAATCAACACATATCACAGTTTTGAAAGACCTTGGGGATTTTTGGAGGACCCATAAGTAAAAAATCATCAATTTTTTTTGATTCAAACGGTGAGATTTTGGTTCGAGCACTTTCAACCGTCCGATTGAGCTGAAATTTTGTGGGGCCCCTCGGAAAAATGTTTTAAGAACAATAAACGGTTCGGATCACTCGTGTGGGACCCTAAAGTTGGTCCCCGAACGCGATCGATATATTTTCGGTTTCTTTTTTTCTGTACCCGTATCTTTATCCGCCGGATGATAACACGAGCTTAGATGAGTTAGAGGATGCTATCACATTCCAACTTGTCAACCCTTTGTTGGTTGAAGTTGGGGTGTGACAATGCATTTTGTCACAATCAATTCTCAAAAGTCAGATGATAGGGACAGTCTGACCCTTAAGGGGGGGTGTTTGAGAGCCTCATTTTCAACTTTATGACTTTTCACTTCTCCTCTCTAAAGTCTAAAATGGAAAACTCATTTTATGAGAAGTCATTTTGGCCCAAGTCTTCCAAACATCCAAAACTCAAAAATGTGAAAATGAAAAGTAGAAAAATGGCTCTCAAACCTCCTCTAACTTTAGACGAGCTTTCTGGATTCTCTTTTTGCATTCTCCAATCACTTTAAAATAAAAATACTCCTTTACCCCTTACATTCCATAATAAGAGTTGTACATGCAACCTACTAGAGCGCAAGATGGTCAAAAACTGCATCATATTCTTTTCTGTCACATGATGTTTTACTTACCCTCGATAATATTATTGAAGCAGTATTATTTTTATCAAACGTAATTTTTGTAGCTCCAAATAAGCAAAAAAGATACAAATTGAAGCTTTAAATAATCTGTACTCTTTTTGTCCAATAAGTTAAAAAAAATATAACTAAGTGATTATTTATAATTATTACCAAACAGCATTCAATCATCCTTTTAAGCAATTAATCTCAATGAATTAACATGTCCTAACAAATAAGGCCATTATCCTCCATTGTGATGGGATAAAATAGTGGAGTCCACTGTATACTTTACACGGAATTACCGTCATAGGGTTCATCTTTCAATCACATTAAACAGAGATTTAATTTTGTTTACCCTCTTGTTACTTTCCATCTTATTCGTTGAGTTATGTGGATCTCACAAAAAATGATGTGATCCGGACTCCATTAAACGGTCCTACTTGGCTAGCTTTTTCAATTTATATCTTAAATTAACTCCAAAAGGCTGAACTAACCAACTGAAAAAATATAAGTAAAAGAAGGAAAACAATTGATTTCAGTCCATTATGTTAAATGTTTAGGAAGAGAAAGAGTATGTATTAGATTGCTTGAATTCAGTACAGATTACAATACGATTGTAGCCATATGTATATGTGGACAACAATAAATGAAAGATTACCAAGACTCCTAAGTTGATTTTCGAAACCATGGCGTGATCTTGCGCCAAACTATGCAAACAGAGGCGGGTGAGAGGGGTGCCGGGGACCTTGACTGCAACACAATTCCTAATTTTATTTTTAATTATAATAGTTTCCCATGTTGATTTGAAAAAAATCTATTGGGTTGGTCTCTGCAAGTCCCTCACAATAAGCAAAATTCTTAAAATATGTGTGAAATCAAATAATTTTAAGTTAACAATTTTTTGATCACGTGTGTAAAACGAAATTACTTACGACTAAGCATACACTCACATACATAGATATACCAATTAGCAATGTATAAGTATGTAGAAAACTTTTAGTCAGGGACTCCTAATTTTGTTTAAAGTGCAGACCTCACCTTTCCTGATTGAATTTTAATAATCCGAACCGTCCAATCAGTGGCGTAGCTAGGATTTCATGTGAGTGAGGGCACCGTGGCATAATATTTTAAAACGCTTCTAAACATAAGCGGGGGGAAAAAAAAACTAAGGGGGTGTTCCACTAACCCAGTTTTTTAGAGAAACTGGTTTTTCACGGTTTTTTCTGTGATGTGTTGTGAGAGAATGATCTGTCTCGGTGTTTAGAAAAAACAGTTTTTTGTTAGTGGACACCCCCTAAATATGTGTTGGTGCTTTTATTTACAATTGACCTCGACAAGTTTTAATTCATCTTACTTTGTGTATATTGTCAGCACTAGCTTAAAGACTCTACCTAAGTTCATTTTTTTGGAGAAATTATAGAATTATGATAACTCGCTTAACTATTAGATTCTTAATCTTTATGACAAAAAAATTAAATTAATTATAGTAACGATCCTTAAGATTTTTTTCAATTTTTTATTTCAAAATTAGTAAAACGGTGATCAATAAATTTACTCATTTTCTTGTCCCATTTGGAAATAGAAGGAAAAAGAAAAGCATAATAGAAGGAAAGAAAAAAACATGATAAAAACCAGAAAAGCATAATAGAAGGAAAAAAAAAACATGATAAAAACCACCACCAGGACTCGAACCTTGGCGTTGAAGGAGGGAGGCCAGTGCTTGGCCAACTAGACCAAGCATATCCATTGTCAGAAATCAGATAATTTTATTATATATAGTAAACTTTAAAACGGGCTGCAAAAAAAAAAAAAAAAAAAAACAGGGGATAAAAATCCAGTGTGGGCACGTGCCCACCCTGGTCCTATATATATGGTGGCTCCGCCACTGCGTCCAATGTATTTAGAATGTGTTGCTAAGGGGTCTCCGCGAGGATTCATCAAAAAAATGACTGGGAAGGGCTTGATCCGATTAATTTCCGATAAAAACTATATATTTATATTTTTATCGAAAATGGCTCAGATTAAGTCCTTCTTGGTCATTTCTTTTGACGATTCCTCACGGGGACCCTTAAAAACACATTTTAAACATATTTAACAGTTCGAATCATTAAAATTCAATCGGAAAAGTTGAGGTCCGCACTTTAAGCAGTTTAAGGGATGAGGGTGTGGAAACTTTATATCCAACTCAAAACCAATTGGCAATGAGTGGAGAGGTCCCAACATATATTAAGTGATTACCCATTCCACTCCTAGGCAATGTGAGACAATATTTCTTAACATCCCCCCTCACGTGCAGCCACATTTGAGGTCTGTCACGTGTGGCTATTTTTTGGGTCCTATCATCGTGCAACCTTTTTGCTGGTCTGTTTTCGTGGGTGTGGGATTGCGAAATAATTTTTTTTTAAAATGTGGAGTGGAATAGGCCCTGCTCTAATACCATGTGGAAACTTTAAATCCAACTCAAAACCAATTGACAATGAGTGGAGAGGTCCCAACATATATTAAGTGATCACTCATTCTACTCATAGGCAATGTGGGACAATATTTCTTAACAGAGGGATCCCTGACTAGAAACCCTTCGTATAAGTATGAAATATATAAATTCTTTACAAACCCCCGCTGTATATAAAATATAAATCATGGTTCGGCAGTGTGCATGCACATATACACTCACTTGTGGTATCATTGACTTCAACATATGAGATGGAACAATTACGTCACGTTTCACTCAAGCGTGTGTTCTTGCCAAATAAAATCAAATCTGCAAGATCTTGATTATGTTCCACTTTTTGTTTCAACGATTTCTGTAGAATATTGGAGTACTTATCAAGCATCCCATTGCCTATATAAACTGCCCATAGCCAAGGCTCACCCTCAACCACAGCCCAATGGAGAGAGTTTCTTCCAAAATGTTTTTGTTGGCCATCCTTCTCCTAGCAATCTCTGGTCAGTCCCCTCTCTCTCTCTCTCTCTCTCTCTCTCTCTCTCTCTCTCTCTCTCTCTCTCTCTCTCTCTCTCTCTCTCTCTCTCTCTCTCTCTCTCTCACTCGTGTACAGGGGGCGGTAACAAGGGGGTGCAAGGGGGGACCCCGGCCCCAACACAACTCCAAGTATTCTTGCGTATTATACTAGTTTTTTAGGTTAATTATGAAAAATTCTATGGGATTGGCCCGTTCAAGTCCCTCGAGTGAAAATAATTCTTAAAATTTCTATTTGTATGGGGCAAAAACTCCTAAAATTTTAAGTTATCAATATTTATTTTATAGGTTGTTTTTATAAGTCCTTCAAAAAAAAAAAAGGTTGTTTTTATAAAATTTAACGGTGGCTACGTAGATGCACACTATATCGTCTCTTATTCGGATCACGCAAGTAGCGATAATTCTTACAAAGTATATACTTTTTATGAATATGAAAATACACGTGATTCGGCCCCTGCTTGATTCCAACCATGTGTCTGCCACTGCTTGTGAAGTATACAAATGTAACTAGAGTAACCACATACTAACCGAAAAGTACGTATACATTTAAGTCTGTATATAATACAAACTTAAATGCATAATGACACGGCAGAACGTGAACATTTACGTTCTAAAAAAAAAACAAAAACCATGTTAGCGTGACGATTTTTATTAACAAAACTAACTTATGTGTAAATTTGCAGGCTTACTTCAAGAGGTATCGGCATATTCATCAGGCATTCCATGCAAAAATTCTTGGGATTGCATAAAAGTTTGTCATCGTATCGACATTCCTCTTTGCCTTCGAGGCATTTGCGATTGTTATGCGAGTAAAACGTCGAAAAACCGCAAGGCATTCCCTGTGGACGTTGATGTCAAAAATTTGGCCTAAAGGCTGCTATCTAATGCGTTGTATGGAATAACGCAAATCAATTAAAACTTATAAGGATTTCATTTCCTAGTGAAATGTGTGGTTTGAGGGGGTTTTTGATGCAGTTTTTTGGGGTTATGGTTGCTAGCTTTGGCTTCAAATTCTGTTATTTCAAGCTTGTGTGGTTGGTTGCGAGTTATTTCTTAAAATGGAATAAAGACCGATATTAATGAATAGTTAATGGCCTATTTAGTTTGTAATCTTGTAGAGTTTTCTACGTTTGACTTTTTAAAATTGCAGTTTTTTTTTTGTCATTCGTTAATCCTAATCTACTCTATCCTAGGGGACTTGGAGAGGTGGATGAGTGCTTACGAGAATCGAACCCTGCCCATGTGAATGACACTAGGGGTGGGAATTTATGACACGACACGACAACACGACACGAAGTTAGCGGGTTAGTGTTGAGTATTTCTGACACGAAACACGTATGTGATACGATCCGAAAACACGATTAGTAAACAGTTCGGGTTGAACCCGCATAACCCGAATTAACTTGCTCGTCTAATCGTATCGACACGGTAACCCGAACCCGACCAAAAATGACACGAATTAATCTATACGTTTTCATGTTTTGAAGTTGTGCATGAAATTTTTCAAGCTCAATCGTGCTGCAGGTGAAGTTTATCCTTTGATATCAAGTTATTCTTTCCATGTTCTCAAATTTGCAAGGTTTTATTATGGTGGCTAAGGTTTTAAGCCTACTCATCGTTTTGGCTAGTTATAATTACACATCATTTTGGTTGGCTATAATTACTCTCTTTGATATCTACTCTCTTTAATCTATTGCAATGGTTACTGTAGATTAATAAAAAGAAAAAATCACAGTGGCAAAAAAAAAAAAAGTTAATCGTGTCAACCCAAACACGACACGATTATTAGCAGGTCGGGTTAGAGTTGATGTTTTTCGACACGATTAATTAAGCAAGTCATTTTGACACGAACCTGATTTGACACGAACACGGCTCGACACGACATGAACACGACACGACGCCCACCCCTACATGAGAGTATAAGGGAGGCACCAACTGCACTTCACTTCACTTGCTTTAAAATTGCAGTTGAAGCCGTATAAAAAAAGGACCTACTTTCTGTGTAATTGGACGGAGATGAGCCTTTTACTGTTTCATCTCGGTTGTTTATCTCGACAATTAATGGTGCAGGTTATAAAAGATTCTAAAATATGAATTAACACCTCTTAGATGCAAATACTAAAATCACTCGAGCGAGAAGAGCCTAGTAGAGAGAGAAAGAGTTAGATCAGAGAGAAGAGTATGGGAGAAGTTCTTCTCCCTTTGTGCCGCCTCCCCTTCCCCTCCGGATTGCCGGCAACTCCCCATGGACGACCGAATCTTCTCTCCTCTCCCTGTGGACGGCTGGAATCTCGATTTTTGAACAAGGGAGAGCCAGATCTGCGATTTCCATATTTGGGCTTCGACATCGACGGCGGCGGCTACTCCGGCGTGACAGCGGCAGCGACAGGCTTCATCAATTCTTTTTTCTTTTTTCCTTTATGTTTTTATTTCTTGTTATCTAATTTCTATTTTTATATATATATATAAGTGGTTATATTTGTTTGGATTGGTTGATTACTGCATATTTTTCTCTTCTGGCAAAAAAAAAAAAATCACTCGAGCTCAACTATCTACTCGCACGTTGGCACGTCCCATGTATTGATATGCACACAAATACACATGAACCCCTAGTATATTACATATTGAAGTGGGAAAAGTACTTCTGGCGTTTGGGCTTAGGTAGTCTGGCTGCCCTCATGTTGGGCACCAAATTGAGGCCCAAGCCCAACTCAAGGGTTGACTGGCCCATGGTCGGCAAAATTGAACAAATAATACGGAAAGGAAGTATAAAAGGATAAGCATTTACCGCTTCCCCAAAACAAAAACAGAGTGAAAGGATAAGTCTCTTCATTGAAACACCGAGGTCCCGTTCCTCTTGTCAACTTTTTCAATTTTTTTACTTAGAATGTTTCAAAAGTTTCTCCTCACAAAAAAGATGTAAAAGCTCAAAAAGACACGAATAAGATAAACAACCTTACTTTTATTTAGAACTTATAAACAAAAAAAGCTACAAGAACTACACCCGAATACTATTCCTCATACAGTGGCGGAGTCAGGAATTGAAGTAGGTGGAGACCAAATTATGAAAGAAATTTTGGTTATATGATTTTTTTTTCAAAACTAAATCAAGTAATTCGAGTTTTTGTGGAAAGATTTTGAGAAATTAAAAAATTAATTTTCGATATTATTGTTATCATCTTGTTTGATGAATACAACATTATTCTCGAATGGGAGGGGCCGGGGCCACCCGGCCCGTGTATAGCTCCGCCACTGTCCTCATTAGAACAGCCATATCATTGCGGTTTTCAACAAAAAAAATGTTCCTAATCCCAAGAATCCCACCTCTTTAATAAGAAGTTATCCAAGAATTAAATGTAGATATGATATTTTTTATCCGAATTTACACTCCCATATAAACAGGCTAGATGAGGTCCATGCATCAACACATTGCAAGGCAATACAAATAGTGTGTCAAAAACACCAAAAGAGAGATGGACAAGGCTCTGCTCAAGATGGCTTACTTGCTTATCCTTGTGGTTTCCATGTTTGGTTATTCCCTCACCCTTTGTGTACTCTGTTCATTTAAAATCCTTCAATTGCATCATATGATAGAATTGGTAATTCAGTGAATAGTACAGTTCAATTTTTTTTTTTTTCAGAATGCATTTGTTTGTTCTTTAGTAATCCATTTTCAATATTTTTAGATGTGTTGCGGATACTGATGTCTAGACCCATATTCAGGTACAAATATCTCTGGACCCATTAATTCGATGAACGCTTGCCCACGTGAGACCCACACTCATCGGACGGCTAGAGACGCCTTTAATTCCATTGCATTTCCAATTCTTTTTAGTTATTCCGGACGTATCAAAGAAAGGGATTGAGAAGTAAACATATATATTGGATTGGAACGAAATAACAAAACACAAATATTGTAACTTTATTTTTTATTTATAGAATGGTTATACAAATTTCGGTCCTATATGGGTTTTCTATAATTCTATTTTCTTGACTTCTAACTGTATAGTCATAACATAAGTCATGATGTCTTAATTTTTGGGATTTCATCCTATTGAACTCTTTTTTTGTTTTATTTTTTGTTGGAAGGTTGGGATACATTGAAGGTACGAATAGCAGAGGCACGAGTGCCGGAGAGTTGCTCTTCTGCGCCGATTGCAGTCGATTATGTGGAGTAAGTGGTGATTGTGTTAATGGAGTTTGCACGTGCGAAGGTAGCCAAAAGGAGCTCATTGGAGAAGCCAAGAGCGACTTAAGTTGTTTCGATGACAGAGACTGTCAAATACGTTGTTCACCTGTTTGCTACTCCAAATACTGTGTTGAAGGGAAATGCCAATGTATATGTATTGATTGAGACTTTTACAAGATCCTTGCCCCTTCACAAACACCAAGGAATAAAACAGTGCATGATGTGTTCTTCAAACACATTTTTCTCTCTTTTTATTTTAGCATCAATTTTTAATTCTGTCTCCTCCGAATTTGCATCAGTATACGTGGTTCATTTTTTTTTTTTTTTTTGGAGAAAAGTAATACAAAATCTGGTTAAAAAATAATTTTGAGAATCATCAATTCTTAAAAAAAGTGATGGGACAAGGTAATCAGTAATATTGGTGAAATTTTCTAATTAAATAAATTGATTATCTCATGAGGTCTGGTGATGGCTAGAAATATTCGTGGGCCAAAGCCCACAGAAATCATCAACATTAGCCCAAAAAAACTTGAAGCCTATTGTCTCAGCTGACTTAGCATTTCCACAAATTTCGTCCGAAATCGATCATGGTTCTAGTCTTCTAGAGCCGTTCAGCCTACAAAATATTTGCTGATTAGCCCAAAATGATTTAAGTCCCAATGCAAGCTCGAGAAAAACTTGGGGGCAAATAAGTACGGGTGACGTAGTGTCCGAGAGCGCATCGCGGCCGTTCAGAAGTGTTTTGGATGGCCCAGATTTCGCTCTCCCTCTCTCCTCTCTCTCCTCTTCTCTCCTCTTTCTCTCTCATTTTTCTCACTCAAAAATCCGGATTGTCCAGGGATGGAGCTAAGGAGTGGCTAGTAGGGGCGGTCGCCACTGCAAAAAAAAAAAAACCCTCAAATATTATATAGAAAAAAAAAATCTATAAATTATACAGGCTCACCCCTGCAAAGTATGTTGAAAAAAAATTCGCCCCCTGCAAAGTATGTTGAAATTTTGGCTCCGTCCCTGGCATAAAAATTTTGACTGGCTCCGTCCCTGGGATTGTCCAAAACACTTTTGGACGATCGCGATGCATGCACGTGATTCCCAGCCGGCACCCAAGTTTTATTCCTAAAGTTCATTCGATTTGCTCACTTGGAAATAAGGCGGGGCTCGCAAGAAACACCAACCCAAGGCAATTGTCAACACGCAGATTTCCCTCTAACCTCCCACTGATATATATAATATTGGCCAAAATGAGGCAATAAGTGTTCCCATAGCTTCTATAACACTCGGACACAAAAAGCCTACCTAATGTAGTGAAGCTAATGAATGCAAAGATTGACATGAAAGGGGATAATCACAAACAATAATTTTAAGAGATACTCTCTTTTTGAACAGAGGATAATAGAAAACTCTCAATTTAATATTAATGAATAAAACCAGAAAACTCTGATTTAATATTAATCAATAAACCACCAGTTTGCTAAGAGCTTGATTCCAATCAATAAACCACCAGTTTGCTAAGAATTTTTCCAAATGATCATCGAAATTTTTCAAAAATCAAACTCGAGTACTACAAGTGTATCAAAATCAACTGTTCGATCGGATATGAACACAAACAACTTAACAAAAACTTGAAAAAAACATAGGTTCACGGTTTTGTTCGAGTGTTTGTGTTCATTTGTGTTCCATTTTTTCAAGGTATTTGTGTTCGATGAGACGCTTAACGATATCCGATCGGTTGATTTTTGGTAGACTTGTAGTACTCGACCAAGTCTCTCTGTGGACGGTGAACGCCTCGATCATCGGAAAAATGAACGTCTCCGATCATCGGAAAAAAATTAAAGTTTAGAAAAAATGGGGGGCCATCAAAAGGGTGAAAACAAAGAACACCCCAAAGCACTTTGGGTAGAATCACTTTTTTTCAAGTCTCTGTGCACATGATATATCGAAGGTAAAGGTAATCCCACTGAATCTCTCTCTCTCTCTCATACACTAGGTGAATGAAAATCTCTCTCTCATAACTATGAAAAAAATGTTAAGTAAAAGAAAAAAATGAAGCAAAAATGTTCTTAAAAAAAAGCAACCAAAAAGTTTACCCAAAAGTTTATGAGCAGAAAAAACATTCTTCAATTTTCAACCAAACACCCAAAAACAAAATCGAAAAATTAAGTTATGGAAAAATTATTTTGCATGGAAAATATTTTCCTGTGTAAAATGTTTTACGCTGAAACAAACGGAACCTTAGTTACACTTTTGTCTTTTTACAAGTTGGTACCGAGTTTAACACAATTTTTGGGAGCCATCGGAGATTCTCTTGTAAATATCTTATCTTGGGATCAGTCAAATTTAGATCGGACCCACTATAACCTATTTCACATAAGGATTGGATTTCAACAAATTTAATGTGGATACTGGATAATATCCTAATCTTAAATTAGTTCATGAGTTTCACGTAACCCTATTTGTTATACTATCCCACCACAGTAATATACTCCTACCATATATAAAAAGACTATGCGAGTAGAGTCAGACCCACGATAATTTTTAGGTCTAGTTTTGGGCCTTTTAGGACCCTCCACAGCCCACAATAATGATCGGAATAGTTTATTTAATTTGTAAAGTTCGTTGAGTAAGTCATCGTTGCAAAAAAATTTGCTACATGGAACTTCAATAGGTACACAAGAAAAACAAATTTGTACGAGGAAAAAATATTGGATAATTTAACTTTCCTTAAATAAATCTGTTTCACATTATTTTTAGTATCCCGTTTCAAATTATTTTTTATGTGGATTATAAAACTCTCAACCAGCTCTACAAATTAAAAGATTCCGATTGTTGATGTGGGCCCAGGAGAGTCCCAAAATTGGACCAAAAAAACTGGACAAGAGCCTCTTTCAAATTTATTGAGGTGAATTTTGCACCGCGGTGTGTACCCCTCGGCCGTCCAATCGTGTGTGGGACGGCCCGTGAGGTGAATTTATTGCGGTGGATTTTGTGTGAGGAAATCCTAGTTCAATTCTGTGGGCCTGGGTAAAATGTAATTGTCATGTCAATCGTGTCATATTAACATTAGCATCTATATATTCTACTCCATCAGATTCATTTTGAACAAGGGGAATTGCTGCTGAACCTGATATGGACAAGTCTTCATTCACATTTCTGGCTTTCTTGCTCTTCATGGTGGCCATTTCCTCTGGTTAGTATTTTTTGCCATTAGAGGTACTACTTCATTTGATGGGTTGAGTCCCTTAACCTCTAAAAGTTTAAAGGATAAATCCCAACCTTTTTTTTTCTCGAACATGGCTTGTCGGCAGTTCCGGCGTGCAGTTTGGCAATTTCCGGTCACTTGCTGGATTAATTCAACGATTGGTTCCATTCACATTGAAGATCTCCTCGAAACGCTTGATTACTGAATATCAATTCATGTGAAAATAGAATATAAAAACGAATGAAAAAAGTAGCTCTGCACTGCACACACTGAATCAGGACCAACAAAATTGAATTTCAAGAATTTTTTTTGTTCCGATCACATAATAATTGATATGATTTTAAACTACACTTGTACGTTTTGACGAGATCTACATAGGAACGGATCCGATTGTTGAATAAGGCCGACCGATGACAAGAAATCGTTCTGGGCTCGGCAGAATTGCCGACAAAGCTGTGTTCTTGTTGTACTGCCATTACTCCAAATTTTCATTACTAGTATTATATTTTTTGACAACCAAGTGTTGGAACCAAATTGCGTGCATATCAAGTGACTAACAAATTAAGCAAAACATTGTCGCAGGAGGGACTGGAGCTTATGGCAGGAGTTCACCTTTTGTAGCCCCACAATCATGCGGGACTGATTGCAATGAATGTATATCTGGGAAATGTATTTGTTTGATTGGCCATTTATGTGCACAAACCAAACATCATACAAAATCTGTTTCAATTTCTACAGGAGAATCCAAGTCTCAGAATATTGGAAATTAATTGCAATAAATTAACAAGAAGTTCAAAGTGCTTATGTACTCTCGGCATATCTAATGAAATTATAATGAAATCATGCAAAGTGTTTATGCTGCTGTATTGCTTGAGTATTATTTTTTTGGCAGTCAGTTTGGGGTAGGTGCTGGGATTTGTAATTGGAGCCATGTTATTTGATTTTGTATTGATTTTTTTGATAATTGGATATCCGGGTGTGGACGGCGCCACGCGGGATTTATTTAGAAAATGATTTTGGGTACTTGAGAAACTGTTTCGAAAAATGTTGACTCTCGTGCCGTTTTTGGAAAAAGAATTTGATCTGCGAAAAAGATTCTTGGATTCGGAAGCCAGGTTACGAACGGGGAAGGTTTTATTGAAAAGCACCCCGCTCGCCCGGGAAATTCCCGGTCTCTACTAAATTTTTGTGGGATTTTTGGAAAACGTTTTATTGAAAACTTTAATCAAATAAACAAGCAAATAACGAGTTTTAATAATACCATAACGGGAATAAAATTAAATAAAGGGACTTAATGATAATAATTGAAGAGTCCAAGGGGTGAAAATGTAATAAACACATTTGCAGAAAGTCAGAAAACAGAGTACGAACAGGGGAAAACAGGAGAAGTTTTTGTGCTGCTTAAGTTAGCCGTACGGTTGAAATTTTGAAAGATTTTTCAAAATTTTGTTTTTCGAACAGTAACTTGTTTTTGCTTGAAAAACTTGATTTTTGTGAAAAATTCAACCACCCGAGCCTAGAGATGACTATTAGAGTCACCCTTGACCCGGGGGATCCCCTCAAAGAACCAAGGTTTTGACCTCGGTTTTTTTTAGAAGTACGATTGTACCTTTTGCAGAAACTTTGAACAGCTCGAGAACTTCAAAAATTCTGGATGTGAAATTGGGGCGAGGCTTTTGTATGATTAGTAGACTACCGGAAGCTCTTGAGTGAAGAACAGAGAATAAAGAACAGAGGAATGGATCAAAAATTACGGGTGAGAATTTTGGACAGTGAGTGAACTGAAGATTTTTCCGGCGTATCGGGGTGGTTATGGAATTGTCGTCCTGAAAATGGGAGAGGAGGAGGCTATTTATAGACGGAAAAACAGAATAAAATCTGTACGAAATCTTCCCAAAATGATGAGATGCTTCTGCTGGTAGATTTTCGAATATTTTCTGACACATAGCCGTACGGCTACACTGGTTGACCGTACGGCTACACTGGATCAACCGCACGGTTAAGTTAGAGGAAGATGAACCGTACGGCTAGCATGCATAGTAAGCCGTACGGCTAGGGCTTTTTTGTCCAAAAATTCTGAAGTCCAGAATGGCTGTTCAAGGTACTGCTGAATATCTCTTTCATCATTGGGGATTCACAAGGATTAAAATTGGGGTGTCTACACCGGGCCAGCTTGCGTGCACCTCGACTAATTTTAGGGCAACGACCGGGTATAACCCCAAGTGACCCCGAGAATTTGCTGGTAAGGGTAATCGATTTTGTATTTAATATTGAAAACTTCTTTTGGGTTGACATCTTGTCAACCAACTGTTTCTTCTTGGGTCCGTGGTGCCATGTGATAATCGTGTCGAAGGGGTGCCGACATAGTTGAAATTAATGCTTACTCGCGTTGTGATGCTTTGTGCCTAAGTCCCTATAGTCTTTGTAACCATTCTCAAAGATTAACAAATATATTTTTGCTACTGTAAAAAAAATAACAATGTACTCCATACTACCATGTGTTCCACCACAATTAGAATATTAGCCAAAAGTTCACACTTAAACAATAAAAAAGATCACAAAGTAATTAGTGGAAGTGTAATGGATTTTCAATCTCACTTTGCTAATAAACCCGGGAGAATAAATATTTCTTATCCATGATTTGGTAGAATTGTGATTGTAAACGCTTAATTTAACCAAACTTTGTTTATGATTAAATATATTGTGCATTTTAACGATTTTAATATACTTTGTTTCAGTATTCGTTGTTTATCTTAACCGCGTTATTTTGCAAGCATATTAACATAGTAGGTTAAATATTTTGGCTTTGGGGACCCTACTACCGGACGACACTATTTTTAGCACGAAACGTGAATCCCAACGCACCTTGTTTAGTTGAAAGCGGGTTAAAAAAAAACCCCAATATTGTAGGTTATGTCATTTCACTCTTTTAACTCACTCATGTAGGTCTCATTTGAGATTCTCTATGATTTTGCTTTCAATTATTGCTGTAATGGATATACTTTATGTCGTCCTTTCCTTGTTTTTCGTTATTGGAATCCATGAAATGTTGGTTGATGGAGATTCTGCTTTGCACAATGGACACTTTTCAGTGTACCATTAAAATGGTTTTCTAGTGCACACCGTGAATCCAATAACCCCTTCTCTCACGACTCTCATCCATCAATTACAGAAAAATTCAGACCACTTACGCACATGTATATTCAGGTGTGTTACTGTAGGGATGTCAAAGTTTTGGTTCGGCCCGAGTTCCTGACAAAAAAAAATCGAAAGTAAAAAATTTATGTTCTCGATCCATTCAATTTAAAGTGTAATAATTGTAATATTGACGTGAAAAACAATAGAACCGTACAACAAACTCCAACAACAAGCACCATTTTATTTGTGTTTGGTTCCTCATGGGTCCGTTGCAGGTTTAGGTTGCTATGGTCATACTTAAAAGATGTTGCTAACTTGCTATGGTGAGTCGCGTCCTCGGCCATTCTATTAATTAACACAAACATAATTGACTTAAAAGAACCAATAAATAAATAAATGGTGGTAATAGGAAATTTAAAATTCTTGGATCGTAATATATTTGCCGTGTGATCCGATTCAGACAATACATGAATATTATGGAACGATTTGAATGTATTGATAGCTTTATAGAACCGTACAACAGACTCTGACAACAAGCATTATTTTATTGGGTCTTCCTTCGACAAGGACATTATATAGGAGTTAATCATGAAAATAGAACACAAACTAATTTTTTCATGCCAAGAGGACAAATCACCTACACATTCCAAGAATGCCCCCGCTAGCCAATGAAAGTGCCTAAACCCCCCAAACCCTATGAAATTGCCTAAACCCCAAACCTAATGAAAGTGTCTAAACTTAAACCATAGGGTACCCTATGAGAGTGCCTAAAACCTTAGAGTACCCTATGAAAGTGCCTAAACCACTAAAACCCTATAATTGGAAAATGCACCCTAAACCTAAACCCTAGGGTACCCTATGAAAGTGCCTAAACAACTAAAACCCTATAATTGAAAAGTGCACCTTAAGTGCCTAAACCCAAATTGCTTAAACCCACTGTAACCTACCCAGCCTAATCCCATAAAATTGAGCCCAATCCTAAAATTAAAGAGGCAAAAAGTTAATTAAAATGGCTGAGCCATGAGAGAGAGAGAGAGAGAGAGAGAGAGTGACGGGTTGGAAAAAAAAGTGACGAACGAACCATAAATAGGGGCTGTCAATGTCCAGTGCCTCAGTTCTCAATAAAAGTGTCATTCGGTCAACACTACAGCAACCAAATGGAAAAGTGACGGGCCGGCCATTTGAAATTTCTTTTTATTATTAAAGGTATTTTTGTCTAATGTTGTCTTTGAACTCTAAAAAAATTCACATCAATATATTGAAAGTATTAAAATAAATTAGACTGGACTAAACACAATTTAAAGCACTAAACTTGGCCTTTAGACCAATTTTCTGTATTTTATTTGGGTCCGGTGCAGGTTTAGGTTGCTATGGTATATAGTACTATTTAAAGGATGTTGCTAACTTGCTATGGTCAGTTGCCTCCTCGTCCATTCTATTAACTAACACAAACACAATCGACTTAAAAGAACTAATAAATAAATAAATGGTGGTAACAGAAAATTTAAAGTTCTTGGACCCTTAAAATATTTGCCGTGTGATCCGATTCAGACAATTCAAGAATATTATGAAACGATTCAGAATGCTTTGATAGCTTTGTCCTTTTGTTTGTTGATATTTAGATCCAAATGGAGCACGTCTTATTTAATCCATTAACGGCGTCAGGGTGGACTCACAAATTCTCCTTTTTCCGATGTAGTCTGGTATAGTCCAGTTTTCGTTTGCACACGGAAATACGGTCGGGTTGGATAAGAGTGGACTATTTGTCCATTTAGTATCCCATTTGGGGGGATTAACTAATATTAGGGCTGGGGAAGGGTGGTATCAGCTAGTCCCATTCTTCAAATCATTTCCCTCAACGTCGAACGGTCGAAAATAATTCCAATCATCTTTATCCCACCTTTATATCTTACTCTAACTAATAGTACACCTTATCCCAGTATTCATGTAATCTCATCTACTATCCCATTGGCCCCATTTTGTCCCCGTATTCGATCTCAGTCTTAATCAAATCTTAACAAATCCTTCCTAAGAATAATCCAGTAATCAAACGTGTCCTATAGTCTCTCATTTCATGCTCCAGCATAGGCACATACATATACGTACAGAAAGAGAGGGTTCCCCCGTACAAGGTTTTGTTTGGAACTTAGAGAAAGGAAAGGAAAAGAAGGGATAGTTTAAAAATTTTCTTCTCATTTGTTTGGCTTGAGAGGAAAAAGAAGAGAAAATCAATAAATAGAGTGTTACAAATAGTGAAATTTTCTCCTTACTTTCCTCACACTTTTCTTCTTCTTTATTTTCCTTTCCTTTGTCTCATTTTCTACAAGTTCCAAACAGAGCCTTTGGAGAGGAATTAAAAAGATTTCAGCCAAGCTTTTGTAGTGCTTTATTACTGAAGTATGTCAAAATTAGTAGTAGCAAATTTTATTACAGTTGTTTTCATGCCTTCTGCAACTATCATCAGGCCAAAAACGTAACACAAAATTTTAAATCCGTGTCATATGTTTTACAATTTCTCTGAGAGAAATGTATGTACCGGTGACGGCCACTAAAGTTCCCACCAATACAATTGACAAAATAAGCACCAATTCTACCCCAAATCTTCGGTACCGTTTGAAGATGTTCAAGTAACACAGACACGGGAGCAAGATCGAGACAGTAACACTTAAAAACGAGCCGATAAATGCCATCACATAGCCGAAAAACGGAACTGCTAACGCCACGACAACCGTGCTGATTAGTATGGCACTTCTGATGAGCAAACTGATGGATTTGCTGTCACGGAAAGGATATGTATCTTCGATAGCTGTAGCGATTGGAGAAATGATTATCGCGTACTTAGTGATGGGGTTTATTAATGTCGTCCAAATAGCTATTTTTGAGCTCATGTTTTGAGTCGGAAGATTGAGTGTGATTTGGGACATTAAGTTTTGTCCAAATATCGAGTAACCCAGAACTGCCATCGATCCATAACTGATTGTGCTTAGAATAAAGCAAACCAGCAGAACCTGCAATTACATACACATGAAAAAGAAAACAAGAAACTGTATCAGTGTTGATTATAGTGATGTGAAGTGTTATCAAAGAATGCTTAGAACTATGTTTTAACAGAAGGCAAGAACATTCTGCATAGGGTCCACCTACACCGGAACAAACGTGTGTTCAGGGATGAAGCCAAAAATTTTACTGCGCAAGGTTGAGCCTACATAATTCATACGAAATTTTAGTAAACTTTTTTTTTCTATATAATACTAGAGGTTTTTTTTTTCCCCTTGCATGGGCGACAGCCCCCTACTATCCCCGGCTCCATCCCTGGTCGTGTTCTCACCCTATCTTCTTGTTTTCGAAAAATTTGGCTTCATAGCCTAACTCTTTTCTCGTCGTTTCATTTTTTTTCGAAAAATGTGTTTGTAATTCGTAGAGTATCAACCCCAAGGGATTGACAAAGTGGTTTTGCCTTTAGACTTAGGGGTTTGATCCCATCTAAGGTCTGAGGTTTTAATCGCCGTGCCATGCCAGCAAACTCTTGGGGTCACTGGGGGTTATGCCTAGTTGTTACCTCCAAGGTCCCGAATTAGTCGAGGTGCGCGCAAGCTGGCCTGGACATCCGGTTATCAAATAAAAAAATTCGTAGAGTATCATACCTTAGGAAATTGGTTTCTGTCTTTCATGGAATTGCAGAGTGTTGGGAAAACAGCATGGCCACAGTAACAAAAGGTAAACAAGCTTATAGTTGTTGGCAGTCCCCTCCAACTCCACAACATTCCTTTCTCATGAAATCCCACCCCATCAACTTCACCAGCCCAGAAAACAGAACCTATCAAAACAAAGGAGGCCAAAACCCCACCAGCAGAAACATAAGCCATCAAACCCAAGCTCCTCAACCACGTCGTCGGCATAATAACCAAGGCAGTGAGGAGGACAAAGCACTGTTTTCCGCCAACCGTTCGGCCACCAATGTGGAAACTAGCATTTGGAAACAATTTGTGGAGATTGTCCCCTTCTAGTATTAGAAACTCAACTGCAACCAAGTAAAGCTCAAGGTACATCAAAGTGGATACCAAGGCTCTTCCCTTTGCCCCAAAGGCCAATTGGCCTATATCAGGATAGGTTTTGATGAGAGGGTCTGCGTCCATACACCGGCGCAAAAGTATCCCTGTGTAGCAACATACGATTGCTACTCCGAACAGGATTATTAAGCTGAACCACCCCCCTTGAGAGAGTGCATACGGAATCGATATTATCCCGACACCTGAGAAGCAGAGTGATCAACTATATATCACTCATATGCAGTACATTTTAAATAGGGGTATCTATTATTGTTGTTAAAATCCTACGATGCAGGATACGTATCCTACGATTCGTATCGTCTCCTGAGGAAAACGAGACGTATCCCAACCCGTATCCTATGATATATATGCGTATCCCTATTCAGTACGTATCCTACGATTACTAAATGGAAAAAATTCAAACATTATTGCAAGAAGTGGAACCTCCAACGCATTAATCTAAGTAGTTTGAGCGACATTCAAACCATTTGAAAGATTTCCCATCTCAATGTAGAGCTTGAATAGAACATACTTCAAGCGTGTTTTGGGAGAAAGATTTTCTTTTCTGTCCTTGACTAAAGTAGCAATAAACTTCAATATGATAAATACCAGTTGAGAGACTTGAAATTTTGCAGCTTAAAAACTTAGTTTGTTTGTGTTATTATGTACTCATAAATACTTGTTTTTTTTTTTTTGAAAGAATAAATACTTGTTAATTATACATTAATTATGGTTAGTGTACCTTACGATACGTGATACGTATCCCGATACGATTTTTAAAACAAAAAAAACGATACACGATACGTGTCTCGATTTCAAAACCATTTCAAAACCTTGGACTATCTATAAGAAATAGGCAAACACAATTGTACATAATTGGAAAGAGACAAAGAGAGACAGACCTGATAAGGCATTGAGTCCATTGAAGCAGGTTCTGATGAAGGTGGTACCTTTGGGTGTTTGATTGTTTTGGCTATCCACTACTTTCTGTTCAGTACCATGAGATTCCATCTTTGGTGTCCAGTGTCCACTAAGTTGGCTCCTCTAACATGGGTGTGGCTGGATTATATACAAGAGGGAACCAAACATAAAGCGTGGGTTTTACTTTAGGAAAATAAATCAAAAACGAGAAAAAAAAAGAAAAAAGAAGGGAAAATGAAATGCTTGGTTCTTGAAAGGAGATAGTGATGTTGAGTAGATTGCCATTACTAGTTCCATTACAAGAGAAGAAATTAGCAATATAACGAGGTATAATTATAGAAAAAGTGTGAGAAAAACGAATAGTGTTAGTTAGAAAAATAACATATGTTGCTCGCAAGGTTTTAAATAGCGTTCAGGTCTATGTCTCACAAACTTTAAACGTATACTCTAACATTCATGCACCTCACTTTGCAAGTCTTACTGATAATCACATCATCAAACTTTATTCCTTACGAAAACAACCTATGAAATTTGCCTCATTTGTCATGGCCAAAGTAAAAAATAAAGAGGATTTGACGTGTTCCGTCCGGAAGAGACCTGTGTCTCAAGTGGTTACTAGCTCATGCGGTAGAACTCTTGGATGTCTTTTGATTTGCTTCTGCAGAAAATAATAAAGTTTTGGTCATTTCCGAGACTACCGATCTGATTAAAACCAGAGTTGCTTCATGGATAAAGGCTAACTATGATCTTCAAGCTTTCTCGGTGGAATACTTCAAGCTCAGTCTCCCAGTCATCATCTCTCTTAAAATCCCAAGAAGGATTAGGAGTCTTTGTTATTAATTCTGTATTGGTGGTAGATTTCTTTTACTTTTATCCTGTTTTGGTTTTTTCGGTTGGGGGAAGCTACAATGTGCATCCCCCGCATATGAGATTTTGTGGCACCAAATATGAGAGAATATGAGATTTTGTGGCACCAAATATGAGATTTTGTGGCTCCAAATATGATATGGCACATGGTATGCACCCCATGAGATTTTGTGGCTCCAAATATGAGATTTTGTGGCACCAAATATGAGATTTTGTGGCACCAAATATGAGATTTTTGTGGCTCCAAAATATGAGATTTTGTGGCACCAAATATGAGATTTTGTGGCTCAAAATATGAGTTTTTGTGGCACTGTAGCATTACTGTAGCAGCTACTGTAGCAATCCGAATGGGTCCAAATATGAGATTGTGTGACTCCAAATATGAGATTTTCTGAAAATATATGAGATTTTGTGACTATTCATATGAAGTGGCATACCATATGCACTTCATATCTCCAGCCACAAAATCTCATATTTAGAGCCACAAAATCTCATATTTTGAGTCACAAAATCTCATATGGAGAAGAGCACATTGTAGCATTACTCTTTTCGGTTTTGTGAGGCCCTGTGATGTTGGTTTTTTTGGGTTTTGCGAGGCCCTTCTGTGTCAAGGAAAAAGTATTCGGTCCAAAAATGAAAAAGCATTTCCACTGGAAAAAGTTTCACCAATAAAAAAAACAAGCAAATTGCTTTCCCTTCCAACTTCGAATAAGATAAGAGTACTAGAATTCTTTTTTTATTGTCCTTTCCATTTCAATGTCCCATGCATATTATTTTTCTATCTTGAAAAGACCAATAACAAAGACCTAGGGGAATTACCCTTTTGCCCTTCTCCCTTGGGTTTAATTGACAAGTGCAAGTTGAATCAAGGGTATTTTTTAAAATAATTCAATGGCATAATGTCCCCTTAATAAGTTAGATTTCCCAAATTAGAAAAACAAATTTGGACAAAAGGAGTAACATTTTTTAATTTTATTATGATATAGTTTTTTCCTTGGGTATGTTTGATTTGGGCTTCCCCTATGTGGTTTTTGACTCTTACTCTCAATATAAGTTTGGGAACATTTACCAACTGCACGCTAGGAAGAGCTAGAATGACCCAAATCGACCTGTAACTTCTAGCAAGAAGGGGAAAAAAATTGGAGATGAGCGATTGTTGACTTGGTCTTCCCAAGTGGGAGTATAAACCTTGTGTGTAGAGGATAATTCCCCTAGGCGTCGGCAAACTACTTATACGCGTAAATAGGGCCGGCCCTTGGGCAAGACCACCAAAAAAACAGCCCAAAAAAGGGGCACCCCGCTAATTTTTAATACTCCCTCCGTCCCTTTTTAAATGTGTTACCTCGTAAATCCAACTTATTAAAAAAACATCATCATTACACCTTTCACATCAACTTTTTCCTCCACTTTACACTTTTCACATCAATTTTTACCCCTACTTTCCAAAATTATCCTCCACTTTTACCCATTAACTCTTTACCCACTAACTTTTCAAAGGGCAAAATGATAATTGTACAAACTTTTACCCATTAACTTTTCAAACCACACACTTATTTAGGGACAACCCAAAATGGAAATGTCTACATTTAAAAAGGGACGGAGGGAGTATTAGGCTAAGTAAGGGTCGTTTGAAGCCCAAACAAGTGGTCCAAACTGGTTTTACGGCCCATAAAATCTATTATTGTTGAAGCCCAATGATACACACAAAACAAATGTCCATTTGGTCGCCCATTGAGTGGGTGTAATAAGCCGAAAAAGGAGATACATAAGTACCCTAGTAAAAAAATCAGACTATTATGGCGTACGCTTCTCCCAATTCCCCTAAGCGATCAGAAACCTTTTACCTAGGTACCCTTTACACTTCGGCCTTCTCCACAAAAAATTGCAAAAGACGTTCACCGACTCCCAAGTCCCAACCACGGGACCACAACAAGCACGACTCAAGAGCATTGCAAGCACTATGATTGAAGTTTCGAGGAGGAGACTACTCTTTGATCTTTTAATTGCAAAGAATATATTGGGTCTCCAAACAATAACTTAGTAATTTATTTAATCTCATCTTTAATTTCATGTATATATTTATGTGTGTGTTTGTGTGCGTGTTGAATGGTTCGGGGTGTGTCCGTGTGTGCTGCATTGGGGCATTATTTTTTGGACATGCCTAAGGCACTTAAAAACCTTAGGCCGACCCGCGTAAAGCATTCACAGATGTTCCCCTTTTCTGTGTATATGTGCTGATCGAGATGGAGGGAGGTGTGAGTAGTGATGTAGCCTTAGAGAGGGTGAGTGAGTAGGAGCTAGCCCAAGTGGATCCCCGGAGTGAGTTTTTTTTTTTTTAATGAATCTTTCTAGTATATTTTTGATATATACGGTGTGATTTTTAATCTCAAATTCGTGCCTATGTTGTTTGGTGTGTGACCCTCCGATCCAAACGGCGATGTCGAATGTTCGGCTGTGATCTCCCTGCATAGAGGTCTACATTGAGGAAAATGAGAGAACAGAAATTAATAGGGGTGCTCACGGTCCGGATCGGTCCGGATTGACATGAATCCAATGATAAAATTAACAGTACAACCAAACCGTAAGTTTGCTAAATTAACAATATCTATATGACTATAATTATAAAAGTGATAAAATTATATATAATAAAAATCTCACGGTCCGGATCGGTTAATCCACGGTTTCAAAATCAAAATCCGTGTCCGATACAAAAGTTACGATTTTTTATTTTTTGAATCCGTGTCCGGACCATTAATCCACGGTTAAGGATCGGTTTGGTCCGGACCGGATTCACGGTTCACCGGTTTTTTTTAACAGCCCTAGAAATTAATGAGATTGCTTTGGTTTTTAAAATGCCATTATTTCGTCCCTTTTTTAGACATGTTCATGAAGCAATCCGGATCCGCTGTCCCTACTTGGTGTCCTATCCCTCCCACCGCTACCACGTGGTGAGTGAGTAGGAGCCGGCCCAAGTGGATCCCCGGAGTGAGTTTTTTTTTTTTTAATGAATCTTTCTAGTATACTTTTGATATATATGGTGTGATTTTTAATCTCAAATTCGTGCCTATGTTGTCTCGTCCCTTCTTTATTTATTTTTTTATTAACGGGAAAAACTTTAGTCCGTTAGAATACGTTTCTCTGTTAACCACTGTTAACCAAAGGGGCCTTTTCACCTCCTTTTTTGGAAAAGAAAAAAAGGCGCACGACTTTTCTGGAAAAGAAAAGGGCCGGAGGTTTTAGGGTTTTGTTTTTGGGCTTTACTCTTTTGTTTAAGCACCTCATAAATGTGCGATTTTAGGATAAATATATGGACTTTAATCGTCCATTTTAAATGATTAGCTTATATGCTTATTGCTGTTTGATCATAATATTTATTTGCAAACACACATGCGTTTGACAAGCCCTACAAGTTGAACGATAACAATAATTTTTGTTGTCCGGTAATGCTTTGGAGCAAGTTTTTCTCTTCTTGTTTTCTTTATCAACAAAGCAAAATGGTGCTTGGAGTGAAAATGAAAATGTTTTTAGCCCAGAATACGTGTTTAGAGCTCTTGATTTGCCCAGAACCCAAGTTTGGAGTAAAAAAATTAGAACACGTTCACAGGAAATTAAATCATTATTTTATTTACTCTAAAGAAAAAAAGAACTCTTGTTTGGACTTTAGAGTGAAAGGGAAGTGCGGAGAATAAAAAAAAAAAAAAAAAAAGAAGAGTGAAAGGGCATTTTTTTACCGGCAAAAGTAGGTGAAAGGTTTTTAATAGAGAAAGGTTTGTAATTAACGGACTAAAGGGTTTTTTCCCGTTAAGGAAAAAATGACTAAAGGGTTTTTAGTGTGTGCCAATGGCAGCAGTGTGAGGGTAGGACACCAAAGGGGGACACCAAATGGAGAGAGCAGATCCGGAGTGGTTCACAAGAATAAGATAAGTCGATTTTCTTCGTCCAATCTTGTGACATATATAACAACCAACAAATCCTGCATAAAGTGGTAAATTCATGAATAATACTACATTATTCAGTTTTGTTGTAAAGAAGGTAATGTCAGACAGACAATTACAAAAGAATAAAAAAGATCGATGATTGCAAATGTACGTCTAACTTGCATTGGCAGTTGACCTTGTGAGGTCGTGGATTCAAACCTATAAATAGAAGCTTGATCTCCATTGTAGTTTTCTTTTATAGGCAAAAGGTTTATTAATGAAATCTTAACAAATGATACATTAACCCAAGATGGGGGAGAGGCGAAGGGATTTCAATTAGAGGTTGGAGAAATTAAAACACCCAAGGGCCGAGTCAAAACACATAAAAGCCTAAGCCCAAAAAGGGCAAATCAAATATGGAGTAACAATGAGGCCCAAACCCTGAACACATGAAACCCTAGCCATCAACTTTAGTCACCCCCCACCCAACAACTGATGACCAAACTCACGCCACCAGCACATGCCACCACCAGACCACCAACAACAAGCTCAGAGCACACATGCTGTTAGTCCCAGAAACCGATCTCCTCCAGCAATGAAGACCGGTGGTGAGCTGAAACCACCAAATAGAGAAAAGGAGGAGGCCCAGCCGCCTAGCCGTTAAGCTCGTAACTGGTTTCACCCTTCACGGTGTAACCGGCAGAAACCAGAGGTACTAAACGAAGCATGACCGGAACGACGAAGGCAGGGGGAGGCGGAAGAAAGAGAAGGCCAGGATTCCGATACACCGCAAATATTGATCTCCATTGTAGTTTATTAATTGATTGAGTTGGAAATAGGGTAAGTTCATTTATCGTATGAAAAAAAAAAAAAAAAGTTTCAAAAGTTTCAGTCACTCTTTTTTTTTTTTTTGGCGTCCCATAGCTTAAAAATTGCATGAACTCTCTCAAAAAGCACAACTTGGATGGTGAAGTTAATTTTTTTTTTCTTTTTTGGATGAAAAGGAGGTAATTATAAAAAAAAACTAAATACGAATACTCCTGAATGGTACTGGACCCCCTACAACATCATCTTCTAGTTTTTTTTTTTTTTTTGGTAAATTAACTTTCATTGAAAGGAAACACCGAGACAAAGATCAAAGGGGCATACCCCTGAAAACATACAACAAAAACATAGTAGAGGCCAAGACCTCAAAGATAACAGATCCTACAGCACAAGCAAGGCAAACCTAAACAACAGTAGAGGCACCTAGCATAAAACCAAACCAACTAATTAAGAGCGGGAAAAAACAACATGAGGGATATTCCAACTAAGACATAAAAGCCTATTATCATCTGATTGTTTGATACCTTGCCAAGAACACATGTAAGCACGCAAGTCAGAGTCAATCTTGGAAGTGAGATCCAAGACAGTAAGAGGTTTTTGCTGGAAAACCCTCTTATTCCTCTCGCACCAAATATTGTAGGTAACACCAGCTATGGACAGTTTAAAAAGCAGATCCCGAAAAACCTTCCCTTTCCTGTGATGCAAGGCCCACACAATCTCAGCCATCAAGCTTGAAGTTGGCTTATGGATCTCATTCTTTTGCAAAAAATGGTCTCAAACACTAGTTGAATAAGGGCATCCAAAAAACAGATGATGATGAGTCTCAGGAGCCCCAGAACACAAAGCACACACCCCATCAGTAGTTATACCCCATTGTAGTAATCTATCCTTTGTAGACAAGCGGCCCAAAAGGGCTAGCCACTCGATGATCCCCCACCTAGGAACATGATGAGTGAACCAGATAATCTTGCTCCAATGAACAATTGGGGCTTTGGTTCTGATTGCATCCCAAGCAGATTTAGTAGAAAAGGTACCATTAGCAGTAAAAAGCCATTTAACTGAATCTTCACAATCAACATGTGGAAGGAAGTTTGGTGGAGTGTGAGCAATAATGTCCTGAACTGCTGGATTCCTAGACCGTGGCCACTTCCATCCTCCATTGGAAATAATTGTTGCAACCTTTGCAGTTAAGGACTTACCCATATGGCAAACTATACCATCCCCATATTTCTAATATAAGAAGCCCAAAGGGTGCCAGTTATCTATCCACAAGAAAGTGTTATCTCATATTTGATCCATGATTGAGCAATAGGTCTGAGCTTGAATAGCTTCCTGATTGTCCAAGAAGCATTACAAGGAGTCTTCATAGTAAAAAAACAATGATTTTTTTATCACATAAGTGTGTATCCACTTAACCCAGAGGGTGTCAACTTTCTGGCAAATAGCCCATAGATGTCTAGACATGGAAGCTTTATTCCATTCCTTCAGCACTCGAAACCCCAAACCACCTTCCTCCTTAGGCTTGCATATAGACTCCCATTTGACCTTTGCCCCACATGTTTTGAGCTTAGACCCTTCCCAGAAAAAAGCCCTCAAAGCACTTTCCACTTGATGTAAGATGCTCTGCGGAAGCATAAAAACAGAACTCCAATAGACTTGGATGCTAAATAAAACAGAATTTATTAATTGGGCTCTGCCTCCATATGAAATAAGCTTGCTATGCCATGCCTGAATTCTGCTCAGAATTCTATCAACCAAGATTCTGCAATCCTGAGCTCTAAGTCTGGTAGTTATGAGGGGCACCCCTAAGTATTTCACTGGTAAGAAGCCCTCTGAAATTTCAAGAATACTCTGAAGACTGGCTTTAGACCCTAAAGAAACAGCAACAAACACAATGGAACTCTTCTGCAACTTAGGTCTAAGACCTGCATATCTGTAAAAGTCATTGAGAACCCCTTTTACTAATTGGAAAGACTGACTAGTAGCCTCGCAAAGAATGAACAAGTCATCTGCAAAGATAAGATGCGTAAGTTTGAGTTCCTTGCATTTTGGATGGTAATCAAACCCCAATTGACCGACTCTGTAATTAAGAATAGAAGTGAAGGCCTCCATTATCAGAAGGAAAAGGTATGGGGATAGAGGGTCCCCCTGCCTTAGCCCTCTTTTCCCTGGAAAGTAGCCCTCCAACTCACCATTGATGACCACAAAAAACATAGCTTTAGAAACACACTGTTTAATCCACTCGACGAATGGCGGAGGAAACTCCATAATAGCCAAGACATCAAACAAAAAACTCCATGAGACAGAGTCATAAGCTTTCATCAAATCAAGCTTCATTGCACACCTTGGAGCACCTCCAGTTTTATGATAATTTTTAACCATTTCTTGCATGAGCAGAATGTTATCCATAATAGAGCGCCCTTTAATAAAAGTTGATTGGCAGGGACTAACAAGACAAGGCAAAACAGCTTGCAAACGATTAACCAGAATTTTGCTGACGCACTTAAAAGGAACATTGCAGCAGGCAATAGGTCTATACTCTATAGTCTTTTACGGAAGAGGGGGCTTTCGTTTTAGGAATAAGAGTGAGAGCAGTAGCATTCCATTGCCTTGTCATATATCCAGTAGAAAAGAAGTGGGAAATAGCTTGCACAAAATCAGGACCAACAATACTCCAATTATCCAAGTAAAAAGCTGAGTTATACCCATCCGGCCCAGGAGCCTTGTCCCTCTTTATTGAACCAAGGGCATGTTTAATTTCTTCCTCAGATACCACACTCACAAGGCTACCTTTCATGCTCTCTGGAATTTTCCTTGATATTGCCAAAGCCAATTCTGCTTTGGCTTCAATACACCCAGCAAACGGAGTGCCAAGAAGATCAGTATAGTACTGAATAATCTCTGCTTTAATGCTAAGAGGATCCTCTAACCTTACTCCAGCCAAGCTAACCAAACTGAGAATTTTATTTCGAATCCTATTAGAAGTCATTCGTTGGTGAAAAAACCTTGTATTTTGATCTCCAAGATTAAGCCAGTTAACTCTGGACTTCTGTTTCTTAATACTCTCCTCAGCAGCCAGAAGATCCATAAAAGTTACCATTGCAGATCTCTCCTGATTGCATAACTTAGTGTCATGAGGATTATTAAAACACAAAGATTGCACATGCATGAGATCCTCCCTGGCCCTACCCACTCTAGAGCTAATATTTGAGTAATATTTCTGATTGAGCTCCTTTAGCACTGGTTTTAACCTGCTTAGCTTCTTACTAAGACTATGCATACCATAGCAATCAGTAGGAGCATCCCACGAATCCTCTAGAACAGTCTTAAAATGCTCATTCTTCATCCAGAAATTAAAGAATTTAAAAGGCCTCTTCCTGTGTACCTCAGGAACCACAGTAACTATTATGGGACAGTGATCAGAAATACTAGGCGCCAACAAAATTGCCTCAGACTCTGGGAAATCATCCATCCATTGGGAATTGATAACGGCTCGATCAAGGCGACTTTTGTTATCTCCAGTTCCACCTCGCCGATTAGTCCATGTAAACCAAAATCCCTTAGATGGCATGTCCTCCATTTCAATAGTATGAAGGCAAGAATTAAATTCAGCAGAAGAATTCCTATCAAAACCCTCCAACCTTTCATTATGTTTCCTAACAACATTAAAATCACCTAGTTGAAGCCAAGCACTGCCCCAAGGACAGAGTGAACATGTCTCATATCAGCCCACATAATTCTCCTATCAACAATATGGTTGGAACCATAAACAACAGACAAAAACAAGCTTTTATGACATTCAAGAATCTCCACTTGAACCACCAGCAGTTGGGATGAAGTAAAGAAAACACGAGCATCAATAGCGAGAGGATCCCAAGCCACAATAATTCGAGCCACAGTATCGTTAACTAAATTGTGAGTACTCATCCAATGAGAAGGAAAAGAATGGCTAATAGAAGAGGCTAGGTTTTCACCTCGAACTTTAGTCTCTACTAACCCCAATAGACTAAGTTTGTTAGAACAAACAAAGGAATTAACTTCCTTTTGCTTCAGAGGGTTGTTAAGCCCTCTAATATTCCAAGTATCAATTTTCACCATTGGGAAACAAAACAAAATCACTTAGCCCCACCACCGCCACCCCCCTTAGGCCAACCCCTTTGCTTTTTAGCCGGGGGATTGTCACCAGAGCAACCAAGACTTGCAACAGCTGTAACACCAGATGTTAGGGCACCATCATCCCCAACAAAACCTTTTCCATGTGGTTCACCACCACCATCGGACAACCTAGAACCAGATAAAGTAGAGTCTAAAATAGCAAAGGTATTAGATTGGGGAACCTCAGAAGTACTTGCCTTAGCTGTCCCTGCAATCCCGTGACCCTTATCCCCACTCTTGGACATATCCAGCTGTTTACTGCCAACAACTCCATTTGAGGCCTTATTAGAAAGAGAGAGAAAGGATTTCTGCACCTCCGAAACCGCAGCAGTGTCATCCTGCTTATCAGCACCACTGGTCTGAAGAACAGCATCCACAGTACACTCAAAAAGGCTACACACCAAGCCCTCAACTACCTGGCCTTCAGTACTAATGTGATTAGGACTAGCCACTTCTCCATAGTATCCCCAGTAGCCTCCCCATTAGAAACAAAACCCTTATCTTGGACCACATTATTTGCTTTACATTGAAGATCAGAATGTCCAAAGACACAGCAAGCAGAGCAACTCATGGGTTTCCATGGATATTGAACAGACACATTAGCACAACACCCATTAGCATACATCACTGAAACTGTATCGGGCAATCTAGCACCCACTTCTATCTCAAAACAGATACGAGCATAACTAAGCCTCTGCCGGCCCTCAGTCAAAGAATCTGCATATAAGGGAGTACCCACTGCACTGGCTATGTAGCTTAAACCATCTTCATTCCAAAATTCCAAAGGAATGTTGGAAAATTGGACCCAAATAGGAATCTTCCTTAACTGTTCCTTTTCTAACTTCATTTGCGGCATCCACTTTTGAAGAATCATCAATTTCCCAGCTATATGCCACGGCCCTATCTCTATTACTTTTCTGAAAGCTCCATCCTTAGAGAATTTGAAAAAGAAGAACCCTTGGCCATTTGATAAGACATCATACAACCCAAATGTGCTCCATATCTTCATTGTGATATTTTTCACAACAGGGAATGGCACAGACTTATCTAGAAAGTGGCCAACAACACACTCAGACCAAGGAACACCCCCATCCTCAACAACTTTAGGAGGAGGACACACTACTATCTTATCATTCTGAATCACTGGGGCATGATACATGAGTTTCATGTGATTACCCTCCATCGGGTTACAAACAACCTCATTCCATTTCCGGTTAATCCCTTCATCAAGCTTAATAGCATCAGACCCATGAGAAGAAACTGTCGTAGCAGCATCCAATTCCTTATTCAAAGAATTAGAACGAATGACACCAGCCCCAGAGTTCAAAGTCATTAAAACTGACGAGTTAGGCCTAGTTACAACCCTATCAGAGCTATGAGTAGGCGAAGTGGCCTTAGGTTTAAGCGGAGTAAAAACAGCATCAAGCGATGGGAAATCCGCAGTTCTCTCCATGGAAAAAAAGCAAAACAAGATCAGAAATCAAACCTTATCCGGAGAGAAAGAGCGCGGATATCACTCCTTACAACCTCGCCGGAGAGGTAGGACGCGGCCAGGCACCCCAAAAATACGCGCGAAGACTCTTACCTAGAACTCATCTTCTAGTTGATTAAACATAAAACTAGGCGCAACATCTAAAATTATTTATTGAAAATGACTTAAATTAAAAGCATCTTTCGCCGACATATTTGTACTTCCGTTTGCTTCTCGCCGAACAAGACTAATCCATTGTACATGGGAGAGATAAAAAAGTGAAAAAGCATGCACGAAACTTGTTTGAAGCTCACAAAAATTTAAATAATTTTTTTAAAAAACTTTTGATAATAATATTTTACTTCCCAAACTTTTTTTGTCAAGATGAATGTACACTATTTTAGATTCTATTTATGTGGGTCACATGCGAATTGGTAACTATTCTTTCTTTTTTTGTTGAAAAAGGATTTTGTCTAACTACTATTTAACGCAAAGTCTGGAGTATTTAAACCCTTACAATATCATCCTGAAGTTGCGAAAAACATAAAAGACGAAGCAGAATTTAAATAACTTAAACTACAACTTGAAATTAAAGGCATCTTCCCTCCAAACACGATGAATTGTGGAAACTTTACATCCAACTCAAAATCAATTGGCAATGAGTGGAGAGGTCCCAGCATATATTAAGGGATCATCCATTCAACTCCTAAGCAATGTGGGACAATATTTCTTAACATCCGCCCTCACATGCAGCCGCATTTGAGGTCTGTCACGTGTGGCCACTTTTTGGGTCCTATCATCCTGCAGCCTTTTTGCTGGTCTGTCATCGTGGGGCGTGGATTGTATTTTTTTTTTTAAATGTGGAGTGGAATGGGGCCCGTTCTGATACCATGTGGAAACTTTATATCCAATTCAAAATCAATTAGCAATGAGCGGAGAAGTCCCAACATATATTAAGTGATCACTCATTCAACTCCTAAGCAATGTGGGACAATATTTCTTAACATCCCCCCTCATGTGTAGCCGCATTTGAGGTTGTTAGTTGTATTGGCGTTTTCCTGGATGTATCGAACCTTTCAGAGTCTGTATTTGTTTTGGGTTATTCGGGTGGTAGAGTTTTAGTGGTTGTGTCTAGATGCTCCTCACTTGAAGACACAAGATTTGCTCTCGAGCCTTTGTTGCACCAAGCATCGTGAAGCTTTTCCGGAAAGGAATATTCATGCATCGATCATTTGCATATAGTTTCACATATTTGGCACTCATTCTTCACGGTTCATGCTTTCATTTCATACCTTAGGAGAATGTATTGCTTCTAGCATGAAAATTCACATTTTTGGTTAAGGCATTGTAGTGGCAGCAGTCGGGCGTTTCCTGGCGTCTGCTGTTGTATCTGTGTGATTGGTTTCATTGGACATGTGTCTAGATCTTGATCACCGTTCATGTTTTTCAAGGAGCGCTGGACTAGCGTTAGCACACGTCAGTTGACGCTCCTGAGATTAAGTCATTTCTGTACATGTGTACGAATCTTGACCGTCCAATCTTTGAGGAGGGTTGGATAAGCGTTAGCACGCGTCAGTTGACACTCGCGTGTCATCTTCTCATTGGTTGTCTTTGTGCTCACGAAACTCACACATATAAAAGCCATTTTTCAGCACTTTTTCCACAGATACTTGAGAGATTTTTCAGCACTTTTAGAGAGAGAAAAGGTTCCCCTCCATCTCTCTTGTTCTTGGTGTGCTAGGTTTCTCCTTGAGATGATTTGAGACTTCCTCAATCATCTTTTCTCATTCTAGTGCTTTCCTCTTAATGGATCGCCTCTAGATTGAGTTGGTTAGACAAAAACTTTTTCAAAAATCAAATCTTTTTCTTTTATCATGATTGCATGCCTTGGAGTCTACATGGCCGGGTGAACCGGAGCCCCAGAGTTGCGGAGATCGAGATGATGATGCTCGTGGATTTCACAAATTCAAGAAGGAGCACCGGGTGCTAGTCCAAGGGTTGGAGCTAGGAATTGAAAGTTGCTTGTGGGTAAATTCCTTGACTTTGAACTCCTTGTAGCTTTTGAATTGTGAAATATAAGTAGAAGTAAGGCCGTGGTTTTATGCTTAGGGTATTAGACCATAAGTAGTTTCCACGTATATCGCGTGCTTTGTCTTCTTGTTTTATTTACTTTGCATTGATATTGTTGAGTTGATTCAATAGCAATGGAATTGGGGTGAATGTGATACACTTGGTACTATTGAATTTTTAATTGATAGTCCTATTCACCTTTGCATAATTTCAGAGGTCTGTCACGTGTGGCCACTTTTTGGGTCCAGAACGCACATGTTACTAGGTCATTAGTGTCCTACAATCATAAATCATTGCACTCAACGGACAGTATCTGCCCTGACCTAAAGCGAGAGGTGCTTCCGCTTTAGGCCAAAAAAATTAATAAAAATTAGGGGTTCATTTTCCATAGAACCCGTACATATATTATCTGTAAACTATTATGTGATTTAGCTCAAGATGGGAGCTAGCTTAAGTAGTTTATTGGTGTATGTTTAAGCTAGTTGCCCTAGGTTCAACTCTTGGAGGCTCTTTTGGCCAAGTGTTATTTTGTCATTTTTTTTGTTATTTGGAAGGCTGTCGGGGCTAATTAACTATATGTTCCATTGATATCTACTGTATCTTTCTATCGTACATATTCGATTAAACTATAGCCGTTCTTTCTCCTCTCCCCTCTTCATACATACGTACAACATTAATTCATACACTGCCACTAGTGTTAACCTTAATTTCGCACCGCATAGTCTGCAACTCTATCCTGGTCAAACACTCGAGGCACCAAATTAATTACTCTTGGAGATCAAATAAAATAGCATTACGGAATTTCTTTTTCCCAATAAACTTTGGGTTTGCGACCAAAGCCCCTCATATTCTGCTGTGTAAGTGGTGTTTTTTTTTCCCTTCGAAACACAAAAACTTGGTAGAAGACTATGGTGCCAGCTTTCATTATGGGATGTTCTATTTTTTGACGTCATTTTAGAGAGGAAAAGAGATGGGATAAGTGAGGGAAAATTGGACGAGTGAAGCGTGAATTGCTAAGGACGGACAATGTAAGAGAGGAACTGAACTTTAATTTTAGAATGCTTTTCTGGTTGATTGGAACATGTACATCGCAAGCTCTCTTTATACAGCTCTCCATTTTCTTCTGTAACAGTCTAGCTAGGACTAGAAAACTCTAGTCTTACAAATGTTGCGCATGTGTTAAATATACTTCTAGATATTAGATATTTTACACACTTATAGATATTAGATACTTCTAGATATTTTTAGCTTAGATAATTTCTACATAATTCTAGAACAAGATTACAAATTACTTTCTAACAGAAACACGATTCTTCTTGTAAATTAAGGAAGCCCGAAGTCATATTTGCCACTGTCGTTTACCTTAAGAGAGGACCTTCACCCGGCCAAACCAAAAAAATATGAAAGGAAAAGATAAGAAATTAGCTCTACTTCCAACAAGCGCCACATGTGAAGAACAATGGTACTTCCGTTACTTGCCCATTCTTTTGTCAATAACTGAAGGCCTCGTTTGATTCAGGGATTAAAATGCTGGGATAGGATAACATGTGTCTAATCCCGCATTTGGTTCCCAAAAAGCATCTGAGATTACTAATCCCGGGACTAATTTAGTCCCTATATGGGAGTTATTATTTTATCCCATTGGGGGGGGGACTGTTTAGTCCCGGATAAAAAACACACGGATGGTCTTTCCACCAAATTGCACAATTGCCGCTCTTCTTCTCTTTTTCATTTCAACTCTCTCTCTCTCCCCCTCCCTCTCCACCAGACGACTTCATCTTCTCCATAAACCCTAGGGGTGAAAAAAATAACCGACGAGACCCGAACCGACCAAAAAACCAAAATTCGGTTAGGTGTTCGATCGGTCCAGCCTAGAAAAAAATCGAAAAAACCGAACCGAAAAAACCAAAATACATCTCGGTTCGGTTTCGGTTTCCCGGAATTTTCGTCAGACCGAACCAAACTGAATCAAATACCCTAAAATCATCTCGATTTGGACCGAATTACCCCGAAACTACCCCTATTTGGACCGAAAACCACCCCTATCTCGGTTTCCTGAAATTGACCCCGCAAAAATTTACAAAACACAGCCGTCCATCTCAATTTTAACGCCGGACCGAAAAAACCAAAAAAAAAAAAAACCGAACAACCCCGAACCGATCGGTCCATTGTTTTTTTCGATCGGGATCGGTTCCCAACAAAATCACCCCGAACCGATCGGTTCGATCCGGAACACCCCGAAAACCTAACCGAACCGATCGATTTTCACCCCTAATAAACGCTCGCTCTCTCTCTCTCTCTCTCTCTCTCTCTCTCTCTCTCTCTCTCTCTCTCTCTCTCTCTCTCTCTCTCTCTCTCTCCCCACCAGACGACTTCATCTTCTCCATAAACCCTCTCATTTTCCACCGATCGACCCTCTGTCTCGTCTCTCTCTCTCTCTTTTCTCTCTCTCTCTCTCTCTCTTCGTCTTCTCCATAAACCCACTCGGATTCTTCCATTTTTGCTCAAAGGAATTCTAGATCTACACTCCTTCGGTGAGTTTCGAACCAATTTCATCACACCTACTCACATCCATGGCGGATCCGACTCCTACCGAGCCATCCATGGCCTCAACGAGTACAGAAAACGATGAGGTTTGTAGCAAAAATAAAATTGTATCAAAAATAAAAAAAGTTATTTGGTTTTGCTGGGTTTAATTGTATAAAAATTAAAATTGTATATTGGTTTGTAGCAAAAATAAAATTGTATCAAAAATAAAAAAGTTATTTGGTTTTGATGTACTGTCGAGCAGCTCCATGTACTATGTTTTTCTTTTTGTTGGGTTTGTATCAAAAATAAAATTGTATATTTCTTATGTCCTGGGACTAACTTAGTTTTTCAAGAATCTTTTTATAATTTGAAAGATTCTAATTTGGTGGAATTGGTTTGAGAGATGGAGGGAGAGAGAAAGAGATAGTACTGAAATTAATCCTGAAATGTATTTTAGGGAACCAAACATGGGATTGGCTGAAACATGGGATATCCCGATGTTAATCCTGCGTGAATCAAACAGGGAATTGTGTGAGATTCAGCACTAAATTAGTCACAGGACAAATAATCCAGGACTATCAATCCCAGGACTATCAATCCCACCTGTTTTAGTCCACGAATCAAACGAGGCCGAAAGGTTTGGTAGAATGTGCTCGTAATATCCAAGGTTCGCAAGGACAAGCATATAATTATCAGCTACCAAACAAGGACGGAGCCAGGATTTTTGCGTGTGTGCGCGTGTCAGTTTGATTGCTTCCCTTGTATTTTATTTTTTGCGAAGCTTGTTGTTTGGCTTCGTTTGTTTAGAATATATTTTATGTGAAAAACACTTTCCGGTGTTTGGGGGCTCGGAGTCTGTATTTTGTAGTATTATGGTGTGTACAAATTGGGGTATTATGTGTATGTCTGAGAAATTGGGTGTAAGTTTTTTTTTTGTATTGGTAATGAGGCCTGTGGTAGCTGAGATGACTTTACCCCAATCTGTCTTCTGATTTGGGCTTGGCCCTTTTGAGGTGTTTTTCCTTCGTGAATCTGTGTTATGTTGAGCTGAATGTATTGCCTTCTATGTGTTTGATATGTGAAATTGAGCTAAATTAGGATGGTGACTATGAGTTTATGCTGAAATCTTCTAAAAAACTGGTGTGAGAAAATTGACCATGTGAGAGTTGGAATTTATGCTTTTTGTGTTTGAGTCATCAATGTTGTGCCATTGTTACTTATGGTCTAACTTGCCAGGTGGTATAGGTGTTAAATCATAAATAGTTACTAAACAAATCACTTCGTTATGTAGAAAAAAGACGACATTGAAGTTCTATGTGTGAACTTATGTTTGACGTTGTACACTTCTGACATTTGAACTTGTTCTTATTCATTCTCGCACACTAAAAAAGGGGCAAAGATTGTTTGTTCTATTGACTATTGGTACCTGAGATGACTTTACACTCTTTTATTTTGGACAATTTCACTTTACAAAAGAAAATTTTGTTTTTTTGTCAATTTTACTGCTGTTATCCAGGAGTACCTTTCCCAACCATTCTAATACTTGATTTTGCAAACTTCTGCTCTCGTAGAATTCCTATTATAGAGGGAAAGGACCTAGACTTGCATCAGCCTTTTGTGGAGGTCACTTCGCGTGGTGTTGTCGAGAAGGTATTATCCATCTTCTATGTTAGTTGATAGAATCAATACAGTTTTTGGCATTTCACAATCTTTGCATTGGATGCCTGACAAGAATAGCACTGATCCTGCTTCGCTTGATTTCATTGCTGCTGCTTGGCCATTGTTGCTTCTGTGTAGAAAGTGTTTATTGCTTATCCCATTTTGTTTGCTGCTCCTGATTCTGGTGTGCTACTTGCTTGGTTTGGCTGGTTGTTTGCTTGGGGATTTATCATGCTATTGAGTCCTATTTTGATTGTTGCTACCTGTGTCTAGGATTTTACCTTTTTGTTTGCTGCTTCCTGATTCCTCTTCTCTCTCTCTCTCTCTCTCTCTCTCTCTCTCTCTCTCTCTCTCTCCTGAACTTGAATGGTTTCCCTTTCCCTTTCCCTTGTTAAGAGTATTTAGGATCTCATTTTACTTTAACTTTTTTTTGCCTGACTTTTACTTTTTCACTTGTTTGAGTTACATACTTGAGCTGTTGTAACTTATGTGTGGTGTATTGCAGGATGAATGCGGTGGACAGAATTATTTCCAGAGGGGCACGGCATTTGGTCTCACTTGTCCTCTTGAATGGCAACTTGGATGCGTTGCATCTTCCGAAGAGAGATTTTTCTGCCGTCATCCATTCAGTTTTTACTCGCTCGGAGCTTCGGATTGCTCATGATAACCCATGGGGTCTTAGTGTTATGGTCTTCGACAATTTGGTGAGGGATTACGTGATCCATTTGAGTTGCGAAGGTGATGAACGGCGTCTTACTGGAGATTGGTTGACCTTGACAGGAAGTAACAACTACACAAGGAGTCATGTTAGTGTTTGGTGGTACAGAATGTGGGTGCGCCGGGGGAGGTGGTGGTTTTTGGATATCATCCTTATTGTGGGTCATTTGAGGGAGTCTGCTACAATGGAGGAAGCCACGACTGCTTGTTGTCTCGAGTGTCGGCGTGTATTGCTACACTAAAAGATCTTCAAAGGTAAAAACAATTTAGTTCTTTGATGTAGCCCGCATATGCTCTAATTTTGTCTATCAGAGTTTGGCGGGTTTTGTCTAAGTTTTGTAGTGATGGGAGAACCGTAGTTATCCTAATTAATTTTGGCATCCTTTATGTTATTTGCCCTTTGTAGTGTCCACCTCTGCATGTGCTAATTTGAAGCTTTCGCCAAACTGAATATAACTTCTCACAATAGTTTGTAACATGAGTAATTTGAAAGCACGCTGAGGGGTGACCAAAAGAAAAGGATAGACACATAGCCAAACCAAGAGCTTTCTCGGCAGCCCAAACCAACAATCGCTCGTCAAACAGTAGCCAAACCAATTGTCATTTTTACATAATTGGTTGGAGGCCAAACAAGCTATATCGCCTAATCCTAGGATAACCAAAAGGCACTCAATAGAAGCTTCCAGGATGTCGACCTCAGGACAACGGCAAGAGGTGACAACTGATTACCTGTAAACTCAACTCATACGTATGTAACTTGGCCATGACCAAGTGAAGCTTAAACTTAGGAATTGATGATGAAAATACGTAGAACCTTAAACCCATTTCACCAAGGTTAAGAAGATTACTCTCACTTGCAATGCGTCAGACACCCACTTTGCATTCTGAATAGCACTGGCATTCAAATGCATAAATCAATTTATCGTGGTAAATCAATATATCACAATTGAATTGTAGTTTGTCACACACACACACACAAACGTGAGCGTACGCACATAATCAAACTGTAGACTGTAACATTTTCCATAAGCACCATCAAAAGTGTCTGAGTTAGAAACAAGAGAGAGTCAATTATCCTGAGCCAAAGCTTCAAGACCTGCAAATGCTTCCAAAGTATATATTGATATGAGTACAAGGAACCTCATTATTCTGGGAGTGACAACAATTACCTTAAGTAAAAAATCACTGCCGAGCCTGCACAACACCTAGTAAGATCTGGGACCAATTAACAACCTAACTCGATTAATAACAGTTAGAGCCTGCGACTAGGGGCACAAAATGCTGAATTGACATGTCACGGGCATCTTAATGCTCCCTAGTAGTGAACTGGCTCCACTAGTTCATCAAAGTAATTCTCAGGGCTGCGGTAATTGGACTGATCAAGAGGTGACACATCCCTTTGAAAAGAATGGAGGCAGGGGTAGGTCAAGTTATGCAGTTCACTATTTTGGTGCGCGAGGATGGGAGGTTGATGTTATGGTGAAAAACATGGGGTGAGGAAGTCTGAAGAGAGTAATGAGACTGCATTTCTTAAATTTTCTACAGTATATAGAATAAGGATGCTTTTTCACGAACCACACACACACTCGTGACACATACTTGAAGTGAAACAACCCCACTAGCAGAAGTTTCTGTTACGAGTTGAGTCCTAAACATAATGTTCAGATTTCTATAAGCCCAAAGTCCAAATATAGATCAGTCCCAACGCATATGCACATTTATAATGTCATTAACGATCAGTGTTCACCCTCCAGTCCATCTGGGACCATGTGTCAACTCAATGTTTAATTTTATCCTTTTCTTTTGGTCACCCCTCAGCGTGCTTTCAAATTACTATGTTACAAACTGCTGTGAGAAGTTATATTCAGTTTAACATACCAAATGGTAGTCCTGGTGAAAGCTTCAAACTAGCACATGCAGAGGCGGACACTACAAAGGGCAAATAGCAAACACAACACAACAACGACAAATTTGTTACCAACCCAAAAGGGTCAAAAAGAGAGTTGTTGGTTAGCTCATTTCCTAATAAATTTTGAGATTGATTCATTTCAACAGGAAAGTGAACATGTTAGAATATAACTCCTTCCATAACCAGCTGGTCTCTTATTATAGTTTTCCAGTATGAGTTTGATGGTGTACCACCTTGTAGGAAAACAACACTAGGGTTTCAAGTTCAAGAAATTCAAGAAGACAAGCACATCCCAAGTAATAGAGAATTCAACTGGTAGCCAACCAGAAAGTAGTAAGCATGTATCACCACTAAAACGCGCATGTGTAGATTTAAATGTGCCATAACATCACTCTTTACTAAATAACCATTAACAAAAAGATTGATTCAAAAATACGTAAAGGATCGAACATTTTAGCCCCGGTTGTTGGGGACTCGTTGGATCGATATAATAACGAAGTAGATAGATAAGAGGAGGAGCGGCATAGCCGCAAATTGTTGCGGGTGGTGTCCTATTGGTACAACCTTGAATACAATTACCAAAAGACAAATAAAAGTAGGGGTGAGACCCACTAAAGTAGTGGTGAGAACAACAATACTACTATGAAACAAATATGGCCGATTCAAGTAAAAATAGAACTGATACCATATAGGAAATAAACATCTCATAGCCCTAAAGAGTTTCGTAAAGAGTAACTAAGGACATTTGCGAGAAATAATATAAAGCCTGCCAAAATTGATAAGGATAACTACGGTTCTCCCATCACTACAAAACTTGGACAAAAACCGCCAAACTCTGATAGACAAAATTAGAGCATATGCGGGCTGCATCAAAGAACTAAATTGTTTTTACCTTTGAAGATCTTTTAGTGCAGCAATACACGCTGACACTCGAGACAACAAGCATTCGTGGCTTCCTCCATTGTAGCAAATTCCCTCAAACGACCAACAATAAGGATGATATCCGAAAACCACCACCTCCCTTGGCGCACCCGCGTTCTGTACCACCAAACAATAACATGACTCCTTCTTGTGTAGTTGTTACTTCCTGTCAAGGTCAACCAATCTCCAGTAAGATGCCATTCATCACATTCGTATCTCAAATGCATAGCATAATCCCTCCCCAAATTGTCGAAGACCATAACACTAAGACCCCATGGGTTAGGACGAGCAATCCGAAGCTCCGAGCGAGTAAAAACTGAATGGATACTTACAGAGCCAAAATTCGTAGCTCTGTAAGTATCCCTGTAAATAGCTGCAAGAAACAAGTAGCAGTGTTATAATATGAACCATCAGTCACTCAATTAGTTGTAACAAGACAGCCTGGAGTAATTATCAGAATTGCCCAAAAAAAATTCTTGACAGCTTGGATCACCATTCAAATGTACATATTGGATATGCAGCATGTGTATTTGTTTATAAATGGATCACTAAGATGGAAACATAGTGCTCTTTAAAACTATCAGAATTCTGAATTCACTAATGCTAATGAAAACTTCTCAATTCAAAGTACAGTGCACTCAATTCTAGACTTATCAATGTTATCATACTTCAAGAATTCTACCAATTGCCCAAGAATTCTTACCAGCAGAAGTATTATCGTGTAAAATAAAACAAGAATTCTTCTACAGGCATTGATGTCGGGCTTAAAATTATCATTCCCAAAAAAATAGATTTACATGCACATAGACCCTTACCAGCAGAAGTATTTTGACCAAGAAACTTCTCTACCACATCTTCATTCTGAGCAACTGTTAAACTATTCCACCAAAAGCAAAAAGCAAGTCAACACACACACACACACACCAGTTTTCTTATCCATAAGGGGAAAAACAAAAGAAATGTAGGACACAACTCGTCTTGTTGAGTGTATTGATAAACATAAACATAGACAAAATACGTTTTTGGATTAGGTATGGATTTTGAAACCTTAATGTTGAAACCAGATCTAGGGTTTTTTCAAAAACTAGGGTTTCGATTTGTCAAATAAATCAAAAAAGAGAGACAGAGATGGATCTCGAGAGAGGGAGAGAGAGAGAGACCTGGTTGATGGAGATGGAGAAGATCGATCGAAACGCAGAGCTTTCTTCGATCTGCTTCGCTACAAAGAAAACTAGGGTTTTAACGAGTCTGGCTCGAAATAGAGAGACAGTGAGAGAGAGACAGAGTGAGAGAGAGAGAGAGAGAGAGAGAGAGAGAGAGAGAGAGAGAAAGAGGAGAGACCTGGAGATGGTTCGTGGAGTCTGGTTCGTCGTGAATCGCCTTGAATCGCCTTCTCTCTCTACTCTCTGTGGAAGGAACATGAAATGATGGAGGAGTGACCCGTGTGAGGATATGACCCGGCTCCATGACCGCAAACGTGTTTTACCCGACTCATGACCCGCGAGCTCTTTTTTCCCCCACAGCCGTTGGATGAGATCCAACGGCCCAGATTGAAGGTCCGGATTTTGCAAAAATCCAGTCGCCCGGACTGGAAGTGAATTGATACACACACACACACACACACACACACACACACACATATATATATATATATATATATATATATATATATGTTCCACTTCCTATCCGGACTTTTCATTTCCGGACCTCATGATCCAAACATTTTTTTGACGATCCGATATATATTTTTTGCTTGAAGATTTTCCGCGTGGACCCTTGAAAACACCTTCTGAACACATTGGACGGATCGGATTTTCCAAAAATAATTTGCAACACAAAAAAAAAACCCATTTTTTTCTTATTTCCGGGAGTGTGGATAAGAAGTTTTCCGTATATATATATATATTCGATGTAATAGTAAAATTTTTCAAATTATAACAGGGTGAGAGCCCTTACTAGCCCCCATCGCTCCATCCTTGATTATGAAGTTTGCAATGAGGACAGAGGGGGGAAGTTTGAATCCCCCATCTGATTATTTTATCCTTTGTCATAAGGTAAGCCCTAATACCCATCCAGAGAATAAAAGAGTGCCTTGGAATAGGAACGAAGTCAGAAATTTCACTACGTAGAGGTGAGCATATATAATTCATAGAAAATTTTTTTGAATTTTTTTTATATAATACTTGAGATATTTTTTTTTGCTTTGCAAAAGCAACCGCTCCTACTGCCCCGGCTCCATCCCTGCCTTAGAATAGATATGAGAAACCAAATAAGGTGATGCCAGTGCATTTTAGTGCCTTGAGTTCTGATTGCATCCCAAGTTGCAGCAACTGTAAAAGCAGAGACAGAGGTAAAGACCATACAACCTGATTTGGCCTATCATTATAAGGCTTGAATTGAGGAGAAGGGCTGTGGGGAAGGGCTAAGTCCACTCATCATTAAACACAATGGTAGAGACCTTAGCATTGCAAGGAATACCTGAAGAGGCCATAATTCTAGGGCCAAAATACTCACTGAGAGGCCCTTGAGGTATAACCAGTTGTCCCAAGCCAAATCAAACTAAACCGACTCTTATGTCTCAATCAACTGGGAGGTAACCAACTGTCATAATAGAAAAAAGCATTGCTGCCATTAACCCATAATATGCCATATAAAGGGTCTAGCAACAACCCTTAAGATATTATATAAATATATAATATATATAACTAAAAAATCTCATAATACTAACACCTAACCCACACCCAATTTTGGAGATAAAAATAAGAAGTAAAAAAAGAAAAAGAGTGCAGTGATATCAACAACGCGTCTTAATAGCATGCCAAGGGTCGGTTTAGTATCGAGCATTCTATACCTCGTAATCCCCTGAAATGGTGATAGCTAACCTGCCCTCAGTTTTAAGATCGTTATTCCCATTTCCACGATACGAACACTGTTGTGCCAAAACTCGAAGTAAAGAATATAACCAAACCAACAAGAAAACAAGAGACAAGGATTTACGTGGTTCCCTCCCAAGCACGAAGCTCTAGAGGTACGTCCATGGGGAAAGAGCAAGAGGATTCACTATCAATGGGGAGAAATTACAAAGAGCCGGCTATACCCGTAACTCTACTTGAAGCATCCAATAGATATCTAGGAACAAATCTCTATTAGAAACCCTAACAAAGCATCAAAGTCTCACATACACGAAAGAGACGACTCCAAACCCTAGATATCTCAAATCCCAAGTCAAGACAAAACCCTAGGAGGCCACAAGGCTCCTATTTATAAGAAAGTATAAAATTTAGATCAAAAAAACATTAAAACGCGCAGCCGCCGCCCCGTTCGACCGGACCAAGCTTACCTGGTCCGGACCCGAGATGCTGGAGCAAAACTACACCAACGGGTACCCTTCGTCCGGACCAAGAAAATTCCCCGTCCGGACGAGAGATGCTGCAAGCTCCTAAAACGTCCCAGATTCGCTGGTCCGGAACCGACTTCCCTTGGTCCGGTCTAGAGATGCTGAAACAGACATTTTCGCACCAAAAATGGTACCTTCCTTCGAACGTCTTGAATTCAAGGCATATCTCCAACAAACACAAAAGTTATGAATTCTGCAGTATTTACCGATCACAATATCAAAGAAATGTAAGTACTCCAAACACCTGCACACACTTACAAAATATGTGTGACCCACACTTATTGCACCACAGGCATGTGTAGTCCACACACTTTGTGAGTGTGTGTGGCTGTGTGCGCATCTTTGTGTTTAAATGATAGGGTTCCTAGCATTGTTGATCACAACACTGGAAACACATTTGAATTTTGAAGTGCTAAATGGCTTTGCTCCAACAGCATTGATTAAAATTTTCATTTCCACACCCATCAAATGTACAAAACAATCATCAAACCATACTGAAACGTTTATCCCAACTTAACGAAACATTATGCCTTCCATGATCACATGGACGATTGTTTTACCAATCTCCAGACAAGGACACTTCAATAAATAAATTAAAACGAAATTAAAATTTGATCGAATTTTCTCAAGATGAATGTTTAATAAAAAAAATTAATACAAAACTAACAAAAATTTATAAAAAGACAAACAAAAAGATATTGGACTGCAAGAAAGTAATATCCAAATGGTCTCTTTAAGTCATATCCAAACAACTTGTGAAAGGGAAAGTGCATCAAACTCAGCCCCAAGAGTTACCGTTAGTTGTTGGTGCGTCGGTTTGCTTCCCACATAATTTAACCATAATTCGATTGGGTTCGGTTGCAAGAAAGTAATTTCATGTGAATTTCTTAGTCCCGGCTTAAATAACGTGCCTTCAATGACTCGGAGTAAGAAATTAATTAACGTGCGTGTAAGCTAACCTGGACACCCCAAACCATTAAAGAAAGGGTATCTATCCCACTCCCACCTCACCGACAACCACCAAGACTCTGTGAAATGAGTAATTACTATAAGAAAATGAAACGGTGCATTCAAAGTCACTCACATCCATCTTTATCAAGTACACTTCATGTGATATGAGGTTTACATGTGACATGAAAGTAACTTTCTTCCTTATAAAGTACTGTAACCCAGAACATGTTAATGCCTAGGCTTCATTAACTTATCCACACAACCAGTAAACCCAGGAGCTCCACAGGACAAAATATACATCATGGAGAAAGCTCCCTTTGAAATTTCTCTGGTGGTCTTCCTCTTGGTTGCAGCATTTGGTTAGTCTCTCTCTCTCTCTCTCTCTCTCTCTCTCTCTCTCTCTCTCTCTCTCTCTCTCATTACCTTCCTGTTGAGATTTTTACGGGTTCTTTTCAGGCCCACTTTGATGATTGGGTTCGGTTTCGGTGTTACAATATTTTTTCTTTAACATGGATGCGTTAAAAGAGCAATTTTGTTCAAGTTACCCATCTATTTCCGGTGCCGACATCGATAATCGGACCGTTCATGTGGTTCAGAGCGATTTTCTAGGAGCTGAATTTTTGCATGCCCTGGTAGAAAGTTGTTCTAAACAACGTGAATGGGTCCGATCATCGATGTCGGCACCGGAGGTAGGAGGGTAACGTTCACCCTCTTTGGGAGAGGGTGAACAAAATTGCTCTCGATTAAAGTCGGCCCTTTTTCGGACCAACAATGAGCCCAACAAGATGGTCTAGTCTCGATTGGCAATAATTTAATTTGTTGTGCAAATTTGAGGTAGCTAATTAATGAAATGAAGTATATTGATGGCTGCAGGTTTGTCAAGCTGGGTGATGCCAGGGGTTGTGGCAGCAGGGGGGAAATATCAGACATTTCGGTGTCCCAGAATGATAGATTGTAACTCAGTGTGCCAAGGTTACCCAAACTGCTGCATAGATGGTCGGTGCTTGTGCCAAAAATGCACAAATTCAAGACCTCTTTTGAAGCCTAATCCAAATTAGAGGGATATGTCTGCAGGGGTGAATATTTTTAGTGTAATTTGTGTAGAAACTTTTTGGGGTCAATCCAAAAATTTAAGTTTATAGGTGAATAGTTTTTCATTTATGTATAAGTGATCATTTAGGTGAACATTCAACTCATGTGTATATAAGTTGATTATTAATAGTAGCAAGTAATTTATCTATGTATATTTGCTAATAAGATTACCTTTATTTGATTAGTAATAGTTTGGCATCAACTATGCATGTAGCAAATTTACTTCTACCTTGAGATTTGATTAATTCAATCATGTTTCAAGCAACTCCAGCAGGATCAAATGCAGCCCGCCCTCAAATTTCATTATCTATCTTTTTGAGCGGTGCTTGTTTCAGGTTTTTTTTGTTTGGGCAAATGCAACAAACTTTTCTATCTTTTTCTTTTTGATTTGGAGGTTCAATCATGTTTCAAGAACAAGAGAAACAAGAGGGTGATAAATAATAAATATAGGATTTGGGCCTTTTCTTTTTAAATCCCCAATGTAAACCAAAATTAAGGTATCTAAAAATAGTAGAACATGAAATTATTAAAGATATTTAAATGATTAGAAAATATTTTTATAAAAAAGAGAATGACTATAATACACATTTCATTAATGGTGTATACCATATTCACTTATTGTTTGGTTAATGTTTTTCCATCTCATTGAAGGTTTTGGGTGTTTTGAAGATTTTAAAAGATTTTTTAGTGTCATCTCGTAATGTGTTCAAAAGGTTTTATATTAAAAACTCGATCCTAACCTTTTCAATAATATAATTCATAACATTTTCTCTATGATTCATAGTAACATTTTCGTTCGTCTCGTAACTTTTAAAAAAAAAAATCGTAAATTTTTATTCATAAGAGGTTTATGTTTTCGATTCCTAATATTTTTAACATTTTTTAGTCCGTAACTTTTATATAAAAATACATAAATTTTCAATAATATAATTCATAACATTTTCTCTATGATTGTAACATTTTAGCTAGTGTTTTTATAAAAAAAAAAAAAAAAAGAAAAACAAAATTGTATTTGTAGTGTGCGTTTAAAAAAAAAAAAAGAAAAACAAAATTGTATTTGTAGAGTACGTTGAAGTGTACCCTACAAATTAAGTACTTCAGTTTTGAAACTAACTTTTGTAAATTCTGTTGGAAATGTTCTAATAACCATCTCGTGATTTGTTGGAAGAAAGCTATGAAGAGTATGAATGAATACATAGTAATTACCCGGTAGCTGTACCAAAATTTCAAGGCAACTTCGTGGCGGCAATATAATAAAGCAAAATGAGTAATTTAAGGAAAAAGAAGTAGCCGTTCCTATGGGACCGACTAGGGGTACATAAGGTTAGAACCAGAAAATGTACCGAGTTATTTGGGAGACTCACTTTTGGGTCACACACAAGCGATTCGAACCGTTCATTATTCTTAGAACATTTTTTCGAGGGGCCTGACAAAATTTGAGCTCAATCGGACGGCTATAAGTGCTTAAACCAATGTCCCGCCATTTCACGCAAAAAAAATTGATTGAAACGGTGGGACTTTGGTTTAAGCACTTCTAGCCGTCCGATTGAGCTAACATTTTGTGGGGCCCCTCGAAAAAATGTTCTAAGAATAATGAACGGTTCGGATCGCTCGTGTGGGACCCAAAAGTGGATCCCACAAGAAGGTCGGTACATTTTCGGTTCCTAACATTCTGTACCCGTGGATTTTCCGTTCCTATGTGTGCCTGCCTGCTAGATTTCCACAAATTAATTTGGAAAATATTAATGTATGCCCAATAGACACGTTAAAGTTAAAAAATTGTATTAAAATGTGTGAAAAGTGTATAGAAATATGTGAAAGTGTATTAAAAAATATAAAAAGAGTATTAAAGTTTGTGTTTATTTGTATGTTTGTGTGTTTATTGTGTGTTCAATGACAAGACCCAATTATGCATCTTCCTTGGGGTAGAAACTCTCGGTAGCGAACTCCTTGTTTCCTCGTAATTCCCCAATCAAACAAGGCCTTAGTTCTTGACTATGGGCAGACAAAGACCTTGACTATGGGCAGAGAGAGACTTTCGAATTCATAGTCATGCTTGACTATAGACCCTGTTCACAAAAAAAAAAAAACTTGACTATAGACCTTGAATTCATCTCCGGTCCATCTATTGTAAATTGACTTGACTATGCATACAGAGGAAAAAGTGCACAAAAAATGTACAAGAGCTTTTGGGTCCCACACGAATAATTTGAACCGTTAAATAATTTCAGAATATTTTTTCCTACGGTCTTGCAAAAAATCAGTTGAATTGAATATATGTAACTGGACAATCCAAAACTCCAAGTTTCCATGTAGAACTGTTACGAATGAAAACATGGAGTTTTAGATCGATCAGTTACACATATCCACTTAAGCTGATTTTTTGCAAGGCCGTAGGAAAAAATATTTTGAAATCATTTAACGGTTTGGATTAGTTGTGTAGAACCCAAAAGTGGGCCCCAAAAGCCTTTATACATTTTATGTGCATTTTTCCTTCTGTACCCATAGGATTTTCGATTGCAAATTGTATTTTACAATAGTAGTTAGCTGTATTTGGGAGCCTCATTTTTAGTTTTTCATTTTTAACTTTTTTGGCTTTTTGAATTACGGTCAGAATGTGTTTTGAATCTAGTAAGAGCGTTTGAGAGAAAGGTACATAATGCATTTTGCAACGGGAATAGTGTTTGGGAGAAAGAAAGCAACAAAAATTCCACAATATTATACTCATGAAACCGCGGGTTAGAGAAATACCAAGTCGTGTGACGCACAAGCCTTCATATATTATCAGGGGCCTATAAAATGTGCAATACCTTGGCATTTCCCATACCATCTCATTTGAAAAAATGAATAAACTTTCTATCACATTCAACCCAGCAGCTCCTCTAGAGGAACTGATTTTTGGAATTGCATTTCTCACAGTTTTTGGTATTCTACAACTGCCACTTGAAGATGTAGGGGGCAGCCCTGTTCCTACTGTCCTATTTAAGGACAACCCCTCCTTTTTCCACGCTTTCCTCTTATCTCACAATTTCGCATTCACCGGTGCTGGGATCACAATCTTTCTACGGGAGGGGTATCCAAAAATCGCGAGACATAGTCGCCGTCTGGCTATTGCTTTCATAGTCACCGCGGCTGGAATCCTTACCTGTTTAGTCCTGCTTTCGTGTTTGGAGTTTGTGGCCCGAACTTGGAACCACCAATTTAGTCGCTTTGGTTACAGAATATGATTACGTGTGGATCCACATCGTTTCCATTCCATCTAATGTAACGGTAAGTCGGTAACACGTCATGTATTTTACAATATTAGTACTAATGGTGTGTTTCTCAAAGAATTTTTTGTTTAAGTTCTGTACAAAAATAAGGTTGTTTATCTCATTATATCTTTCTGAACTTTTGAAAAATTCTTTCGTGATCAATAAAAGGAACGGAGCCCAACTTTCTATGCAAGTCAATGAATTTGATCATTATTGGAGTCGGATTACCTACCATTGTAATTTGAAAAAGGAAGGAACGATTTCACAATATACTGATAAAAATGCGGGTTAGATTACACTATAATGTGACGCACAAGCCTTAATCACGAGCCTATAAATTGTGCAACCCTCAATGCAACACCTTGGCATTTTGCCAATAGCAGTTGCAAACACTTGAATAAAAAACTTGGGTGTGTGTAGAGTATGACCGTTGTGCCGACCACACATTTCGGTTATCCATAAGTGTTTTGGACTGTCAAAATTGCAAAGAGCAAAAGAGGAGCGAGAGGAGAATAAATCTGGGATTTACCAATTACCAAAAGACTACTAACGGCAAGACTTGCCAACTGCAAACAATGGTGCCTTTTGGACGTCCGTCATATGGGACACCAGAGGCTGTGACGGTGCGCCGCATTTGGGGGCTGCGATCTTTGGCTCTGTTCTGGTGTTTGTGGGGCTTGGAGGGGTTAGATTGAGGAGTTTTCGGGCTTGCGTTTTTAGGATTCGGTTGACAAATTTCGGGGCAGCCTTTATTTCCGGATTTGAGGGGCTTTAGGGGTTTTGAGGTTAGTGTTTTGGATGTTTGAGCCAGCATTTTGGAGGTTTCGATGGAGGAGAGTTTTGGGGACGATTTGAGAGGTTTTGGGGCTGCCGTTTTGTGTTTTCGAGCCAGCGATTTGAGGCTTTGTCTGAAGCAAAGAGGTTGATTCAAGGTTTCAAATAACGATTTGAGTGTAACGGCTCCGTTAGCATCGAATGTTATGTAACGGAAATCGGGTGTAGGGATCGTGAATTTTGAATAATCATTTTTCTATAAAAAAAATTTTAAATTGGTTAAATAACCCGTATCGGGGCTTTGGGTTTAGGGTTTTGGCTAGTGGTTTTTTGTGAATAAGATTTGGACCAATACGTAACAGGAGCCGGCTAATACTCTTGCGGCCTGCGAAAATAGGAAGAAAGTACATTGATGTAATTGGTTAAACTATATTGATGTCCGTGAAAATAAGTAAAAAGTACATTGATATCCGTCAAAATATATTGATGTCCGTAAAATGTGCATTGATATCTAAACTAGTTTGTCATTATATGTATATTATCCTCTTCCCATTGGGTGGAGGTTAACAAGACCTTTTTATTGGCCAATGACCAAAACTTGGTTTTTAAAAGTAAAATATGATGATTTCATGGGCGTGGTTTTTGGAAATCACAAAAACATGACAATGAAAAAAAACAATTACACATACATGGCACCTAAAGATTTGAGGTCCAAAATACCCTTATATTTTTTAAGCCCTAACACACTCAACCCTTCTTTCTCACGTTGAAGCAAGCACCTAAGGTTTCTATCTCCATTGCTCTCGCCTCCCAGTATCTTACCTATCGGCTCCACCACCAGCTGCTGCCTGCTTGGTCGTGGTGGCCAAAGTGTGGCCTTGGATTGCACGTCTCGATGCAGTCGTGGTGGCCAAAGTGTGGCCTTGGATTGCACGTCACTTGCATCGAGACGTGGCTTGGATATCATCCTTTGTGCACATTGTGCAATCAAAATGTTTGTTGGTGAAATTTCACGGAGACCCCCTCATCTATTCTTTTGGGACACGGAGACCCTCTAATGTTTAAAAACGCCAAACACACTCCCTCATCTATAACCTTTACCCAGCTTCCTGTTAAAATAATGTTTGTTAAAAAAGCCCAATCACTATTTTGGACATTTGTCAGACAAAAATGCCCTTCAAGAGCAATATAAAATACATACACCAGTATTTTCTGTCTCTCTAACTTCCTATTTCAAACCGAATTTCACAAAGAATAGACATCAATCCAAAATTTATCAATCTACCGAGTTCAAACTGTGGACTGTGCTTTGTTAGTTTGGAAATTGCCAAGGAATGATTCCAAATCCTCTCCTGGAATAGCAGTTGATGATCATGGTGGAGCTAAAACTTTATCTGTACTGTAACAAAGAACACACAGTACAACATATGAAAATTTAGAAGAAAAAAAAATCAATAACGTGGTTTGTTATAATAAGCAAACGGTGGTTCATTTTTTTTTCGCATTTCTTAGTTGTGTGTCAATTTTTTTGTGAATTATTGATTCGTTCGACGAGAAGAATCTAAAACGTAAAAAATATTAATCAAACAAATTTTTTTTTTTGCAAATAAAGACAAATATAATCCCAAAATTCTATTTGCTTTAAGTTATTTTTGCAAATCGTCCCCAAATATGTCTCGTCTCGTCTAATCTCTCTCTCAGCAGGTGTTTCCTACGTACTCTCTTCTTAAACTAAAAAGTATAATTTAAAATACAAGTAGGACCCATAAGGCTCTGTTTGGAACATGAAAAAAGAAAAGAAACGGAAACGAAAATGGAAAATTTTCCCTCTTCTTGTTTGGTTTGGAGAGAAATTAAAGAGGAGGAAAAATAAAAAAATTAAGTTTTGTGAATAGTAAAATTTTCCTCCCATTTTTCTCTTACTTTCCTCTCATTTTATTTTCTTTTCCTTCTCATGTTCCAAAAATAGCCTAAGGGTATGTTTGGAACTTGTGGAAAAGAAAAGAAAATAAAAGAAAATGCAAAAAGAGAAATTGTGAAGAAAGTGTACTAATTTTTCTTGTTTGGGTTTTGGAAGAAAGTGAAAGAAACTAGTGGGAAAATGATTTTCCCTTGTTTGACTTCAAGAGCAAAATAGAAAGTCATAAATGAATTTAAGTGCTTTTCTTTTCTAGATTCAAAATTTGGTACTTCCTCCCTCTTTTCTCTTACAATTTTTTGTTTCCAGAACTTCCTAAACAAATTTCTTTTGTCTTTCTTTTCCTTTCTCCCTAAACTAAGAACCAAACAACTCAAGAGGAATTTTTTTTATTTTCCTTTCCTTTCCTTTAGTCTTTTGAAGTGAATTTTTACCATTTTTCCCATGTTCCAAATCAATTACTTTTTTTTTATTTTCCTTTCCTTTCCTTTCCACCATTTTTCCCATGTTCCAAACATAGCCTAAGTATATTTTTTTTTACTCTTAACGGGTGCAATGTTATCCGTTAACATTTCTCTTACATAAATGTCCTGTTGGAATTTTATACAGGGTCGGGCCTATTTCATAATTAGGAAAAACGACGTGGTTTTGTTAGTCGGGTAAACTATTCCAAATTGAGCCGTTGTTAAGGCCTATTACTAGGCCTACGCCAGTTCAAAATCCGATTTTCATTTTCTCCACCATTGTTTCTCAGGTTGAAGCAATCATTCTCCCATTTTTGGGAAAGTGAATTCTCGAGTTGGTGTTTGGGGGATCTACAATTTCTTCGCTTGGTTCTTCCTCACCACTAATTGCTCAGGTAAAGGAATTCTCGAGTTGGTTTTTCAGTTCCAAATTAGGGTTTCACCATATTCAATTAGGGGATAAAGTCCCCACTCATTTTTCATTCAATTAGGGGGATAAAGTCCCCACTCATTTTCAGAATTGGGGTTTCCATTTTTTGTTGCAGATGGAGGCACTTTACCCAAAACTCTTCGATCAGTACACTAAGCTCTACGATAAGTACACTAAGCTCAAGGTTTCCAGCTCGCCTCTCTCTCTCTCTCTCTCTTACACACACACACACACTCTCTAACACTTTAATTTGGATGTGCGACCTCTTGTAATCTCATCTTTAGAGGTATAATATGAGGGTTCTTGAAAATTTTGGTGGTGCGGATGGAACTAAGGGATGTGTTAATGCTAAATCACAAATCCTTAGAGGAGTATTGGAGTTACTAGAAGCTAGAATGTTGGGTAGCTAAAGGACAACACAACTTAGATATGTGTAAAAAACTGATATAAATTTTGTTACTAGAAGCTAGAATGTTGGGTACCTAAAGGACAACACAACATAGATGTGTGTAAAAAACTGAGATAAATTTTGTAAGTGTAATGGGTTTTGCGATCCTCGATAGAATAGAATGGCGAAGAAGGTTTCACATAGCCAATCCGAATTGCTTTGGACTGACGGCTTAGTTTGATTCGGTCTCCCCCTTATGCTCTCCTTAGATCCATCCATGTTTCTTAATCGCAGTGCTGGGATGATATCATTGTTTATCGGCCGAATCGGATTGTATACCTAACCTAAGTAATAACAGTTTAGACTTTAGAGGTCCGAATTCCTGTTACATATCGTACCAGTTGATCTGGTTGACATTTGGAAGATGATCCATCACTACTATTACACTTATGCACGATCTCTTTTTGTCAGTGTATCCTCTATTTGTCTTGGTCTTAGTAATTAGAAACAAACTTTAGGTGCAATATAATGTATATATTTGGCAGGAAGAGTAAATTGTATGCTATGGCATTGGCAATTCTGTTGATAGATTGAATGGCTCATTTTAACTGTTTGTTGTTATTTTATTTTGGGTAACCTAAATCGTAATATTATGTTCTTTTTTCTCAGACAGAAAAAGAGTCTGAAATGGACAAGTTCAACCACGATCAGGAAGTCAAATTTATGAAGTGTATTACTGGTACGCATTTCTTCATCCTATGCTTGTGTTCTTCTTTATACATCACCAAGTAAATTCTGCACATAAATCTTCCCGAAACATGGCCTCCCGGCTCCGCCCCGCCCCGCCCCGCAAGGGATCTCCTATAGAGTCATCGTCTCACAATACTCTTGGCCACAAGCCACGGGAGTCACAAGCCTAGCCTAATCGGAGGCTGGTCGACTACTCATGCCTTGACTTGGCCTCACCTCGGCGAAATTCCCTTAATCATTAAGAGTCTGAGATGAATCAGTTGCTATTATTGCCTCACCTCGGTATCCGTACAATTCTGATGATTCTTTGACATCATCATATATATTATGACACAAGCACGTTGTAATCCCTTTCTATCAAACTACAAAACTCGTGAAGAATCTTGGGGTTGGATCAACATGCTCTGTACCGAAATATGGAGTTAGGTTTGGGAGAAGGAGAAGAAGAGGTTGAGAAAAGAAGAGGAAGAGAGCAGTTAGAGTAAAAGAAGTAGGACTGTAGGAGCATTAGTCAGCCCCTTGATCACATATTTTTTCATTATGCCAAGAACATGACAACTACGAGAACTGGGTTAGGCCTAGAAAAGAAATAACAAAATAACAAAATGAACCCTCTAACAAGCTGGAATAAGGTGGTTTACTGTCATTCATCCAGATTTGACCGCAGATAATAATGAACTAGTTGGGTTTAGTTAGGTTTAGATTTAAGGGAACAGGGAGAATCTTGTTGTTGGAGTTCTGTGGTGAAACGTGTTAAGAAATGAGAAGGAAATGTAAGCATCTAAGTGGTAAATAATGCATTTGCTTTATTTGTGCTGCAGCTGCAGATGAATTGGTAGAACACTTACGAAATGAAAAAGGTAGGTTGCATGAACAAATTGATAACTTGAGACGCGAAGCTGATTCAATCAGGTAAGAATGTCTCAAATGGCATCGACTCAGTTTCAGAGAGATGAATAATGACTTAAATGGCACAATTCGACTTTGGCTGCAGATCTACTAAGGATGCGCAGAATGCTGAGTATCAAAAGCTTTTAATGGAAGAGAAACAGAAGAGTAAGAGTACTTGATTAAATGTTGCAATTTGGCTCTTATTTTAGCTCTGTCTGAACTCTGAATTCTTATTTGTGACAGCATTAACATACATGAGTTCTTGGCTTGGTTTAGGCTTGAGCACCCTAGATCGTAGCAATAGGAATTTTTGTATCTGAATCTCTAGATTAGCTAGTATTTGTGGCTTTGAATGGTTGGTCTTTGCGTATATTTAGCTTTCTCTCTTCTTATTGGGGGAAAAAAACCCAGTTAACTCTTAAGATAGTGGATACTTTATTAAGGTATCTTTTCTCCTTGAAATTGTGGAATTTATGGTGCTTTTGTAAAAAAAAAAAAACAATGATAAGCTATATCGTATAATCATTAAATGTAGCTAGCTTCAGGGTATGCTTCCATTTATCGAGCCTTGATTTTTTTAATTTTTTTCCTGAAGAGCTATCGAGCCTTGATGATCCCTCATTTTTTAATTAGGAGCTCTTGATGATGCAGAACGTAGCATTGCCCGGTTGATTTTTTTTAACGTCTCATGGTGTATAAAAATTGTTGTCCCAACAAAATCAGTTATTTATTTGAGGTGCTAGTGGAACTAAGTTTCATTGTGGTTTTGTTAATTTTGTCTTTGTTTAGAATATGATTGGGATAAGTGGAATGGCGTATCTTCTTTACGTGATGGCTCTCTTAGTATTCTGTGCTTTGAAGTTGTTGGTGGGCTTAGCAACATATGCCAATCACTTCTTTTAGACAATTTATTTCTTCTCCAGTGTCCGGAGATATTTGCACATCTCTTACGTTGGAATTGGCCTAGGAAAAACTTGTAATGACTCTTTTTTATTGCACATTTATTATGTTGGAATTGATCAGGAGTCGAATAATGGTGGCACACCATCCGACACGTACACGCGTCACTATTTCGTCTCTGTTCACCATTCCTACTTCCTTAGACCCAAGGATACAGCTGGGATGAATAAAGTCAATAACGACAATGAAAATTTGTTTCCAAACTGATACAGAAGAGCAAGCCAACATAAGTCTGTTTGTTACCAGGGGAATGCGAGGGGCACCGTAACTCAGTGGGTGAAATAAGTAACTCTGATGAGTGAAGTGTGAATTAGTGGCATGAATTTCATCTGTCCTTTTGCTGAATGTTGGACTCCATCTCTCAGTAAAGTGGCTCTTATCTACCGCAGATAACCAGCTTTCAGAAGAAATTGAGCGGCTCCGGAACCTCGAATACGAAGTACTTTGTTGCAGAGCAAGGGAAGGCAACACTGAAAATGGACAACTGAATATATCTGGAAGCTCGCAAGTTGGATCAGGCATACTTAATGACTCGGATCTGAATGTCACAAAGAAACGCAGCAGGCATAATGGAACTGCTGCAGATATTATTGCTCCTTTTGCCGGTGATCTACTTGAGCATGCTCCTGGAAGGGAATCAGCAAGTGATCTATCCAAGAAAACTCTGTCCAGTGGAACTTCTATAGTTGGTCAGGTATCTCTGATAATCCCACACATAGTTACAGCTTACTCGTTCTTTTTTCCTCAGCTTTTTATCTCATTTCTTTTCTGACAATTGTTGTAATGTACATTATCTAGACTGAGTGTTGTAGAAGAAAGATCGACCTTTCAGGTATGTATCATGAATGCTCCCTCTGTCCTTAATTGTTGGTCCACCTTTCCGTTCTGGGATGTCCAAAATTGATAGTCCTTTTCTTATGAAAGTGTGAAATGATTAGTTTTCCAAAAGGATCAAACCGATATTCATGATATATGGGGGGCTAGGAATGTTTTCAAAAGTTTGAATAAAGGGGGAATGATTGAAATACGGCTTTTAGTTCTAATACGTACCCTTCAAAAGTTGGAACTTGTAAAAGGGGCCAATGTTAAGGGACGGAGGGGGGAGTATCGTTTTTCTATTGCCCTACTGGGCACTATGGGAACGTCCTTAATATTTTCTTCAACTAAAATGTTTAGGTGGTGGCACGAATGTTACTGGCCCTGCCAACTGCATGTTTCACGATCTTATGGAGTTCTTGGTTAGCATGAAATTATCGACTATCCCGCAGAATGATGGAAGATGCATCTCAGCAGTTCATCAGTCAAGCGGTAATTCTTTAATCTGGATACCTGTAACTAAGTTACCTTTATGTTGTTAATCTTCGTTTTAGTTCTCTCTTCTTCTTCGGCAAGTTAATATTTTCCTTAGCTGGCTTGTTGATAATCCATCATTTTTGCCGTCACATTTGTTAAATACTTAAATCCTGCAGCATGTTTCATGTATCTTGTGAAATAAGACCAAACCAAATAGAGCCTTCAATCCCAATCAATTGGGGTCGGCTACATGAATCCGCTTTTTCACATTGTTTTTTTGGGTGCAAGTAACAAGGCTTTGGTACATTGTATATACTGCGGTGAGCTGGCGATTGGTCTTTACAGCACTACATCGAATAATTACCATGGCTCAGGGCATATATAATGAACTGTTTTCCTCCCCCTCCGAAAGAAAAGCTCTACCTCACAGTAGCATCCTATATGGGTTATCTGTTGTGAAGATCAAACTATTCTTATGCAGTGCCAATTTGTAATTAGTTGTATGCTGGTGATTGGCCTTATTTATCTTGCAAGATTATGTTTTCGACCATGGGAATGGGTTATACAAACTTGGCATATGGATATTTCTTTACCTTTCTCACATGTCGACTAATATGCATTTCTTTCTTGGACCCATGTGTTATAATGGCATGCTTCTAGGCTGATGGTGATTAGAGCCCCTTGTGATATTCCCTTGCTGCTAGTGTGATGATCTGGATCCCGTGATTAATCTTTAAAGATGATCTAGTATTTTGGAACTTGTATCCTTGGTTTTATCCTAAGAAGCAAAGATACATACATAGCGCATTGTCAAGATGAAGACACATCATTCTTCCAAAAATGAGGATACGGATAGGTTGAAACACGTCAAACAGATTATGTACATTGTAGATTTATAGCGTAAAGTCATACAGAAACCATCTACATCCTGTCAAATTGGGGTAAATTAAGCACATAATATTGGTACAATGAAGACAAAAACCACAAGTCACTGTATAAGTATTTATGAACTAAGCATCCATGATGATTTTGACACTAGCCCAACTTTTAAAAGCTGTGTCACCAGCATGTCCTAGTGTCCGACTAGAAAAAAGTATGACGTACAAGTTAGATACATTTAATCATGTACTACACTTGTCCAGAGCTTGTGGTGTAGTGTACATGTAGACAGGTTCTTGCTTCTTAGCTTGTTTCCTGGGTTAAGGGCTCATGCTTTAAAATTCCAGAGCTTGTGGTGTAGTGTACATGTAGACAGGTTTGTGCTTCTTAGATTGTTTCCTGGGTTAAGGCCTCATGCTTTAAAATTTTAAAAGGTTTTGCTGCATGGACTTGGGTACGGTTAGGCAGTCAAGTATCGGATACTGACATACTGTTCATTTATCAAGAACATGTGGACCTTGGAGCCATATGTGTGTGTGAATATATTTTATTTGTATTCTAAGGTATGTTTACATGGTGCTGTAATGTATATAATTCTAGGCAAAACAGGATTCTTGCATAGTCTACCATACACTTGAATACTCAACGATTTTTTTTAAGTGTCCGACTAAAAACTTTGGACACATCCTTCACCCTTAATTATCAAGTGTCCGACAATAGTACTTTATACATTTCGAAAGTCCATGTAACCCAGTTAAAAGGAATAATCACCATCTAGTTCCAGACTGGTGGTGGCTTGGGATTCTCTGCATGCATCGTCAGCATGGAATTCGGTAGAACTAATTGAGTTGTGACCCGTCTCCCTTGTAGTCGGTAGTAGTTGCTTATGTTAGCTGTAGTTATTCACTTTTGTGACTAGTTATTCACTTCATTGTTATCATTTGTCAAAATGGAAGAGAGGGACAATGTTGAAATAAATAGGGTTATTTACTGGGACACCCTGTAACTTCACTTTTTTTATGGGACACCCCCTAAAAGAATTTTCGGTACCACGAGACCCCTCTATCTATTAAAATCGTACTAAAACCCCCTTCCGTTAGATTTTGACATAAATTGACTAAATATGTCTGATATTCGTATAATGCCCCCCCAAACCGGTGAAGGAAACAGAGAGATTGAAGAGATTACCCCCTTCTCTTCTCTGTCCAAACATTCTCTGTGATGAACAAATCCTGGCCGTTAAAAAAAAAGCAACACAAATCCAGAAGTTTCAGAGAGAGAGAGAGAGAGGAAACAAGGGGGAGAGATAGAAGAAAACCATAATCAATGGGTGATGTGCAGTGCTTGGACTGCAGGCGAGCGACGGAGGTGATATTCGACCACGTCTGCTTTGAGTGCAGAGTCTGCAGACCCAGCTGATGGTAGAATCGCTGCTGCGTCCCTGACCAATCCTTCATCTCAGGCTTCAGGACCATCCCTACCTTGTTCGATAGGTAGTATTCGGTCCGCGTATACATTCGGTAAATGGGTAAGGTTAATGGGTAAATGGGTCTTTTCATCCATTCTGTCTACGACTCTACGGTGTTAGGGCTGGAATGATTTTAGTAGATAGAGGGGGTCTTATGGTAGCGAAAATTCTTTTAGGGGGTGTCCCATATAAAAGGTGAATTTACAGCCCACTTTTTAATAGACATGCCAACATTCGTGTCCGCCTGGCAGTAATAGGGCATGTTTCACTCCCTTATTTTTGCACTATATGAGTTTTCAGTAGAAACGATGGCCAATTGGAAGTGTTTAAAGCAAGATGAAATGCATTGATCAAATTGTTGAGCTATTCAGCATTTTAATCTTTACTATTGTAAGGTTCTTATGGTTATTGCAGGTTACTCCTTCAGCTTGACATTGGTAAGTAATAACGCACGCGACGTGGAGTTGTTGTATCGGGTATTGTCGTTGGGTACGTTTGAGAGAGTGGCACCGGAGTGGATGAAGGAGGAGGTTCTGAGGTTCAGTACGAGGATGTGCCCTGTCTTCTTTCAAAGGTTATCCCATGTTATCAAGTGTCACTGACTCACTGCTACTGTAAATTTCTTTTTGTTTCTTGGCAACACAATTAGAAATCAGGCCTGTCTCTGACTTTATCATTGCTGTTCTCTGTTTTGGAGTGGCAATGTCCCAATGTTCTGGACGGCTCTGGGGTTGCTGCTGTGCACCCCCGTGCACAGCAGGTGCTATGCACATCCGGGCGGTCCGTTGCTCGAATGAACGGCCCAGACAACAGACGGCCTGGATGTGCACAGCAGCAACCCCAAGTCCTGGTTTTGAGGGCTTCTTGGGTACTTAAAGTAATTGTGATTTGTGCGAAGGCCAGGAAGGGGCTCTTCTGTTTTCTGCCTTCTTTCAGGTTTTTTGATGTCCAGGAAATAGTAACAGGAGACCTGAGATGTGAGACTTTTGAATGGCGTAAAGCTCCTGGGGAGAAAAAAGAGAGGAAACATTCATGGGTTCATGAACAGCTTCTACCTTATACAGAAAATATACATTGAGAACTGCCTCTTAACAGGAAACTATCCGAGGTTTAAGCGTCCCAAAAAATGAACGAAAAGCTAAACAAAAAATGACGAAAGAAATATCAAAAAGTCATTAGACAAAAAGTTTAGAAAAATTGAGCCTAATATTTTTCTTTGTGAGTCCTACGAAGTGAACCATTTAGATTCTCTTACACAACGAGGATATCCCTTCTTAAGAAATCATTCAAACCAGGAGTATTATTTTATATAGTGCTGCCTCCTTTCTTCCCCCTCCCCCCTCAACTTTGGTTTCTAGGGGAGGAGATTGAATTAGCGAGTAGCAATAGTAGAAGATTGACTTTTTCGATCATCTCTTAATGCATTTCTTAATGCATTTCTTTTCCTATTATACAATAGTAGACGAAAGTCATGGGAAGGAGACAACTCTCAGGCAATCAATTCAATGTTAAAAACAGGAAAAGTGGTTCTCTTTCTCTCTCTCTTACGTTGCCTCATATTCCCCTCCGTCCCATTTTAAGTGGCAACTATGTGAATACGTGTAATTTCAAATCCCTACAAAATACATATCTCTATATAATTTTTTAATTTGTTTTATACCAAATTAAAGTACTCATTAAGTAATTTAATTTGGTGCAAAATTTTTTATATGTTCATATATTTGGTTGCATATGACGTACGGGCAACGAATCAATGAATTTCCAAAACTTGTTGACTTATCAGACATGTCATGTGACGCAACGAATTAATGAATTTCCAAAACTTGTTGACTTATCAGACATGTCATGTGATGTAACGAATCAATGAATTTCCAAAACTTGTTGACTTATCAGGCATGTCATGTGACGTAACGAATCAATGACATGTCATGTGATGTCAGTCGAAGCAACTAGCCTGCAGGTGTTCCTACGATATTTAACAAAGTCCAAAAAAGTTTCATGCGACCCAGTGCTAAAGCTAAGGCATTGGACACACTAAAAGAATGCATGAATATATTACAATGGCATTGTAAAGAAGTTCAAAAAACAACTCTCAGATTCACAGAATGACCAAATCCACCCCTGCTATTCTAACCAGAGGCGGCTCCACTAGCCTTTGAAGGGTTCAATCGAATCCTCTGGGTTTAAAAAGTGTACTACTCCCTCCGTCCCTTTTTAAATGTGTTACTTCGTAAATCCAACTTATTAAAGAAACATCATCATTACATCTTTCACATCAACTTTTTCCTTCACTTTACACTTTTCACATCAACTTTTACCTTTACTTTCCAAAATTATCCTCCACTTTTACCCATTAACTCTTTACCCACTAACTTTTCAAAAGGGCAAAATGATAATTGTACAAACTTCTATCCATTAACTTTTCAAAGTACACACTTATTTAGGGACATCCCAAAATGGAAATGTCTACACTTAAAAAGGGACGGAGGGAGTATTTTTTTTTTTTTTTGCATATAATTTGATTTTTCTTAATATTTTCTGCCCTAATCACTCGTGGAATTTCAGAGTAAATGAAAATTCCCTTCGATTTGGGTGAAAGGAAATCATATAGCTCAATAAAACAAACTAATCTAGGTTCGATAAGTTTTCAACAAAAATAAATGTACTTATTATACTCCCTCCGTTCCTTTTTAAGTGATCCACTTGGAAAACGTGTATTTTTGCGGACGTTTAAAAATGTACTTTCGTATATCGTTTTTAAATTTGTTTTATACCAAATTAAAAATTTATATAGATAAATATGTTTTTTAGGGGTTTGAAATTACACGTATTCCCATATGGATCACTTAAAAAGGGACGGAGGGAGTATACAGTGTTTCATGTCCAAAATTAAAACAAAATAGAGGACCAAATAAGTAGATTAATTTTTCAAATACAATTTTTTTTTCAACATGTTAGGAACTTTCATTGACAAAAAAAAAACATAGCAATACATCAAAGAGGATATATCGTTCAACGGAGGATTCAATAACCGATCAAGAAGTCCTCTCAAATTCGAAGTTGTCAAAGTGTGTGCAGCTACATTTTTCAATCTACGAATAAAAAGAAAACCACAAATCCTAAACCGATAAGCTTCTTGGTGAACAACTTCCACTTCTGAGGGCAAGAATTTTTGTTACCCAAAATCTGAATCAATAGCTATGAGTCCCCTTCCACCTTAACCAAATTAATCCAAACCCAACAATTTAGCAATGAGGCGTTCCTGTATGCTATGGTCTCAACACACAGAACCAACGACACCCTTCTCAACACACAGACAACTTCCGTTAATCTTATGAAAATAGAAGATTTTCGCATAGAATATTTAAAAGAGTTCTAATAATATACATTATTTTAATATTATATACTTGATTACATAATTTTGGATGTGGTATGGGAAATTCGTATGGATTTAAATTTTTTTTAGTACTTAGTTTATTCATAATATGTGGTGACACATCCGCTCTACGTAGGAGGTGACGGCAGTGGTGTAAAAGATCATTCATAGCAAATTAAATTTAAGTGCTTAAAATAATAAAGGTACAGTTGTTAATGGGACATTGCGTCGAAAAATCAGAATTATTTAATACCTTTTTAGTAAAATGTATGACTATAAGTGCTTTGGTCACCAATGAGAATATTATTGTCTTATTGGTCCCAAAAAGTATGACAACTAGTGGAGTTTTGGGGCGCCAAATTCGCAAGTAATTCGTGACCAAACTTCTGGCTGTCAAATAAAATAAGGGTTATTTACCGGGACACCCTTTGTAAGTTAACGTTTTTCACCAAACACTCTTTGCAAGAAAAAAAACTTACGACAAACCTCCTCTATCTTCCAAAACTTTACTCCTGACCCCTTCCGTCTCGAATCTCAAAGTTCCGAGTCATGTTTTGATGATCCAACCCATTCAATACATGAAAAATTGTTTGGATCAAGCACTTTCCGATCATATTTTGAGCCGATTTCCCTGCGGGTACACTTAAAACCATGTTTTAAACAAATTGAACGGTTTGGATTATAAAAAAAAAAGGATGGTTCTAGACGGTTTTAGACGGAAGGGGTCTTGGGGTAAAGTTTTGGAAGATAGAGGGGGTTCATCGTATGTTTTTTTCTTGCAGGGGGTGTTTTGGTGAAAAACGTTAACTTACAGGGGGTGTCTCGGTAAATAACCCGCCAAAAATAATAATCATATAAACTTGGTAGAAGAAACACCACCACTAAATTCGGTCACAAAACATGTTTAACCTTATTGATTTTGATTACGCCATTGTGATACATTCGCGTGTCTTTTTGCACATAAATGTATTACATTGCTTCTACTTAATTTTGTCGGAGATCTGGAAACAAAATAAAGTGGGTGAATCACGCCAATAAAAAACATGCCTTTGTTACTCGCCAATCTCTGCTACATCACGCCCAATTCACCATAAATTAAAGAAACTGCATGGTCTAGGATGTGAACCTAAAGGGACAGCATCTATGTCAGCCGGCCGTGCTCGGCGATAAATGGCTTAAATTTGTTTGGCAGCGAATGATTTAAATTTATTTTGGACAAGAACAATGATATATACACTCTTTCCCTACCACTCCCCCTCTCGTTTATCTGAGCAATCAACAGCTCAGTTTCACAGATAAACATGGACAACTTAGATCTGTTAATCATACAGATTTCAAAAAAATTGTCTTTTTTAGTCAATTGTCTTTTACATTCTTTTTACGTTAAGAAACAAGTCATTCTCTCATAATACATCAACCAAAAAAACTGAAAAAAGTCAGAAAAGATAGTTTGCTACAAAAGACGGTTTTTTGGAACAAGGCCTTAGTCGGAATTACGACCACCGAAAAGATAACTTTATATACATTCATATGATGACATTTTTTCAACACAACGATATGGGAATCGCTCAATACTCAATAGTACACCCATTGGTGAGAACTGAGAGGAATGCTTGGGCTACAAGAGGGTACAACCACGAAAATCTTCTATACATCTTATTACATCAATAGACTACTCTTAGAAGCTTGACTACAAACTTGAAGCAGGATTAGGGTTTCATAACAAACTTCCTTTTAAACGGTAGACAACTGAACACACAGAGACAGACACAAGCAATGAAGCAAATTAAAGGAAACCAAATGAGCGTTGGAGGAAGAAGCGAACCGACCGCCAAGAAAAACGATCCGTATATGCAGGCAGTGCCACAGTGCTCGCACCCTTTCGCGGTCTTAGGAAACATGGTGCGAAGAGATTTTCCGTAAAACAGAAAAACCAACGCGGCGCAAATCAAGCAAAAGGTTAAGGGCATCAGACATGGGTAGGAATCTTTGTTGGGCAGTGCCAAGAGGATTGTGGCTATAGGCATGATAAAAGTGAGAAATGCTTTGCCCAATTCGAGATTCCGAAAAGTATTGGCTAGCAAGGTTGTTTGATGATCACTAGGAGTTGGAGATTCAATAATTGATCGTGATGCTGGGGACGATGCAGTAGAGACTTGACTAGCTCCATAGGCTTTAAGATCATGATGATCATCAGGGTTATGGTGATGATTGAAATTAGGCTCTGATTCTGAGCCTTCCGCCTATTGAGATAAACAAGGTTTAATTGAACAGAAAACCCTAACTATATTATATATATGGTGTACAAAAGGTTTATGTGATTATATGATAAGAGGCAGGAGAGAGAGAGAGAGAGAGAGAGAGAGAGAGAGAGAGAGAGAGAGAGAGAGAGAGAGAGAGAGAGAGATGATGGTGGAGTTTTTTCCAAGAATGGACTGTGGAGGGAGCTTCAAATATATAGAGAGATCGATGCAGTAGAAGGCAGAAATGGAGGAATTAGGGTTGGTTGTTGAAACTAGTTCGACACCTCTACGTCATTTATCAAACATTGATGCTCCCGTCCAAATTTGTTTCTTCATTGTTTTAGTTGTGACATTTTCAATTGCTTAATCACATCTTTCAATTTATAGTATTTTTCCAAACAAATATTATGTTACATATTTTAATTTTCGGATTGATATTAAAAGATGTGATTAGTGATTGAAAACTGACGCAAGTATCCAAAAGAATAATGAATAAACGGAATGAGATGGAGGGACTTGAGGTAAGATATATATCCAAGTTTTTTATTAGCAAAAGAAGAACTATATGTATAAAGGGGGAGAAGTACATAAAAAAAGGAAGATGATTCTTCGCGAGTGCTTGACCGACCAGGTGACTAAAAATAAGACGAATAAAGACGCGTCCCAAGCGTAGGACTCTCGACCAGTGTAACACAATAAATCCGGAAGTACCGGAGTCGAACCACTGAGACGACTAAAGTGCTTGACTCAAAAGTGTGAAATTGTAGTTGACTGGCTCTTAGGTAGCCACCCCTTGATTTGATGAAAATTGATTAACTAATTACTAAGCTAATTTAAGTGAATGCGAATTAATAAAGAGAGCACAGCTGAGGGGACCCAGCGCCTACGACTAGTCTAACCAATACTCACTCGGACCACAATTCCTCTTTTCTTTGATTTTAGAGTAAAAGAAAGGTTTCCCAACTAATGCGCACCACCTGTCACCAGATTCCGTGCGCATACGAATCTTGGTAATGCCTGGGTTTGTTCGTTAGAAAAGTCCCTTGATCCCAAAAATTGCTTGAAAGCTGAGATAATTCGGCCCGAGGTGAAATATTGATTAGTCTAGACGTGAGCGCCTTCGCCCCACAGCCGCACTCAAAGCGACTACTCACTCATGATTATAGAAATCATGAAGAACGAATTAAACCTAGATCTAAACATGCTAGAAGAATCAAATATAAAAATGATAGCTAAAAATACCGGAGATTGCAAAAGAAAAACAAACTTGAATAACAAACTAATCCCCTTCGACTTGATTCCAAATTTGTTTCTTCATTATTTTAGTTGTGACATTTTCAATTGCTTAATCACATCTTTCAATTTATAGTATTTTTCCAAACAAATATTATATTACATATTTTAATTTTCGGATTGATATTAAAAGATGTGATTAGTGATTGAAAACTGACGCAAGTATCCAAAAGAATAATGGATAAACGGAATGAGATGGAGGGACTTGAGGTAAGATATATATCCAAGTTTTTTATTAGCAAATTAAAGAAGAACTATATGTATAAAGGGGGAGAAGTACATAGAAAAAGGAAGATGATTCTTCGCGATGGCTCTTAAAAACACGTTTTAAACATATTGAACGGTTCATATCATCAATATTCGATCAAGAAATGGTAGGTCCGCATTTTGGCAAAATGAGAAATACCTCATTATATATATATAAGAAACTTCTAATAAGGATCCTTATATGAGAACCAAAGTGAGGACCTCATGCTTCCCGACCAAATTTCGACGATCCGAACTGTTTAAAATGTGTTTTTAAGGTACACCGCGAGGATTTGTCAAAAAAAAAAACCCGGAAAGGGCTTCATATATAGCGTTTTTTCAATAGCAACTTTGTTTCGTCAACACATGTTCAGTTTGTTGTGCCAAAACTCGAAGTAGAGAATATAACCAAACCAACAAGAAAACAAGAGACAAGGATTTACGTGGTTCCCCCCCGAGCATGAAGCTCTAGAGGTACGTCCACGGGGAAAGAGCAAGAGGATTCACTATCAATAGGGAGAAATACAAAGAGCCGGCTATACCCGTAACTCTACTTGAAGCATCCAATAGATATCTAGGAACAAATCTCTATTAGAAATTCTAACAGAGCATCAAAGTCTCATATACACGAAAGAGACGACTCCAAACCCTAGATATCTCAAATCCCAAGACAAGACCAAACCAATGGAACAACCAAGAAACCCTAACACACTACGGAGAGCCCCATGGGGGCTCTCTCAAAGGGATTCACTCAAGAAGTCCGAAACCTAATAGCCCCCAAGGCCTCTATTTATAAGAGAACACAGAATATTAGGTTAAAACCTACCAAAACGCGCAGCCCAGCGCATTCCGTACGGAAGTCGGTCCGGACCGGTCCGGACGGACTTAATTCCGGTCCGGACTAGAATTTCAGCAACTTCAAAACAGTCCCAAAACTGAAATCTGCTCGCCATGAACTTCTGTGCTTCTTCAAACGTCTAAATTCAAGGCATATCTCCAACAATCTCCACCTTGACTTGAATTCCCTTCCAAGCCAACAACATAGTGCAATCCTCTCAACACTCGCCCTTCCCTCCAATAGCACAAGGGTAGATCACCAATGGCACCACCACACAAGGCTCAAACACACCTGTTTGACCTTGTAAACACGACCAAAAATTAACCGCAAGTGCCTCCAAATTGAGCCTCCATCTTCAAACGGGTACCGCTCACCCAATGCACCCCTCCAAGAATGCCCACAAAGATCCGCTCGAACTCCACCCGAAGCTAAACTCCAAAACAAGCAACCATCTTCCACTAATTGTGCACCCAACGCATCCATGACTGATGCCAAAGAAGACGTGCTCATAACTCCACACGGAGTTAACCGACTCTACCGCAGAGCCCCATGACCCCACCACGGAGCCTTGTATGCCCTCACGCATACTCCCAATAGTTGAATCCGAATTATTAATGGACCCGAATCTCCATGACAAAACCTAACATGAAGCACCCCAAACGGCCTCCATAACTGTATCCAAAAGGAGCATAACCAAAAATAATCCGAAACAACTCACCAATAGTCTTTCTCAGGCGTACCTCCTTCATACGAATTGCATAAAGACGCTGCTTCAAATCAAAAATTCTCCCAAATCCACCTTCGCACGAAAATCCTCGAAAACACCATCCTACGTATCAGCAGGTTTCTTCAACTTTCCCCAACAAAGCCTTGTGAGTTCCTTGTTGCACCAAACCTCTCAACTTCGAAACAAGTCGCCGTTAAGACGCACCAACGCACAATCTACGCAGCGGAAAAACGAAAGCCTCGGATTGAACCCGGAGCTCTGATACCAATTGTTGTGCCAAAAACTCGAAGTAGAGAATATAACCAAACCAACAAGAAAACAAGAGACAAGGATTTACGTGGTTCCCCCCCAAGCACGAAGCTCTAGAGGTACGTCCACGGGGAAAGAGCAAGAGGATTCACTATCAATAGGGAGAAATACAAAGAGCCGGCTATACCCGTAACTCTACTTGAAGCATCCAATAGATATCTAGGAACAAATCTCTATTAGAAACTCTAACAGAGCATCAAAGTCTCATATACACGAAAGAGACGACTCCAAACCCTAGATATCTCAAATCCCAAGACAAGACCAAACCAATGGAACAACCAAGAAACCCTAACACACTACGGAGAGCCCCATGGGGGCTCCCTCAAAGGGATTCACTCAAGAAGTCCGAAACCTAATAGCCCCCAAGGCCTCTATTTATAAGAGAACACAGAATATTAGGTTAAAACCTACCAAAACGCGCAGCCCAGCGCATTCCGTACGGAAGTCGGTCCGGACCGGTCCGGACGGACTTAATTCCGGTCCGGACTAGAATTTCAGCAACTTCAAAACAGTCTCAAAACTGAAATCTGCTCGCCACGAACTTCTGTGCTTCTTCAAACGTCTAAATTCAAGGCATATCTCCAACACAGTTTGGGTTTTTTATTATGAATGTCTAGTTTTAAGATGTTTCTCCTAGAAGTAAGTTCACAAATGGCTTTATTCGCAACAACGGATTAATTAATCTTCTTGCTTTCTATAGGGTGCATTGTCATTTGTTTTCTTTTCGTGTGCTACATTTGGCGAAGGTAGTTTTTAAAGGCTGTTTTTCCCTCTTGCAAAAGATACTTTTCAAATTAAACATTTTCATTCATACCCCGCCTACCCATCTGATTCAGTCTCATGTATTTAGGATGGAGACATATAAACCAATGATGATGAGTAAAGGCCAATCATTCGAATGGACGGAGTGGGTGTCTAACACTTTCCTACTTGATATCTTAGCCCCCGGACCCATCTGTGGTGAACAAAGGACCAATCCTTTCCATAATAGAGCCAAAGGTTCTTGGACATATAACCAAGTGGCGACTCTGGTCTTCGCTGAGTACTTACTTTCAAGTATTTGATGATTTTGCGTAGTATGGTACCATCATTCCGACAATAGAAAAGATGCGGCTACGACCGAGCACTCCCGTCAGCACCACTGCGGACCGAATGGTGGCACGCCGCTGGGGTGGGGCGCTCACACACACGTAAGATCATGTGGGACACATTTGCAAGTTCTGTTGTTTTTTCGACAGAAGTTGATGACGGGTGACATTGATGAGTTTTAAGAGAGGCCAAGTGTTTATTTAACAAATTAAAAAGCTTAGGTGTCTATTTGTATTTTGGGGGCCTGCGTTCCATCGGCACAATTGCTTTGGGTTCAACCTCGCACGTACGACGCCTATATTACATTAGATTCGTGGGTTGCAAGTATTTCACATCACATAACAAATTTGCATTAAGTTACTTAATTTTGTCAAAGATCTGGAAACATAATAAAGTTGTGAATCCCGCCAATCAAGCACATCTCTTTGTTACTTTCCAATCTCTTTAACATAAAAGAACAGTGCTTACGTGTGCATAATCAACTAATTTAATTAGACAAAGAAATTCTGATCAGTTAATTAATATAAAACCATGCCCGATATACCATAAAACAAATTGCAGGAGTAAATATACAGGATGTGATTTGCAGCTGGTCAATTAGCAAATCATAATCCGAAATATCCTTATTGAACTAGATAAGGATCGGAAGTTTAATTTAAAATTATTTAAATTATTCAACTGCGTTTTCATCGGTGTAATTCGTTTGGGTTCGGCTTCGTACTTACCACGCCTATATTACATTAGATTCGTGCACTTGTGAGTATTTAAAATCACATAACAACACACGAAATTCCTTAAATTTGTCAAAGATCTGTAAACAAAATAACGTTGTGAATAACGCCAATCAGGCACATGCCATTGTTACTTGCCCATCTCTTTTAATCAGAAAAATATAGTGCTTATGTGTGCATAATCAGTTAATAATAATTTATTATAACACCGTGCCGGATATACCATAAAACAAATTGCAGGTAGGGGTGTCCAGCGGATCATCCGATCCGCTCGATCCGCCCAAACCGACCAACCCGAACCATCCGTTGATCCGCCCAAGGTATGTATGGATGGATAACGGATCAGATCTACAACAATTTTACGGTTTCGGGTCGGGTTCGGTTCGGTTCCGGTTAAAACCGAACCGCCCGTTAGGGAAAAAAAAAAAAAAAACTTTAAAAACTAAGACAGAACACGTTACCCATCAGTGGCCATCACTATACCCAATTGAATTACCCATTAGTCCATTACCCACCACAGTCACCACTAGGGCCGGCCACTATTTCAAAAATTTCCAGATCTAAAACTCTCTTTCACTCTCAGTCACTTCCAAATCTCCTCCGCCAGTCCGCCTCCATGCTCGCCGGCGTGGCCTCCCTCCCTCCCTCCCTCTCCTCCTCCACCGTGGTTTGTGAACAGTGACCAAACTGGTACGACTCTTTCTCTCTCTCTCGCGAATAACATGCATTTTGGGCCTTTGGCCGATTGTGTTCCGAAAAACAACAATAAGGAGTTACCTTAATTTGTTCGAATCCTGGCGGAGACGATGACTGTTTACTCGATCCAGGAACACAATCGGCCATCGAAATGTTGAATCACATTATAATTATACACAAAGAAGCCCATTTGTGACTGAAAAAACAGGTTAGGTTACTGTGAAGTACCAAATAAATTATTGAAAAAAATTGCCTTGCGAAATGTTTGGGCCGAAAAATGGGCTGAAAAATGATTTCAAATTTTTTCTAGATTGGCCCAATAAAGAAGCCCATTTGATAGCCCAAACCGATAAATCGATCCGGAACCGATCCGTTAAATCCGGAACCGAACCGATCCATCCGTTTAACATCCACGGATGGTTCCGGATCATGAAAACTGAAATCCGTTATTACCGGTTCGGGTCAAATCCGGAACCGATCCGGCCGGAACCGAACCGTGGACACCCCTAATTGCAGGAGTACATGTATAGGATGTGATTGGACTCTTTAAAAAAAAAAAGATTAGCAGCTCGTGCCACCCTATCAGGTGACATGAATATATTCTAATTAAGGCATGCCATCAACCTAGTTCGAAGAGAGGGCCGGGGTGCCAACTTAGTTGGGATGCCTCTCTTGCATGCGTTGTGATGCTCTTTTTCTGGTCCTTTTAATCTTTGTAATTCGTTTCCAAAGATTAATAAAATTTTCTTTGGCAGTAAAAAAAAAACCTAGTTCGAAGTTGTTAAATTCCCTTTTCGTTGTCTTATTCCTGCTTTAGGAATATTGTAAAGGTTGAAAAAGGTGGTTACTAGGATTTTTTAGCGATTAGTTATCAAAACTCTGGCGTGGGTGTTTGTAATTAGTTTATCATAAGTAGACACCTCATTTGGCTTTACACCATAGAAATCCTTTTCTTTTTGGTCTTATTTTATCAATTAAAATTTGAAAGAATTTACTTTAACAATTCAAGGGGGATTAATTTAAAGAGCCTGTTGGAGAACCATCGAAGTTCTTTTCTTGTAGTGGAAGGTAGTAGTCTAGATGGTAAGAGTGAGTGAGCTTAAGTACTCCCCTCTCCTCTCTCTCGTCTACTATCCGACAAGGTTTGAAACCTGCCAACTGCAGGACTGCCTTGGAGGGCCTTTGTTCATTTAGTACCTAGGTGATGCTGTGGTGACAGTCTATATACCCTTCCAGACAGTTGCTACGTTGATTGTCTTCTCCCACCTTTTCTACCGTTCAAAAAAAAAAAAAGGAGTCTGTTGGAGATGTAAGAGCATCTCCAATCAAATTAACAATTTTTTTTGATACCAAATATAGATATTGTTAACCTACGCTGCATTTTGAAGATTCATTTTTGTTTGTAAATTTGTGACTCCAACCTACTCATGAAAATTTTAATTTTTATTATTTTTTAATTTTTATTTGTGTGAAATCATTCACTGGGCTATAAATTAATAAATTAAATTTCGTAAATGGTGAGTATTGAACAGACCCACCATTTGAGGACTGGAGTGGAATCACTATATTTAGAGAGAAAAGGGTCATCAATTTTGATGTCCTTTTTTGTAATGTTGGTTGGAATAGATTTTTTGAACATAAGTTTTCAAAATACTTGAAAAATAGTAGGAGTATTTAAGGTTATGCGTTGAAGATGTTCTCAAAAGAGTATTTGAATAGATATTTTGATTGAGAGAGCCTAAGTAGAGAACTTTAGAAGATAGCTATCCAAGAGCATCTCCAATAGGCTCTCTGATGTAGGCTGCTATTTTAATTATTCTAGAAATATTATTTTATTAGGAAACTAGTATATATATTTTATTTCAATATTTTGCTAGGAATTTTTAAACTAGGAAAATAAGTATTCTACAGAATTTAGTTTTCTTTATTCAATTTATTTAGTTTCCTTTTAATATTTGTTTGGTCAAGATGAATAGTTAGTTTCTTATTTTCTTCTGTTTCCTTTTTTTATATTTCCTAGTGTGTAGGATTTCTCCTACTATAAATTGAGTTCTAAGCCTCTTAGCTATGGGAGTTGAATAATATATGAGTGTATTCATAAGAGAGTATCTCTTCTTTTCCTATAATTCTATTAATCTACGGGTTATTAGATTGTAGGAGAGTTGCTCTTTATTCGTGGAGTGATTATGTTCTTGTTCACATTTCTACGCTGCGTCACTCTCTAAGAATGTGTGCTAAAATGTGTAGTAATTTATAACATTTATTAAATTGAGATCCATTTATGTGTATTAGGGATGTATTAGTTTAGAGATGCTAACAAGTACCACAATGGTGTAATTAAATAGTGTGCTAAAGTAAATTAGATACATTAAAATATACATCTGAATTCAGTTGGAATTTTTTTATTTTTTTAGCCAATAGAGAAAATTTCATTTCACGAGCTGTTGTTGTCATGGTAGTTCCACGTGAATGACGATGCTTCCAACACACAGTAAGACAAGTAACCCACCGAAGAGATTTAAGGAGACATCCGACGATCAACTTGTCGAGGATCTACATGCTCGATGATGATACCAAACAAAACTGATCGAGCCAAACCAGGTGTCTGTCACACACCTATGGTCGAGAGCAGCACAGATTGATGTTGTGCAACTAAATGGCCAAGGCCAACTACGGAGCTCTATCGATTATAGAGAAGCTGCCGGAAGGAATCGTAACCATGGTTATTTGAAGGAATTCAGTTGGAGTTAATCATAGAGAAATCAAACAGAATTAGTCGGAATTATGACTACGGAGAAGACGGCTTTGTATACACTCATATGAAACTTTTTACAACGATGGGAATCAAAAAAAAAAAAAAAAAGAAACTTTTTGCCGTTCAAAAAAATATATATATGAAACTTTTTACAACGATGGGAATCACACAATCGTACACCCATCGGCCATCGGTGATGACTGAAGAATGCTTGGGCTACATGAGGGTACAACCACGCAAATCTTCTGTGTATCTTTTTACATCAATAGCAACATATGTAACCTTGGTTTCAAATGAAATTAAAAAAAAATTAAAAAAATTTATTCAAACAACTCTTAGACCATCAAAAGCAGGATTAGGGTTTCACATCTAACTTCCTCTTAAAAGGTAGACAACTGAAAACAGAGAGAGAGACACATGCAATGAAGCATACAAAGGGAAACCAAATGAGCGTTGAAGGGAGATGAAAACCAACCGCCAGGAAAAATGCTCCGCATATGCAGGCAGTGCCACACTGCTCGCACACATTCACGGCCTTAGGATACATGTTGCGGAGCGAGTTTCCGTAAAACAGAAAAACCAGCGCGGCGCAAATCAAGCACAAGGTTAAGGGCATCAGAAATGGGTAGGGCTCTTTGTTGGGCAGTGCTAAGAGGATTGCGGCTATAGGCATGATGAAAGTGAGAAATGATTTGCCTAATTCGAGTTCCCGAAAAGTATTGGCTATAGGGTTGGCTAACAAAGCTGTTTGATGATCACTTGCGGATTCACTAATTGATCCTGATGATGGGGACCATGGGGTACAAGGGATAGTACTAGGGAGGCCATCAAAAGTAGCGGTCGATGATGGAGGTATAGAGACCGGAATAGCTCCACAGGCTTCAAGATCACCATGATCGAAATTAGGGTTTTCCGGGGGTGTGGAATAATATGATTCTGAGCCCTCCTCCTGTTGAGTGGCCATGGGTATATGTTAAGAGAAACAAGGTTCGAACAAAAAACCCTAACTACATGTGGTGTACAGTGTACTTAACGGTTTATTTCATCAGATGATGAGAGAGAGAGAGAGAGAGAGTTGATGAGGTCTTTATTGTAGTTGTTCACAACAGTGGAGAGACAAATATAGATGTGTGACTGAACTGATATTTTGCAACGACTCTTTAAAAAATAATTTGAACAAATTGACGAGCTCAGAATACTTGTGTGGGACCATAAAATAGATCTCACGGAAAGGTTAGACATTCGATGTACACAAAAGTATTGTACCCATTGCATTTTCCCGTACGACAACGTTACTTGTAAAAAATTAGTATTGCCTTGCTGTACCAGATATGTAAACACGTCCAAGTCAGTGAAGTCACCTCGGCTATCCATTTTGAGATCCAATGGCTCGGAGTGGTGCTCTCTCTCTCTGCCTCTAATGCATTTTATATGTAAAAAAAAAATTGAGCACCGATCCGCAGGCTTCAAGATTACGATGATCGAAATTAGGGTTTTCCGGGGGTGTGGAATAATATGATTCTGAGCCCTCCTCCTGTTGAGCGGCCATGGGTATACGTTAAGAGAACCAAGGTATGAACAAAGTGGTGTAAGCAACGGTTTGTTTCATCATATGATGTGAGAGAGAGAGAGAGAGAGAGAGAGAGAGAGTGTGTGTTGATGAGGTCTTAGTGTTCACAACAGTGGAGAGACAAATATATATAGAGATATGCTGGACTGATTTTGCAACAACTCTTCAAAATATATTCTGGACAAATTTACAAGCTCGGAATATTTGTGTGTGACCTTAAAATGAAACCAATGCAAAGGCTGTAAATTTGGTGTACACAAAAATATTGTACCCATGTACACAAAAGTATTGTACCCATTGCATTTTCCTGTACGACGTTACTCGTAAAAAATTAGTATTGCCTTGCTGTACCAGATCTGTAAACATGTCCAAGTCAGTGAAGTCACCATATTTAATTTATCGTATAAAAAAATGGAAAAGGTATTAACCTTTTCTTTTCTTATCTTTTGGTGACGAGAAAAACTTGTTTGTGGATGCGGCAAATGGGGGTTTGCGATGCGCAGATCTCGGCCGTCCATTCTGAGATTCAATGGCTCAGAGAGGTGATCTCTCTCTCCGCCTCTAATGCATTTTAGATGTAAAAAAAAAAAAAAAAAAGAAAAAAACTGAGCACTGATCCGAATTGTTGAATCTCGTGACTTTGGTGATCTACGAAGATACTGGATGATAGATCGATGAAGTACTTGATTGTTTGCTGAAGTATTTGGAAAACAATGTAAATTCTCATTAATGTTTTAATAATGAGTCGATTACCGCAAAATACTACTATATAATATTATTATATGAGATATATGAGAAAAACATTCTTTACATTTACACAGCTGGTGTAAAACTTTCATTTTTACCACCGCCATATGTGGTTTCAAAGTTTATTGATTTGATCGGAGCCGTTCACCTTGTAGAACCCGCAGAGTAGTATATACATGCAAAATATCAGCTTGATTGGACATCCACATTATATAAAAATTTAAATTTTGTTTTGTGAAATGAACGGTCATGATTTTAAATTTTATAAAACAAAATCTAAATTTTTATATACCTATGGATGTCCGATCAAGCTGATTTTATGTATGGATATTCTACTCTGCGGGCCCTACAAGATGAACGGTTCAGATAAACAATTAATAGACAATGGGGCCAACAAAGGTGGTGGTGAAAAAGGGCAGCTTTCCACCATTGGTGTAGGGAATGTTCTCTCATATTAAATTGGATATCATCTAGGAGAATTCTTATTTAGTACTTTGAATTTTTTCTACCGCCGGTGTGAGGAATGTTCTCCCTCGTAAGATAGCAGGCCAAATACCACCTTTCATCTTATGAGGCAACAATAATAAACAAAAATAACACTAATAAAATTAGGGAATGGCTACAATATACACCTATTAAAGGTGTGTACCATACATATATAGCTATTGTATGGTACCTATTGTGCCACATCATCGCCAACCGTAATATTTTTTAGTGTTTCATAAATTTTTAACAATATAATTCATTGTAACATTTTCTCTATGATTTGTAACATTTTTGCATTTTGTAAATTTAAAAAAAAAAATTGTAACTTTTTACTCATATATGAGATGTAATCGATTCGTAAAATCGTAACTTTTTATTCATGAGAGGTAATTGATTCGTAACATTTTTATAGGTGCATGTGATACACACCCAAATAACTTGGGTGTGTATTGTAGCCTTTCCCGTAAAATAAAACTCAGAATCACCATTTTCGAAATTTTTTGAACCAATCTTGTGTTCACATCGGGGAAGTTATGGTGATTGGTTGGCATTGTTGCCTCATCCATCATATGCATCGCAGAAATTAAACGTTCTATTTATTTTTAACTCACGATTATATTTATCGTTCACATTAGATGTGCATCACTGAAAGTAAACGTCTTTGGTGCCCTGGTGGTTTCACTGAAAGATCGTTATGATTTCATCCTATGAGATTTGAATATTTATGATTCCATCTTGAAATTCAAATAAACCTCAAAATACCCTTTCTCTCTCCTAATTTTCCTAATATTTCTCTCCTGATTTTTCTAATAATTATCTTTCCTAATTTCCTAACATTTCTCTCTTCTAATCTTTCCTAATTTCTCTCTCTCTCTCTCTCTCTCTCTCTCTCTCTCTCTCTCTCTCTCTCCTATCTTGAAAAATCTCTCTTTCCTAATCTTCTCACACCTAAAATCTCTAAAATAAAAAAAAGAATGATAAATTAATTGATTTTCATAGATTATGCAAAAAAAACAAGATAAACTAACGATGACAATAATCCCTGAAATCAAGCAACCAATATCCCATTTTAAAATAACCCATTATCCCATTTAAGTAGAAGATATCATGGCAAAATGGTGTGTTTACACAGGGAATACGGTTTATTGATTAACCATGTTTGCTGCAACCAAATGTTTATGCATGAAACATGGATTATTTATTAACCATGTACCATTTTCCCATTTAAGTAGAAGATTTTATCGCAAAATTGTGAGTTTTAACAAGGAACATGGTTTATTGAATATTAACCATATTTGTTGCAACCTAATATAATAATATTCACACATGGAATACGGATTATTTATTAATCATGTTGCTTCTATCGTCACATTGCTGGATTATTGATTAACCGTGATCATACAGGGAACATGAGTTTGTATTTAGCCATGTTTACTATATGAAATAATACAAATTGGCGAATCAATAAACCATGATCACTGTATGAAATAACTATATTTTAAATGACATGTGAACTTGGTTTAGTGATTTACCATTTTTACTATATCAAAAAAGAACCAACTTCTGTGTGGAAAATGATGAATCATGTTCGAAACATGGTTGTTTTTCAACCACGAAAAGAGAGAGAGCCATAATCTATCAAAAATACCATCATCTACAAGATCCAACCACATTGAATAAAAAAAGAACACCGTTATCAAGATCTTGAATATGATCGGAAAAAAAAAACACCATTAATATTAGGAAGAAAAAAAAAACACCAGTGAATCGGAAAATAAACAATAGATTGCATTGGAAAAAAAAACCCACCATTAACAAGATCTTGAACTCCACAATTTGAATCGGAAAAAAAAATCCCACCATCACCGATCTGTACGTTAGAAACAAACCTTGGACGATAGTGAAATTAGTTGCTCGGAGACCTGGCTGTGACTTGGCTATGATGATTATGAATATTGTAAACTTGCTGATGATCAAGCATTAAACATTGGCATGGAAGTCCTAACTATTTCACACCCACGTGGCTTGTATTTTTCATTCGATAGTGGTCATGTTGCTCATGGTTTCAACGGAGATGATGTTGATAGAAGGGTTGCTGATGATTTGGATATTGATGACGAGGGGCATTGGTGTAGCCGCCCATGAGAGAGAGAGAGAGAGAGAGAGAGAGAGATTTTAGGGGAATCTGTGAAATAAATCACCTCCCACGTAAATAGGGATGTGATCAGTGGAGATTAATTTTAATCCCTGAAATGTTGCATGTAAACTGTAAACTATTTATGTATATATTTTATCAGGTGGCAAATTTGGTAATGAATCAATTAATGAGGGCATTTTTGGCCAATATTCATGTTTCAGGATGGAATCATAAAGATTCAAATCTCATAGGATAATATTGAAGTAGGATGGCTAATTAAAAAAGGGCAATTAGTTTACGATTGTTTTTTTTAAAAATTCATTTAATGAAATTGGTTAGATGGTCCATGATTACGACCGAAATTTTTGGTGAAATAGTCTGTTTGGGAGGTGGGAAAAGTGGGGTGTGCTGCTTCGGTTGAGTTTCTTATAAAAAAACTCCGTGGACATAAGACAAATTGTTTCTGCTATTTGGACATGCATGTGAGGAGAATAACTTGTCTCAAATTTGTATTTTTATTTGCTTTGGCCCGTTTAGATAATTAGGGAAACTTGGCCGAATATATGTGTTTAAAATGTGTTACGTTGTTCCATTAGGCACAAACAGTATACTATATAGAGAACGGACGAGAACGGTGCATTGTGACTCGTAATACTGTTGGGAAAAATACGGCACAACCGGAAAATCTAGAGAACAATTTCATTGATAATCAAATTGAAATTACAGATTACAATAATGGAATACGAAATACAAACCGTAAATCGAGTTAAAAAATCGAACCGAGCCGAGTCCTGTGATACCACAGTCTCCTTAACAAAGATTCGCCGCCTACCGCGGGTGTTGTAGGATACACCGGCGTCTTCGTCCCAGGATAAAACGGCTAGAACCACTAACCACCGGAACACCTCCGTTGATAGCCTTGGCGAACTTACTAGCGTCTGCCCCTCTCTCTCAAAACCAAAATTCATGAACCTCAAGGTGATGCATAAAAAATTACTTGTACACAATAAGAACGGTATATACTTATATAGGTAGAAGACATGAAACTGCCAACATAAATTGGAATGAATTCTGTAACTCCCGAAATTATTAGGTGCCATTAACCTCACTTCATGAGGGGTATTAACAACTCGTAACCGCTGGAAATAATTACTGCGTCCAGATTCATCGAACCCGAAGTAGACCGTTTGGTTGCCTCGTCAGACCCTCCAAAACGTCCCAGTTTCATTCATCCGAAATTTTGTAAAAATTTCCAACAAATACGTCTTGTTTATTATTTAAAACTTTGCAGATATTTAGATTTGACCAAGTCGAAAAGGGTTTTTTTTCATCTGCTGATCACGAATCGAATCCGTTTGGATTCGTCAAAGGATATCATTCAATATAGAATCCGAACCAGTGTTGTGTATGGTTGTGGTCGCATTTCAAGGATTGTTGTTTGATCCAAACAATTTTTTTTGTTCGTCTCACGTATTCAAACAACGGTAACTTTTTTTATAGGTGACCATTTACCTTAGAGTTAAAAAAAAAAACAAAAAAACTGACAAATTTTTTTTTTTAACTGTTTCATTTTCAAGACAAATGGAGAACACCAATTTGATTTACAGTTTTAAAAAAAAAACACCTACAACTATTTTTGAATTGTTTCGTTCCCAAAGAAAATGCAGTTTGAAAGTATAGTTACTGATGTTCGATCAACCTGAATTTTACGTGGAATACGTCGTCGATGAGATAAACAAAATGAATCAAACAACGGGACTCAAAGTGGCCCCCCAACCGTGTTGTGCACCTCGTGTTCCAAAAAATTCACGACTTTTTAAGCAACTGATGTTCTGGACAAAATCGTTCAAGACCTCAAAAAGAACTATTGGCTTTGTTTGCACAGAAAGAATAAAAAGGATGAGAAAATCAATTTTCTAGCAATTTTCTTTGTGTTTGCTTATCAATAAAGTTTGGGGACCCACATTTTTTTATTTTGTCATTGGAGAACTCTTTCTCGCAAAACACATCCTGCTAATTAATAGGAAGGGATTTTAATTTTCCTACAAAATTCTCTGTCACCGGAACACTCATGGGAAAGTAAATTTTATTTTTGTTTAATTCACTTCACTTTACTTTTCTTGAGAATACATTTCTCACATAACATTCCCGACGACAACTAAACGTATCCATTTTTCCACTTTTTGTATGAGAAAGATTAGTGTATCATCATACCACGTCATTCTAACCATATGTGCGTCACATATGTCGTATATGTACGTCAATTACTACTAATCAATATCCGCCACACATTAAGTTTTTTTCATTTTTTATTTTGTCAATATTCGATCCAAATATATTAATTGTTTCAGTGCCATTGACTTGAGCATTTTTTGGCTTTGTCATTATTCAATTTTTTTTTGTATGTTTGTTAGTTTTGCTTCAAACTTATAGTGTTCATAGGTTCATCTCGACTCGATGAATCGAAATTGAATAAAATTATGACTTTTACCTAAATATGTTGAGAAATATATATCCAAAAAAAAGGATATGAAAAAACAGCTTAAGCCTTTGCCAATTATTATAGTTGTTGCCAATTTTATAGTTGTTGGGATGTCTCCTTGCGTTGTGATGCATTTTCCTCGGATCTTTTTAATCTTTGTAATTTGTTTTCAAAGATTAATAAAATCTTTTTTGCCGTTCAAAAAAAAAAACTAACAAATAAAATAGGGTTTGGAAAAAGTGAATAGCAAATGAAGGAAATCCTTTATATTTTATCATAATCTATATTCTCCTCCTCCCAAATGGATAAAACAAAATAGATGGTGATTAGAGGTGATATTTTCTCCAAACTATATATAAACAAAGTTATGACGTGTGAATTAGAGAAATAATTAATTGATCCCAACAGTCCAAGCACGAAGGCCGATCAAATTTTTATTTTTTGAAAAAAGTCCAAGAGTATCCTTCGTCGTCTTTGGCCAGAATGGCATTAACTGGTTGCTGCGAATTGTAAGCGCGCCTAAGGATCGATCCCAGGGGAAGATAGTTGAACTATTCAAGCAAATCATGATCCACCACCCCAAAAATAAGTTTCACAAAACAATACCCATCACTAACACTTCATAAAAAATTTAAAGACAATGTTAGTAAAACCTATTTTCTCTGGATACGTTTTATTTGAAATAAAATTATGATGAAAAATGAAAATGAGTGAAAGTGAAGTCAAAGAAAAGAAAGTAAAAAGAATATATTTTCTTTGATCCCTTTGATTGAAATGAAAAATTTTAATAAAAACCTTATTATACAAAAAGTTTATTGTCAGATCATGATAAAAAAAAAAAAAAAAAAAAAAAAAAGAAGAAAAAATAGTGCATAGTTAGAGGCCGTTTGGCCGCCTCTTTATCAACTTATTGATTTCTCCTTTTTGCATTCTGGGTGTTTGGCAGCAACACCCAGAAACTACTTCTCCAAAAATCATTTTTCCATTTTGCCATTTAGAAGCCAGAAATCAAAAAGAGCTTTGGAGCTCCTTTTTGATTTCTACTTCTCATTTTCCCTTTCCAAAACACATTCTGCACATTTCTCCCAAACACTCATCTCACATCCAAAACTCATTCTGACCAAAAGCCAAAAAACCAAAAAACCAAAAAGTCAAAAATCAAAAGCTAAAAAGTAGGCTCCCAAACACCCCCTTAGAATAGGCTCTGTATTGTCAGGTTTATTCTCCGGAAAAGTGAAGTAAAACAAAGTAAAGAAATGAAATTTATTTTGCGTAAAATTTTTGTTGGCAAAGAATTTTACACAAAAAAAAAATTTGAATTCCGACTTTTTAGCAAGTTCTATTTTGCATGAAAGTATTTTTTTAATGGGAAAGTTGAAATTATGAGTCCCATAACTTTTTTGGTAACAGAACACAAGAAAGTTATTAGAAAGTTTATTTTTCAAATCATTTCGCATGTATGCGACTACTGTCTCTGCTGCTTTTGTGAGGTTCAGTTGCATGGAAAGTATTATTGAGAAACGACATGGAAAATAAACTTTCTGTAACTTTCTTTTCTTTTCTTAATTATTTCAGTTGTCAAGAAAGTTCCCATTACTTCAACTTTTCCACGGAAAATATTTTCATGCAAAATAGCTAGACCCTGCTACAAATTAAAGAAGGAATTTTAATTTTCCTGAAAAATTCTTTGCCAACAAACCACGCACATCATTTTTTTTACTTTTTCAGAGGTATAATATGTTTTCTACACAATATTCCTGACAACTGAACGAAGGCATACTTTCCGTACAACTAGACGGCGCTAAGAGTTGGCAAATACATTTCTTGTCTGTTTAGAACAACAGTGAACCATTGAAAGAAAAAATAAAACAAAACAAGAAAGTGAAAACAATGTAACACAGGCTCAAATTGGTTGTATGAGTAAATTCACTGTTTTCTCTTTCTTTCATTTTCGCTCTAATCAAATGGAGGCTAAGTAAACTTATGCGCCTTTCAGTACATAGAAACTCACTCTAGCAAGCAAACGAGGCCTTACCTAAGCACAAAAAATTTAGTCCCACAAAATCCCTTTCGCTCTCTAATGCATCCAGAGCATCTCTCTTTAAAAATCCTAGCTGCCTCTCATTCTTCCCTCCCTCCCTCCCTCCCTCCCTCCCTCTAGGATTTTCAACACCCTACTGCAGTGGTAGTAAAGGAGGGCTTTCTCCTTAATGGGTATTTTTTTCCACCGTAGTGACGGTTTTTCTCGCTTTAAATAACCCCTCATTTTAAGGGATGGCCGGTTTTCTATCATCTCAAATCGAAGAGTTTCTTATAAGTGATATCCCCTCTCCTTTCTCTCGGCTTCCACCTCATCAACTGAGGTAATGGTTTAGATTCTGACTAGTGGTGACGATTTAGATTGATTGGCTTACCGGTCTCGTTGTTGTAGGTTTAATCACTGTGAGTTTTCTTTTGTGCCTAGGAGTGCGAATGGGGTGATCCACTATTTTGTCTAGGTGATTGTGTAACGCCCCGAATTTCGGAAACGTTATTAAAACATTTTTTAAATAATTTATCTGATAAAAACTCATAAATTAAATAACAACCAAAATTTAGTCTCATTACATCTAATTGAAAATTTGAATAAAGAGTTCTAACATAGCGTTACAACTTCGAATTAAAGTTTTTGAAAATAAACAAAGCATCTACGGAAAGAAATTCTAGGCTTCGTTTGGTTCACTTTACAGAACATCATCCTCTTCGACTTGATATGGCTCTTCTGCTCCGTCATTTATACCTGGCGTACGAATACCAGGGTACGTAGTATCGTGAGCATAAAACGCTCAGTAGATATATCCTACACCTACTTAAGCCACACGTATCTAACACATAAGAATGGATAATGAACAAGATAGATGAAACAATAATATTCATTTTATGCACATAAGCATGAATAATCAACAAGTTAAAAGTAATCAAAATCTTCATTTTATTACTATCCACCAACCTATGTGATAACTAAGATTCCATCCTCAGAAATCTTTCTTACCCTGTAACCTCCAGCGTAAGCCAACTGGTGTGATTCGACTCCCCCTTGTAGATTAAGGCCCGGATGAGAGCAAAGTTAGCTACTTGGATTTCCCACCCGCAACCACACAAGGAATGAACAAGACTTCACCGGGTTGTGACACAAGCACGCTGCCTCGGGTTGTGACACAAGCACAATTAATTCCACCCTTATAACCAAACCGTTCAGTCAAATCCAATCCTTGAAAAGAAGGAACACTTCCTTTGGTGGTAGGCTAACCCAAATTAAATCTGTCCTAAGTAACCTACCAATCTACTACATGTCAATTTTTAAAATGCCTGAATGTGTTGCAAGGAGTATTGAATGCATACAAGCTAATTTTCTTTGGGGGGGTTCAGATCTCAAGAGGAAAATTCACATGGTCAGCTGGGCAAAAATAATGCAAAAAAAAGATTTTGGTGGACTTGGAATCAAAGGGATAAGAGAAATGAATGAAGCATTGTTGCTCAAATGGTGGTGGAGGTATGGAGTAGAAAAAGAAGCTCTATGGAGAAGGCTAATCAGTTCTAAATACAATATGGGATCACAAAGTTGGTTACCCTTCATGGAGGTCAATAGAAAAGTTTCAGTAATATGGAGGGATATTCTCTTGGTGCAAAATAGAAGACCAGAAAAGTTTGCAAAATTCTTGGACAACATTAGATTCAAAATTGGGGATGGCTCAACAATTTCCTTTTGGCAAGATGCTTGGGTGGATGGGAAAAAGTTATGTGTCTCGTTCCCAAGGATATTCAATATTACCTTAAGAAAGGAGGAGTCATTAGCAGAGCTTCTTCTTAGGAGAATGAACATACATCATGGGATTTTCAGTTTAGAAGAAGACTTTTTGATTGGGAAACTGAGGATCTACAGACTATTACAGAGTTGTTGAATGGTCAGAATGTTAATCCACAAGTGGGGGTGTTAGATCAACTAGTATGGAAGGGCTCAAATTCAAACTCCTACTTAGTTAAGTCCATGTACAACTTGCTCTTACAAGGTGATACAACTCCCTATGCTCCTGACAGTAAGGTGTTCAAGATGATTTGGAACAATGCTGCTCCATATAGAATTCAATGTTTCGGTTGGATGGCCAAGTTAGGAAGAATAAAAACTGCTGACTACCTTATGAAGATTGGAGTAATTACTGATGTTGAGAGTGCAATTTGTAAATTCTGCGAGGAGGAAATTGAATCTGTGGATCACTCTTTTCTACTTTGCTCTCCTGTTTGGTGGGTTTGGTCTGAGATTTTGAATTGGTGGGGTGTCCAATGGGTGACACCTAACTCTGTTTCTCTCTTACTTCAGTGGTGGCTCAGTTGGAAGATTAACAAAAGAAAGAAAAGAATATGGGACTGTATTCCTCTTGCGGTTCTATGGTCAATTTGGAAGATGAGAAATGAATGGGTTTTTCAAAACAAAATGCTAAACTGGCCGGAATTGGTGGATTTGATCAAGTTACGTATAGCACTTTGGGTGAAATCTACTTGGGAGTCAAACTCCTATTCAATCAATGACTTGATTTTCAGATTGGATAGTGTTTTAAAGGTCTTATAAGTTGGGGTCTCTCATTCTCCTTTCGGATTCTTATTAAGGATTTTGGTTTTTTGTTTTTGTTCTTTTTGGGCTGTGCCTCTGGAGTTTTTGGTCTGAGATGGGTTGATCAGTTGGGTTTGGGTTTTGGTCTGGAGTTTGTTTTTTTATTTTTTATTTTTTGGTCCCTGGGGTTGATCGGTTTGGGTTTGTGTGGTTCCAAAATCAAATGGATTTTTTGGGTCTTGGTTTATTGGTTATTGTTGAAAGTTTGGTTAGCCCGAGTGGTGTCGGGTCTGAAGTTGAATCCTGTCTTTTTGTGGAGCAATCCATTTTTGCTGCTACTGTGGTTTGGTATACTAATGCTGATTGTTCTCCATGCTGCCATTATACATGGTCTGTACATCAGCCAGGCGATCCAATTGAGTTTTCTCAGCATATTCGACTCACATGCTATTTCTACCATATTTTGACATGCTGTTGACATGCTGGTTTTGTGCTACTCCGGAACTCGTCATCAAATCTGCATTGAGAGAGATTCATCATTGATATTTTGGGGTGGAATCTGGAAGCATGTCTCTTTTGTTTCGTTATAGTTCGAGCTTTGTTTGTACTGTATTGTTCATCCATGTTGTTTCTTGGTCTGGTTGATCTCTTGCCAACCATGTGCCTCTTTTGGTCAAGTGGCGAATGAATGTCAAGGGTGTAGGGTGTCAACCTCGTTGGGATGTTACACTCTTGTTGTGATGCCTTTTCGCTCGTCCCTTTAATCTCTTGTATTTCTACATTTGATTAATAAATTCTTTTCGCCACCAAACCGTTCAGGAGCCAATCACCACCGTGCCTTACCTAGGGTTTCGTAATCTCAATATCCAGAATCCAAACCAATCATTTCTCCTCCAGGGCCTACAAAGGCCACCCTCACAACAGGGTCCAACCCATTCACCCTTTTTTCTCATAATTCCTTTTTCCATATTACCTAATCAACGTCTACAATGAATTTCTCACGTTTCATAACTACCCAAGTGATTTTATTGTCCAATCTACAATCATGTACCAACTTTAATAGCAATATAAGCACTGTATCAAAACCAAACCAATAATCAATTTGAACATAAGAAAATGAAGGACAGCACACAAATCATATTTTAAATGCGGTTTATTTACCTTTTTGGTCCCCAAAGTATTAACGAGTGGCCAATTTCGTCCCCAATCTAAAAATTTGTCCAATTTCGTCCCCAATGTTTAAAATGTGCGTCAATTTGGTCCCCACTCTCAACGCCGTTACTCTTGTCCGTCAAAATGGAGGGCATCCGTGGTATTTCACCCTGCAACTTTTCCTCTCCCCCTTCCTTCTTCAGATCTTCTTCAACAAAAAATAAAAACCCCCTCTCTCCACCGCTACAGCAGCTCCGGCACTAGCTCTGAGACCACCTGGACCGCCTCCTCAAAAATCCACATTCCCTCTTGCAATCCCTGCTGGTACAAACCTATGCGGCAAAGGCCGATTAAAGGGCGGTGCCAGAGCAACTTTTATCCATGGCTGCCCGAAGAACCAAAACCAAAACCAAAAATGCAAAAATCACCAATCTCCACCACCGCTTCTAATAACCCACCACCAGGGCCCAAAAACACTGACCGAATTACCTCCCCACCAGAAACCACACACCACCACTGCCCAAACCGCCAGTGCTGCAACCACCCACCTCCGCTACCACGCCACCACAGTCAGGCCATAGTCACAAACCTCAGTCAAATCCCCCAAATCCTGCAACACAATCTTGAAAACCCAAAACCCAATTTAAAATTTTAACCCCCAATCCGAACCCCCAATTCAAAATTTTAAAAACCCAAACCCCCAAATTTGAATCGAAATCAGTGGAACCATAAAACCTTACCTCAATTACGACCCAAGGGCCAAGGTCAAGAAACCACGGCCCCAACCGTCGCCAGTCGCCCCACCCATTGCCGGCCGAAAATCGCAGAGAAAATGGGTTGGATTTTTGTAACCCCCAATTTTCGAAACCCAGATAGCAGAGAGAGAGAGGAGTTTTCCGGAGAGAAGGAGAGAGAGTTGAGCTGAGTATGTAGATGGATCTACGGCATATGGGTTTCATTTATTGAGTGATAGGTATTTTTTTTTTTTTAATTTATTACTTTAAGTTATTTTTTTAAAATTTATTACTTTATGTTTTTTTTTTGTTGTAATTTGGGGTGAAATACCAGTAATGCCCTCTATTTTGACGGACAAGAGTAACGGCGTTGAGAGTGGGGACCAAATTGACGCACATTTTAAACATTGGGGACGAAATTGGACAAATTTTTAGATTGGAGATGAAATTGGCCACTCGTTAATATTTTGGGGACCAAAAAGGTAAATAAGCCTTTTAAATGCAAAATGTAACATTTGTCCAAAGTTTCTAAAATCATAAATAATGAACAAAGTCTCGTTAGCTTTTTGTTTGATAATAGTCAAGCAACAACAAAAATAATAATTAAACAAAATGCTAGTGCCCAATAGGAACTAGGAAGACCCAGGTGTTCTCACAGAGTAACCAAAATCAATTTAAATATAGGTGGAGAAGAAATTAGGGTACTCGGCCGATTGGTTCTGGGTTTGTCCGTCATTTTTGACATTTCAAGCTACGGTGTTTTCTTCGTTTCTCACTTAAACATCAAATTAAACACATAAAAGGATTGGGTAGGATAAACCTACCTTAAGTCTTGCAGATTTAGCTAAAATCGAAGTTGTTTGAGTGGGACACGGTGGCGTCAAGCGGTGATGGAGTTTCTCCTAACTTCTCCAATTCCTTAGCTTGATCTCTCCCAGTTTCTTGATTTCTCTATTTCTCGCCTTGTTGCTTGTACGGTGTTCCCGAAAAAAAGACAAGAGGGGAAGAAATTATTATAGGCGGAATTGGAGACAATGGAGTGAATAATGGCATGGGTGGTGGCTGGGCATTGCAGGTCATGAAGGTTTTCAGGGATAAGGGCTGGTGGCATTTTAGAGATAGGGCATTAAAGGTTTGCGTAATATATCATGTAGAATTTATAGGTGAAATGGGAAACAAGGGACTGCATGGAATAATTAAGGTATGGGTAGTGTTTAAGACACTACAGGATAGGTCTAGGGAAATGGATTTCGAGGATAACGTAGTGGTTGGGAAAATAATACATTTTTGGATTATATAAAAAATGTGTATACACCTGTATATAAATATCACGTATACATATCCATATAATCGGGAATAGCTCATATAGACTCTTGGACAGGCACATATTTGAACACAGACGAAATTCGTAAATATGCAAATTACATAAAATGAACTAGATTTTTATAAATCACAATTTATATATACGTATATATATTTTTTGATACCACATGATCGCAAATTTGGATCTTCATAAATATACATAATCGAAAATATTTTAGTACATTATAAATAAAATAGAATCGAAAATTGGGTCGTTACAGATTGGGTGACTGTATCTAGTAAGGTTGCCTCCTTTGTAACTTTCTAGTCCTTTGTAACTTTCTAGTCCTTTGATTAGGAACAAATGCTACTTTTATGTGATTATCTAATATATCTTTGCTTCCTATTAATGAAGCTATTTCCGTTTTGAAAAAAAAAAATTACCTATGGTAGGAAAGAAAAACTACCTATGGTAGAAAAGAAAAGATCAAGGCCTTACTCAGTTATGAGAAAATTAAGGGAAGTAAATGATATAGCCTATTTGGTTGTACTCGTTGCTTTTCAAAGAGAAATTATGTAGTTCGAGCCTATGGAAAGGCATCGAATCTCCATAATTGTTACCCACGACTTTTCTACTAGCCCCACGTGCGCTGACCCAAAAAAATGGTCGGTAATTTTACCACCCCCTGTTAATTTCTAGTAAACTTTCATTATTTTTCGCCCTCTCTTTATCTTCCTTGGAGGAAATTATTAGATAACCAAATAGGAATTGATGATTTACATGAATCATGCACACGGCCCAGGGCAAGCCCAACAAGTCTCCGGACTTGTGCAACCCCTTAGCTGGGGCAACTAAAAAAATAAAAGTCATAAGTTATGCATAAATTATATATATATATAAATAAGACTCCCAATAATTTCAAAGCATCTACTTGGTGCAAACACTCATAACACTTTCATAAATGTATATGGAACCACACAAACTGGTGATCACACAAACTAGTGGTGTTGCATAGATTTATATGTGTGTTTGCATAAATGTGTGTGCATTTTGAGTGTGATTCTAAACTTTTTGTTTTTTCCCTTCCAATTCACAATATTACAAAAAATCACATTACTCAATTACTTTGTCAGAAATTTTGCATTTAACAAATACAATAATAATGTACAAGTGACATGCTCTTTACATTTGATTAGAAAAATTTATCCCTTGAAAATTTGAAAACAAATCGAGCAAACTAATACGATTTATTAGTTTATTCACACAAATCATTGCTAAAATATGAGGATACTTTCTTATTTTCTTTAAAAAAAATTACAATTATATCTTTTCGCGTTTATCTTTTATAGTTGTATCCTTTTAGTTTGAAATTTTGCAATTCTGTAATTTTTGAAAAGAACTTTTTAAAGATAAAGGGAGCCCAATATCGGAAGTTTGCTTGGGCCCCCAAAACTAGTATTTAATTTTTGTAATTATTTTACTTGAATGCCTTTTTATTTTTTATTACTTAATAATTGGTAGACAACCAAACTAGAAGTCGAACTTGGGCAACCCAAAAATCAGGGCCGACCCCGTGTATAACTGATACGCATACGTCACATCAGTAGGAATATCCTTAAAAAAAATAAAAAATAAAACCGATAGGAGGACTTGAATAATTTAAGTGGGTCTGTGGATCCCCCTATAAACCCCGCCCTATTAGTAGACAATTGTAAGTGCCAGTTCTGCGTACGACGAGGTTTAAAAAAATGTTTACGCTGAAACAAAAACCATCTAGAATGACGAAACACACACTCACACGCAAATGTATATCATGTGTGAGATATGTGTTTTTTTTTTTTTTTTCATCGTTAAAAGTAGGGGTGTCCACGGATCGGATACGGATCCGCTCAGAGCGGATTATGGTTTTTAAGATCCGGAACCGAACCGAACATTCACGGATCGGTTACGGGTCGGGTCGGGTCCGGCGGATTTGACAGATTAAAGAAGAATTATTGAGCGGATCTGATCCTCTCCGGATCCGGAACCGCCAAATTAGAAATTTTCGATCCGGAACCGAACCGAACATTCACGGATGAATCAACGGATCGGTTCGGATTGGCGGATCGGATGATCCGCTGGACAACCCTAGTTAAAAGTAACAAATTACTACACCCCAAAAGACGTAAAAAGCCCGAATAATACAATGACGTCCAACCCAAAGAAAACTCCAAACCTAACCCTAAAAGAAAATACTGCAACCGCCACCTATCTCCTGATCAAACAAGAGCAACCACCACCAGGAAGCCACCAACGAAAACCACCATGCCCCCACTGGCCACCCAAACGAAGGCACAAAATGGAGCCAAAACAGAACCACCTGCTGCGGATGCTCACCTTGTCGTTAGGCGAATACCAGGCCATCCAAAAATGGCCGGGGGGAGGCAAACACTGACCACGCCACCCAAATCCATCAGATCCCCATGTCGTTAGGTCAGGATCGGAAAACCTAGCAGAAATTCAACTGGAGAAAACAAAAAAAAGGCAGGGGCACGACTAAGACCAGGGGGTAGACGATGAGGGTTATGGGGTCAAAAAAACAAAAAGAGGTGAGAGGGAGAAGATAGAGGGAGGAAGAACCATACCGGAAACACCTTCATCGTCGGACGACCGAAACCCCCATTTGTGGTCACCGTGAAGCACAGTGTGTCGGCCCCCAAAAACGACCATGGAAAATCGAACGTTGAGAACCCAAAATGCTAGCATCGTCTACCGGAGCCACCATCGCCGACCATCAAGTTGCCGTTGTCGATCGATTTTGAATAGAAAGAAAAATGGGGGGATCGAGGGATGGGAAAGAAGATGAAGGAAAACGTTGCTACGAGTACAACAAAAAGGGCTAACAAAGTGGACAACAGCCCCAAAACGACGTCGTTTTGGGGCCTGTTGTCAAAAAAAAAAAAAAAAAAAAACGCGTGAAATTGAAATCGGGTTGCCTCCCCCTTCCCCCCAAATCAACTCCATACACAGAAGAGGAGAAGAAGGACGCACGACCAACACCGACACCGACCTCCGCCACTGTCTACCGTCCCAACCTGCGGCTATCCACCTCCGACAACTCCCCACCTCCAGCGACCACCACCACCACCGGATTTTTTACAACCACCACCGGATTGAAAAACAATCCCACATCCGGTAATCCTTGGTCCCTCTTTTTTCTCTCTCTCTCTCTCTCTCGTTTCAATTTGACAAACCCTAACTGAGTTGAAAAACCCCCCAATTTCATACAGTAGTTTAAATCCTTGTTTCAATTTGGGAAACCCTAACTTTGTAATGGTTATTGTTTGTTTTGAGGAAAAAAATGTTGAATAGCCTTAGTCTATAATGGTAACGCTGCTGCTGCTCTTATGGGTGGTCTTGCCCCCAAAATTGAAGTACGAATTTTTTTCAGGAGAGATGTTTGCACCCATTGCTATTTCACTGTTGATTTGAATGAAGCCTGAGCAGAGCAGATTATAGCAACCCATGGCTTGATATGCATCACTCTACAATTATGAAAAGATAGACAAACACAAGGTACATGAATACCCACTAAATTCTCAATGATTATTGTTCAGGAAAAGCCAAAGTGATAAACTCAAACCAAGAAATTAGAAATTTTGGAAAGCTTACAGTCCAATAAGTGAACAATCTTGTGTTGTTATCGCCATAAAGATCTGGACTGACTTGAAAGCATGGTCATTCAACTATCAGACCCAAAAGTAATGTAGAATGTACAACATTTGTGTTTCGTGCGTCCTTGTTCTCCTCTTCTCACGTTGCTCTCTCTCACTCTCCTCTTCTCTATGTATGGAGTTGATTTGGGGGGAAGAGGGAGGCAACGCGATTTCAATTTTTCAAGCGCTTTTTTTTTTTTTTTTTGAACAACAGGCCCCAAAATGACGTCGTTTTGGGGCTGTTGTCCACTTTGTTAGCCCCTTTTGTTGTGTATGTAGCATTTTCGATGAAGGAAATAGAGGGGAGAGAGAATTTTTTTTTTTTTTAAGAGACCTGCTATTGGAAGTCTACTAGAATGAATACCGGTAAAGATAAAAAATAAATAAATAAATAAAATACGCATCAGTGCACATTTTACATTTTTCAGTGCATTTCAACAACCTTTTGCAAATCTTAACATAAGCCCACTCAGTTAATCTTGAGCATTTTTGATGAAATATATTGTTCTTCTATTCTCTTTTATTTGCTTCTGTTTTTTATAAAATAATTCTTATAAATAGAGGGAAAATATTGATGATTACATGGCCTACAGCGACTTCAAAAAAAAAATTTAGGGTTCAGTTTAATCCTAACTGTTCATTTTAATAATTAATGATTCAGTTTGTACAAGAGAATTTTAATTAGGCATCCTGTTTGGAAATTCTACTTATGTTGTCATCCTATGGGATTTGAATACATATGTTTACATCCCGACATTGAATATTTGGACCTTTATGCCCTTATTTATTCCATTATTTACGTTATTAGTATAATGGGATTATGTTCCTATCCCCTACCCATGGAATACAAAATTATCATACTATTCCATTTACGAATAAAATCTACTATTCAAACCACCCAATCAAAAAATCTTTTTTTCACTTCCTTTTATGAATTTGGCCCGCTGATATATATATATATATATATATATATATATATATATATATATATATATATAGGAAAGCGATCTACTAAGGACTCCCTCAAACAAAAATTCCGTGCGGACCTCACCATTTTTCGACTTTCCGGATCAAATTTTATACGATCCGAACCGCTCAATGTTTTTAAAATTTGAAAATCTTCAAAAAAATACAGGAAGGGCTTGATCGGATCAGTTTTTGTTAAAAACGCTATTTGATCTGGAATGGTGAGGTCCGCACGAAATTATCCTAAGGACTCCCTCAATAGATCATTATCCTATATATATATATATATATATATATATATGCAACTCCCTTAAATATTTGAACTATGATTATCATGTTTATTCTGTGGAATCAGCGAAGTGGTAAAACAATAAAGCATATTCACTGTGTAAATGACCATCTATTAAAGAACATGTGAACATGGTTGATTAATTTACCATTTTTTTTACCAAAATGGTAAAACAATAAACCCTATTCACTAATATTTTCACTTCCCTTTATGAATTTGGCTCGCGCATGCGGCTCTCTAAACAATTTTAACCATATGATTTTTCTTTATATTTTATCCGAAATTCTTTATGTTTTCATCCTAAAATTCTTTGCCTATAGGGTAAAGGTTTTTGGGATGACAACATAAGAATGTTTTCATCCTAAATTATTTATGTTTTCATTCTAACATTCTTTGGCTATAGGGTAAAGATTTTTTTTCATCCTAAATTCGTTATGTTTTCATTCCAAAATTCTTTGCCAATAGGGTAAAGATTTTGGGGATGAAAACATGGGAAAATTTCAAAAACCCGCCCAAACTTTGACCTCAATATGAAAAATACTCTCAAACTTACAATTTTTTCAAGCGTTCTCCCAAACTTCAATTCCGTAATAAAAAATACTTCTTCCGTCTACATCTGTTTGGAAACTAACTGGATTTGCTAACTTGGAGCTTAATGGACATCATAAACCGATAAATGGCCCAAAACGACGTTGTTTGGGCCTTTTTAAAAAAATCCCCTTTCTCCTCCAATTTACATAGAAAGAAGAAGAACTCCATACCCAGACCCCAAATTGATTCAAACACAGACTATATTGATAGCGGAATGAGATTTACCATTCAAATCACAAATTAGGCAGTCACGAACTCAACACGACGGTTCTGACGGCAATGATTTAACCCATGGCCAGAGTTTGGTAAGAGAAACAACAATCGATGATGATTCCGACAAGTTGAATCTAAGAACTCATGGCCAAAGTTATAACAATATAGCCAAAGTTGGGTTTGAGATCCCGACCAACGAGTTGGGTTTGAGAACTAACGGTTTAATTTTCGTTACGTTAAATCAGTTTGAGAACGAATCGGTCTGGGGACAAATGAGTTAAACTAATTTGAAAGAGAGATGGAATGGTATTTTTCAGATTTTGGCACATAGCAAGGTTGAAATTCCTACAATTTTGAGTTAGCTTTCGTTAATGGAATTTTGGCCTCTCTCTCTCTCTCTCTCTAAATTGGAGGAGAAAGGGGAAATTAAAAAAAAAGGCCCAAAACGACATCGTTTTGGGCCACTAACAGTTTATGGTGTCCGTTAAGCTCCAAGTCAGCAAATCCCGTTAGTTTTTTTGCACGACAAAAAGAGATTATATTGATTCAAAAGACAGGTACAATACAGGAGCAACACTGCGAGAGGGAAACATCCCAACTAGATTGGCACCCAACCCTCTCGACAGATTAAAGCAAGAAACCCCCAAGCATGGTTGGCAAGAGGTCAACCAGCAAAGCCAAAAAACATTCCTCAGATTGTAACATCCTAGACAAAATCACATGAGCCCTCTACACTCCAAAATAGAAAACCAGAATTAACATTAGATGCCTCCCGAAGAGCTTCTGGAATAACCAAGCCATGTTTATGAATCGCTGGCAAGGAACAGCAACATAGGGAGCATCCTCGGGAGGTCCAAAGACAAGCAGCAATAGAAGAAACAGCCAATCCAGCAAACCCAACTATAAGGATAATTAAGGCAGCTACAAAGGGAAAACATAACTCCAGCAGGACCAGCAGGAGCAGCATAAGATAACCACAAAACCAAACCACATAGAAGCAGCTCCAGCAATAAAGGACCATAAATGAGAAAGCAACTGGAAAGCCAAAAGGAACTTCAAAGTAACCCAGACATCAGGAGTAGCAGTAACAAATTAGTACTCCAAAGAACCAAAACGTAAGATAGTAGCAGCAGCATATGACATTCCAAGGAAACCAAAGTACATGACAGCAATGTATGCACCAAATGATAAGCAAATCCCGTTAGTTGCCAAACGGATGCAAACGGAAGGAGTATTTTTTATTACGGAATTGAAGTTTGGGAGTACCCTTGAAAAAATTGTAAGTTTGGGAATATTTTTGATATTGAGGTCAAAGTTTGGGGGTTTTTTTGAAATTTTCCCTGAAAACATATCCTAAATTCATCCTAAATTGTTTATGTTTTCATCCTAAAATTCTTTACCTATCGGGTAAGGATTTTTGGGATGAAAACGTAAAGATTGTTTCCATCCTAAATTGTTTATGTTTTCATCCTAAATTCTTTATGATTTCATCCTAAAATTCTTTTCCCATAGCGCAAGGATTTTTGGGATGAAACCTATAAGGTAAAGATTTTAGGATGAAAAAATAAATGATTTTTGTCGTAGTTCTCTATTTTTTCATCCAAAAATCATTGATCCAGGAATCATGGTTAAAAATTTTAAGGGAGTCGCTGCGCGGGCCATATTCATAATGAGAAGTTAAATAAAAGTGAAGATGGTTTATTGTTTTACCACTTTGGTGAAAATGGTAAATTGATCAACCATATTCACATGTCCTTTAAAAGAGGGTTATTTACGCAATGAATATGGTTTATTGTTTTACCACTTCGGTGATTTTACATAATAAATATAAGTATTCTAATTATGAATAAAGGGTCTTACATGATGTAATTATAAGTATTCAAACTCGGTAAAATAATGAAATCATAAATATATTATTAATACATGATTTCTATTTAACTCTCCATAATACAAAGTATCTTATAGATAAAAGAGTCTTGTTAACGTGTGCCCAATGGGCACACCTTAAGCAGACAAACAACAAAAATAACATACATTTCAATACACTTTTTACGCTTTTCAATACACTTTTACATATCTGGATATACACTTTTTACACATTTCAATACATTTTTTCAACCTTAACGTGTGTCCAATAACATTTTTTCCTAGATAAAATACTCTCTGTAAATCAAGACTACGGAAAACTCTTTTATTGGAACTGCGCTGCATAAACGACAAAGCAGCCGGATTCACGTAGTAAACGCTGGAGATATAGACGAATCTTGTGATATCTTTTAATGTCATCGGATCCTTTTAATTAATTCTAATTTAGATCCGTTTGAATAATTGTCGGGAGGCTATTTCCCGGAAGATTTGACTTTATTTATTTTACTCATTAATTCTTCCCTCCATTCCATTACAATATACTCACTCCATTCCAAAAAATTTGGCCTATTTTTAAATTTTAACATTTTATGCATAATACACAATTTTACCTATGAAAAGTAGGGCTGCTCAAAAAAACCGGTGAACCGTGAATCCGGTCCGGACCGAACCGATCCGTACCTTTTGGATTTTAACCGTGGATTAATGGTCCGGACACGGATTCAAAAAATAAAAAAGCGTGACTTTTGGATCGGACACGGATTTTGATTTTGAAACCGTGGATTAACCGATCCGGACCGTGAGATTTTTATTATATATAATTTTATCACTTTTATAATTATAGTTATATAAATATTGTTAATTTAGCAGACTTACGGTTTGGTTGTACTGTTGTAGGAGTTATGGTGCAAATATTTTTATCTCTATAAAATCTAGGGGGGTAAAGTATTATAAGTGCTACTATATATACTCTCTGTTTGTGAGTGAACTGGAAGTAACCATCTCCATCCTCATCGTGCGACTCTAATTTGATTCACGGTCAAATTTGATTTCTTTAAGGCTGCATGGATGAAGTTATGTATTTCAACAAAGCTAGGAATTTTTCAAACCTATAACAGGTTTTGGTGGAGCATCTCTTGGAACCACTTTGACAGACGATGCTTGCATTATCAGGACTACAAATCAGTTTTTTCCGAATAAGTTGAAAATCCGCGGATTAATCCGGAACCGATCCGTGACTCGCGGTTCGGATTGGAACCGAACCGTGAGACTTTTGGATCGGACACGGATTGTATTTTCAAAAAACCGTGACTCGCGGATTAGGATTGGATTCATGCCAATCCGGACCGATCCGGACCGTGAGCACCCCTAATGAAAAGGTTGCCCTTAATAGACTCTGATAAAATAGGAGTTAATCGAGTTTTAAATTTAAATTGTTTTCCAGAAAGCGAAAAATCATGTTGCCAATGTAATCAAAGAACATTTCAAAATTTTAAAATGAACTTTAAACTTTAAAATTTTCAATTATTCTTCTTTTGGTCTCATTGTTTTTATATCTCTACCAAAATAGAGTTCTACGCGTTCCTATCCAGTTTTTTATTACTCTCTCCGTCTGGATTTATTTGTCTCTCGTTCTATTGCAACCAGATAAAAAGTTAGTGATATCTTTATGAGTAAGTAATTATATGTCCAACATAGATCTTTTTTTATAGATCTAAATTAGTTCTATAAGACAATATTTTTATAAATTACATGAAACATTAAATTATAAAATATAATCATTTGAAAAGTAGCACACGAATTTTCAAAATGAACTAACAAATCCAGATAAAAAGAGTACAATTTTTTTTACGGTCCGCCCAATGGACGTACCATATGCGCGGACAGCACCTAACTTATGGCAAGCTTGTTTCGATTGTTTGAAATGACTTCTACCTCTTAAGAACATCAATATGTGGCTTAACAATTTAACTTTTAAGTTAAAGTAGAGAGCAAACTCCCAAAAAACCTCAAAAAATCAACCTCACCAATTTATAGAATTTTTAACTTTGCTACAGTAACTGAACAAATTTGGTGCGGCACTGTTCACACACCAAAGGCACTGTTCACGTACTGTTCACACACTATTCACGCACTATTCACCTTTTTTTTATTATTACTTTTGGGGAGTAGGAGTAGAAAGAAAGAATAGTTTAATATAGTAAAGTTAGAATAGAGAGTCTGATTTTGTGAGTTCTTTGAAAAGTGACTTGCTAAATTATAAAATGTGTTTTTAAGGGTTAAATATGGTTTTTTTTTTTTTTTGTGAGGCTCATAAGGATGCCCGTTCATGGGACAAAATGCAGGGTACATGGGCCATACAATGTCGTCTGGGGTTTCCTAAGGGTATCCTTATCAGCTTCAAATAAACTTGGACTAAATTTAACCTCAAAAACACATTTTATACTTTAGCTAGTCACTTTTCCAAAATCATACAAAACCAGACTTCTAATATACCATTATTGTATTAAAATATTTTTTTTTCTATTTCTACTTTTGGACTTTTTAAAATAATTACAAATGTTGAAAATATATTTTTTAGCATACAAATATTATTGGCAAAAAAAATTAAAAATTATAATGTGAATTTATTTTTTGAAAAAATACAATGTATGCTATATAAGATAAAAATCTATAAAAATAAACTCCTACCAGTTACGGATATCTGATTGAGCTGATTTTTGCAATGGTGTATTTATTTAATATTTGGATTGTCCATGTAAAAAATAAACTCAATGGATATTGATAGCAGTATTTTCGAATTATCCAGCTTAGAGCATCCTCATCAGCCTCTCCACTTTAACTTTTGGGTTAAAGTGGAGAGTCAAACTCCCAAAAAACACACCAAAATCAGCCTCTCTATTTTCCCTTACCAAATTGTTTTTCTACAGTACCGCACCAAATTTGGTGCGTACTGTTCACTCGCGCTCTCCTTTTTTAATGTTTTTGTCATGGGGTCTGATGGCTACAAGGACAGAAGAGAGAGAGGAGAGGGCCAGAGAGAGAGAGAGAGAGAGAGGGGGAGGAGAGCATGTGATGGGGTGACACGTGTACTTCACCCCATTACTTCCGATTTGTTAATGCAAAAGGTACACCTTCCTCTGACATTGAGCAACTCCCAACGTAGGGAGTATAGTTTTTTAGGAGAAAAGAATTTTTTTTAATAGATTTGAGGGGGAATAGTTTAATATAGTAAAGTTTGGATAAAGAGTCTGATTTTTTGAGTTTTTGATAAAGTGACTTGGTAAATTGTAAAAGATGTTTTTGTGGTTAAATTTGGTGTTTTTTTTTTTTTTGTGAGGCTGATGAGGATGCTCTTAGAAAACACCACTTGAAGGCTACTGAAGGTGTTTTTAAGGCATATGTGACATGTGAGGCCCGAAGGTATAAACAAAATATTTAAATAAGGGATAACCTATAAACAGTGCCTTGCTAGAATTCTTGAGGCGCTGTAGCAAAGTTATAACTTTTGCAAATTGTCACTACAATTTGTTGAGGCTGATGTGGGGTTATTTTTTGCATTTGGCTCAACAAAATCAGGGAGATTTGCCTCCCCAGATGAGAATGCTCTTACGTTGCTATATTCCCTATATGGATATTTTGTGAGGCCTATTTGGTGTCTCGCAAAAATTATTTAAATTGCGGGCTTTTTAAAAAAATATTTTTCTATGAGTACTTGCAAAAAACCAGCTAAATCTGATATCGTTAAAGCCTTTTTCAAAATTCAGAGGGCAAATTTTGGTGGTTTTCTAGAATTCATAGTAGGCAGGGACAGAGCCAGGAATTTCACTATGTAGGGGCGAATTTTTTTTCCAAGATACTTTGCAGGGGCAAGTCTATCTAATTCATCGAAAAAAATTTATTTTTCTATATAATACTAGAGGTTTTTTTTTCCCTTGCAGGGGCGCCCGCCCTACTGGCCCCCCTCTAGCTCCATCCCTGATAGTAGGCATTGATAGGGGTTTTTCAAAATTTGTAGGGGTATTTTATGAATTCGTAGCATGCCCTATGAATTATGAAAAGTCTTTGCCAATGTCGGATTGAGCTAATTTTTTTTCAGGTACCCATACAAAAACATTTTATGTAGAACTCATGGGTTGAATCGTCTTTGAGGGACTCCAAATAAGCTTGGTTTTTCATAATTCATAAGGCGAACCACTTAATTTCAGATTAATTATTTATTAGTTTTTCGGGGCTATTTCGGATCCTTCAAATATGATTTAAATCGTTCATCATTCTTTTAGAATGTATTTTTATGGGTTCCTGTGAAAAATTAACTCAATCCGACATCGGTAAGGGGCTTTTTGAGAATTCGTAGAGCGCCCTCTGAATTCTTAAAAAGCCCTTAACAATATCAAATTTAGCTAACCTTTTTGCAGGTACTCATAGAAAAATGTTCTTAAAAAAGTTCACGGTTTGAATCATTTTTGCAATACACGAAATAGTTCCCAAAATACCAACATACGGAATACAGCAACATTGGGAACCCCAAAACGGCACCGTATAGCCATGCACAGTTCCTTTTGTCCCATCAATGAATATAGGTTAATAAGAGCAGCCACAGCCCTTACTCAAACCCAAACCCAAATTTGAAATCTGAGTAAAAACACCCAAAAACCTCCTCCAGTCTTTGAACCAAACCCATATCAAATTGAGTTTTACTCAGATTTTTCCTCAAATCAAGGGAGAACCAAATCTCTTACTCAGATTTCAAACGGCTATATTGCGGTGGTGGTGTACTCGGAGGAATCTTTTTTATTGGTAAGCGTTGGTGGTGAAAGTCGTTTTATCGGTGGTTTTGTCTAATAGAACGGAATTTTTTGTGGTGGTTTTCAAATGGTGGTTTCGGATGTTGGCGGTGGTAAAATACATTATAGGAGTGATGGTGGTAAGAGTTTTAAAATCTCGACGCAGTTGCGGCGGGGGCGTATTTAAAAAGGCGGCGGAATACGGTGGTTAGGGTTAGAAATTTCATTTCAAGGAGGTCATCTCAAATGGAGCTTTTACTCAAATTTTCACTCAAATTTGAGTAAAAAAAAGGTATTTAATTGGAGTTTTAAAGTCATTTTCAAACAGTCAAAACAGTTCGTCAACACGTTTCCATCCAGTTTTTTATTACGATTTTAACGTCCAGTTTTTTATTACAATTTTGACTGTCAAAATCTAAAAAATTGGATGGGAACGTGTTGACGTGCAAGCCTTCACCAGCGCCCTTCCTATAAATGTGTGCAATCCGCAACACATTTTCCTTAGCATCATCTGCAGTTGCAAATTAACCCTTAAGAAAAACCTATGATTCGTTCCATTTCGTCTAAAATATGGGCAAGACTTTTATCACATTTATCCCAGCAGCTCCTCTAGAGGAACTGATTTTTGGAATTGCATTTCTCACAGTTTTTGGTATTCTACAACTGCCACTTGAGTATGTAGGGGGTAACCCTGTCCCAACTGTCCTATTTAAGGACAACCCCTCCTTTTTCCATGCCTTCCTTATATGTCTCACGTCCGCTTTTACCAGTGCCGTGATCACAATCTTTCTACGCCAGGGGTACCCCAAAATTGCTAGACATAGTCGCCGACTCGCTATTGCTTCGACACTAACTGCAGCCGGAATCCTGGCTTGGTTAATCGTGCCCTCGTGTTTGGAATTGGTGGCGCAAATTGGACACCAAAAGTGATACATGTACAACAAAAGTCTCCAACTAAGCTCCAACACACTCACATGGTGCGTGGAGTCCACACATGTGTGTGGGTTCCTCACACACTTCACACTCAAGTGACACACACTTGAGTATGAAGTGTGTGAGTTCCATACACCATGTGAATGTGTTGGAACCTAGTTGGAGACTTTTGTTTTACATTTATCATTTTTGATTTGGCAGCGCCAATTTTGCTCCTAATGCGAAAGTCACTTTGGTTGTTTGGCCACTAATTTCAGCTCTTATTTGATGACGTAGATGGTCCGCTACCATTGAACCAAAATCATAGGGTGCTCTCTCTAGGTGTAATCGATTGTTTCACTTTAGGGTGAAACAAAAACCGGTTAAAACCGAACCGAAATGGAAAACCAGATAAAACTGCTGGCTTGATTTAGGTTTGGTCGGTTTGTGGTTGTTTTTGCTTTTTACTGTATTTCATGTTTTGTGACCTTTAACTTATTTAGCCTAGATAAAAAAATGTTGTTGCTATGTGCTAGTTCATGTTTGAACTCTAAAAATTTATGTCGTTATGCCTTTATGTTGGTTTAAATCACCACAAGTCTATATTTTTGGACCAAACCGGGAAAAACCGGATTACAAATTTACACCGGTCAAATAGATGAAATCTTCACCGCCCTTGTCCTCCCCCTCAGTTGATGGTTACCAACCAAAGATTTGGTGATAGAAACATCATCCGGCACCTCCTCCTCCTGTGACCACCGAGGTTTAATCGGATGATGGCGAGGTGGATTTTCAACTTCTAGAACCTCTTGATGCGTTGGATAAGCGTTCCAAACATCACTTATATTTGCTAAAATCTTCCTCCATTTGGGTTTCTCAAGCAACATCATTCCGTTCATAAATTCCCTCGGATTGTAGTCAAGATTGGAAGTTGAACTCTGATACCAACTAATGTAGGGAAATGTATGATTACAATAACTTATTTGCAGAAAGAAACACGAACTAATTTGAGCAAGATGTATAATGAACAAACAATATAGACAATAATATTATTTTTATTATTTAAAGTACAATTCCATCTGTTCCTTATACTAAAAAGACATAAAACAATTAAAAGCTAAATTTCAGTCCTGATTCCTGAAGAACAAGAAAAGAAATAGAATCAACTTATCAACGTAGATAAGAAAACCTATGCTAAACTGGAAATTCCCTTTTTTTTTTTTTTTGCACAGCAAAAACAAATTTTCTTAATCTCTGCAAACATACTACAAAGTTTAAAAGAGGCCGTGGCAAAAGACAAGCTGCTACGCACCCAAGGGATAACAAATGGTTGACCAGAAGCCAACCAGAAAAGGAACTTAAAAAACAAGCCAAAGGGTAACAACCCCAAAGCCTAAAACATCCGAAGGAAAAGTATTAGCCAGCAGCCAGCGACAAAAAAAGAGATCAAATGCGGAGATCTACGCCCAAACAAAAGCCAATACTCTCCCAAATTAATTTCCAAGACTCTCCAACAAAACAAAAGTAAATAAAAACAAATAAGAAAATTCTAAAATCAGCCCATTGGGCTGACAATAAGGCTTAAAAAGTGTATTGAAATATGTGAAATGTGTATAGAAATGTATAAAAGTGTATAGGAAAGTGAAAAAAAGTACATCGTAGTTTGTGTATTTTTGTTGCCTTATTGTCAGCCCAGTGGGCTGACAATAGAATAACCCTTTATGTCAAAGAAAATAGACGTTTTCGGAAGGGGAACATGCTACTTATTAAATTGGGACATACAAGGGAGATATTCAAAACAAATGTATTTACATGTGTACGTAGTACCACATCAAAACAGAAGTCCATAGTCACGAAATAGCAACGGCTATGGCAGGACCGAGAAAAGCTAGAAAGACAAACCACCAATGCTCCTTGGGAAGATCATTCGCTATGGCACCAAGTATTCCAGCGGCACAAGCAATGGCTGCAATCTTTGTCAAAATCCGGGCTGCTCTACGGCTTGTACGGGGCAGGGATATTGCAATCAGAGCAGCTATAAAACCCATTGCATTGACCGCCCTGGGAAACATAGACGAGCTAGAATACACAGCTCCAGCAGAGGCTACGAGGACTATCTTACCCCATTTCGGCCATTGAGCATCACATGCTGATGATCGATCTTGTTGAGTTCCAATTGGGATTGGATCACCAGTATCAGTGGGAGCTGGAGCTCCTATGTCAATGATTGCGTCGCGAGAAGGATCTGCCTGAGTATCAGGAGCGTTTGTTTGAACAGCAGGATCTAAACATATATACTCCCTCCGTCCCTTTTTAAGTGTTTAACTTTCCATTTTGGGCTGTCCCTAAATAAATGTGTGGTTTGAAAAGTTAATGGGTAAAAGTTTGTACAATTATCATTTTGCCCTTTCGAAAAGTTAGTGGGTAAAGAGTTAATGGGTAAAAGTGGAGGATAATTTTGGAAAGTAGAGGTAAAAGTTGATGTGAATAGTGTAAAGTGGAGGAAAAAGTTGATGTGAAAGGTGTAATGATGACGTTTCTTTAATAAGTTGAATTTACGAAGCAACACATTTAAAAAGAGACGGAGGGAGTATTATATATCATGAAATCAGTCAGAATACGGAAACAGATTGTACGCGAAGAATTATCTATAATGAAATTGGAAAGCGAACTCATTGGGTCATAGACTCATAGGTTAGGATATATACCGGCGTACCAACCAGCTTACTCTTTCTTTTTTTTAAACGGCAAAAACGATTTTACGGATACAAAAAAAAAAACATCCAAACGATCAGCGGCATCCAATAGATGTTGGCACTTTTGTTTTTTTTAACTAATAGAGGTTGGCACTTGGCAACCCGACGACAATCATATGTCTCTCGAGATCTAAAGGATTAGAAGGTTGTCTAAGGAATTTTAGAAAGAGAGACTACTGATTAAAAGCCATTGTAACTTGTAAGTGTTGTAAAGAATTCCGAGAGGCTTGAAAAGGGACTACTAATTCTAGAGAAAGTGTTCGGGTGTTCTCCGCATATATATTGATCATTCTGTCATATTCTGTAAATTGACTCAACAAGTTTGGGATGTTCTCCGACTACATAGAGAAGATTTTTGTTTCTAGCTTTTATCGAAACTTAATAATTTTTTTTTTTTTTGCTAAGCGAAACTTAGTAATAATTTGATTCAACAAGTTTATTCGAGTATACGATCGAGAATGTAAAATCTAAAATCTGAAAGTTATAATCAGAGCAAGTTCTCACATATCTATCAAAATATCCCTTAGTAAACCAAGCTAAATGAAATGGGTGACCAGCTATTTTTGCTAGACACATTTATTCTTTCTCCTTTGTATTTTACTATTTAAAATTTTGGTTTGTCATTCATATATACTTTGTGCTAATTTTGGAAAACATTATTAGCCGGCAATTAAATGTTTGTTTTGCCAATAAAAAACATTAGATTTAGGGCCGGTCCTAATTGTCGAAAAGAAGGAAAACTTTTTTTTTTTTTTTTTTTTTCGGCAAAAATATTGGGATAGATAGCTGGTAATGAACGTGGAGGAAGTACGTTACCATTTTCGGGCAAACCATCGAGCATGATCATCTCTGAGGCCAACTCCATCATGCTCTCCTTTCAGTGATCCTTGTGACTGTGGCTGACCTCTCCCGGCGGCAGAAATTCCAGATTGCACGTCTTACTTGGCCAGTTAATCTTTTCAGTGACGGTAGCTAAAGCCTAAAAAGGCTTTAAAGCTAGGTCAGTCATTTATATAGTTAATTAGTTACCAGCAGTGAGGTCATTAAGTCATTTATGTGAGGTTTTGCCTAAAAAACCAACTTAACTACTTTTTATGTCTTTATTTGATTTTTTTTTGCGTTTGTTAGTTTTGCATCGATTTTTTGAGTATTATTAGTTCATCTCGGCGATAGGAATCCAAAAAGGTAAAAGATTATAACTAGAACTCTCAATTTTTTAAATAAGAACTTTTCATTCTTTTTGCCGTTTATTAGAATTTTGGGCTATACCAAATGGTCATCAGGGGAACCTTCCTTGACTCGTATCAAAATTTAAAAAAAAGAACTTTTCCTTCTCTGGGTCGTTCATTAGAATTTTGTGCTATACCGATGCTCTGGACTATGAATTAAGGAAGCATGGTAATAAGCATAGAAATGAGGCCTTTCGGCTTTGACAAGCATGATTCTGTAGCAAAACGTCCCGATTCCTCTTATTGAGAAAAACCAAGATTTCGCAAAAGTTTGACGCGAAACTAACAAATACGAGAAAATTTTAAATAAAGACAAAAAAAAATAAAAAAGCCAAGTGGCTTATTTAGCCAAAACACATATTTTTGGCATTTTTCAGGTTATGTCAAACCTTTCGGAGTTTGTAATTTGATCCTTTTGTATTTGGGTTTTTGGGTGGTAGTTTCTTAATCCAGAGTTTAGAACTCCACTCTAAAGATCAAGATACGTGAGCAAGCCTCCGCCTTTCAAATTGCCTGGAGCTCGATCCGAAAAATGTATCATTTCATGCATTCACATTTTGCATTTTCAATCTAGGTTCTTACTTGCTTTTATATGGTGTTTGTGTCTTAGCTCATTTCTGGGTTAATCTAGATTGCATTCTAATTTTGTAGCCTTGACTTGTCTTGGGGGACCCTATTTTTGTCTTGTCTAAGGCATGGAGAGGAGTAATTTTCCAGTCAATAGCGTTTTCTTGGCGCTTCGGCGCACTCCGGAGAGCCTCCTTAGCGTGGGAGCCTCCTTGGTTTGTTTCTGATTTTCAAAGAGGGGTTTTGTGTACTATGGTTGATTCGTAGATGTCGATGACGATTTCGAAGAGGACTTTTGGATACTGTGGTTGATTCAAAGACTGATACATGTATATACATTCACATGTATAGATGTGTATATATGGAGAAATATAGGGGTAATATGGGTGTGTATGATACACACCCCTATAAAAGTTACGAATTTTTACGAATGTTTTGTAAAAGTTACGAATTTTTTGCAAAAGTTACGAATTTTTTTATAAAAGTTACGAGACACACCAAAATGTTATGAATCATATTGCTGAAAAGTTACGAAAAACTAAAAAATGTTACGATTGCCGATGAGGTGGCACAATCTGGACCGTACAATAGGTGCATATGGTACACTCAAATAAGGGGTGTGTATTGTAGCCATTTCCTATAAAAAGGAGAAAAATACTAGTTTTCAATTTGTTAACAAAAAGGCAAAATTTGTAGAAGTCATAACCTACACAAATGTTTGTGGCGGTCCGACAACTCTTTCTTTTTCTACCTTTTCTTCTCGTAAAATACTTCAAGAATCAAACGTGAAACAGAATCATTTGACCACTGATATTGTCAAAACCTTAAGGGAGATTTAAGCTGACAAAACCCAAATATGAACAGCATTTGCATCTGTTGGAGATATGCCTTGAATTTAGACGTTTGAAGAAGCACAGAAGTTCGTGGCGAGCAGATTTCAGTTTTGGGGACTATTTTGAAGTTGCTGAAATTTTAGTCCGGACGGGAATTAAGTCCGTCCGGACGGTCCGGACCGACTTCTGTACAGAATTCGCTGGGCTGCGCGTTTTTGTAGGTTTTAACATAATATTCTGTGTTCTCTTATAAATAGAGGCCTTGGGGGCTATTAGGCTTTGGACTTCTTGAGTGAATCCCTTTGAGGGAGCCCACATGGGGCTCTCCGTAGTGTGTTAGGGTTTCTTGGTTGTTCCATTGGTTTGGTCTTGTCTTGGGATTTGAGATATCTAGGATTTGGAGTCGTCTCTTTTGTGTATGTGAGACTTTGATGCTCTGTTAGGGTTTCTAATAGAGATTTGTTCCTAGATATCTATTGGATGCTTCAAGTAGAGTTACGGGTATAGCCGGCTCTTTGTATTTCTCCCCATTGATAGTGAATCCTCTTGCTCTTTCCCCGTGGACGTACCTCTAGAGCTTCGTGCTTGGGGGGAAACCACGTAAATCCTTGTCTCTTGTTTTCTTGTTGGTTTGGATATATTCTCTTCTTCGAGTTTTGGCACAACAGCATCAGCATGATCAGCATGAGGATTTGTATTTCGTATCTTCTAAATATAATTAGATGGATCGATGACCTCAGCATCAAGGAAAACTGGCAAAGAATATCCTCCCACACCTAGGAATCAACATATTTAACTTAGGAACAAAATCCTCTCCAATCTCTCTAAAACAAGATATACAAATCAACATATCATAATTTAGGGACAGAATCCTCTCCTATCTCTAAAATCCACTATCCCGAACTCACTGTCCCAACTCCCTGTCCTCTCCATCCGAGCCATCAATGGGAGCAATCAAGGGCTCGAATTGCATCCCACCCCAAACAAATTTGAGCCATGCATGTTCGTTTGTAAATCTGAGTCATCGATTGGTTTGATGAACGGCTTGGATGGACGGGACAGAGAGTTGGGACTGGGTTTTCGGGACAAGTACGGTTGAAGAAGACTGTTCATCTTTAAGTAACTCTTGGACAACATCAATCATTCCTAAACTCATGTTGAGATCAATCAATATGCTCTCAAAATCTCTCTCTCTCTCTCTCTCTCTCATGTTGAGATCAATCAATATGCTCTCAAAATCTCTCTCTCTCTCTCTCTCTCTCTCTCTCTCTCTCTCTCTCTCTCTCTCTCTCTCTCTCTCTCTCTCTCTCTCTCTCTCTCTCTCTCTCTCTCTCTCTCTCCGATCAGCAAATATTAATGAAGATATCACATTGAATCAAAACTAATTTAACTTCAACATATTTATGTGGGGATAATGTATCCACCAAATTTTCGATTTTCATAACGTTTAACAAGCTTGGTTTTATCGACAAGTTTTAAAAGATAAAGGACTCTAATCATCCAAGCGCATGTCTTAGTTTACTGTTTTAGATGGATCTTTCTTGCATAAGGTCATTTGTGAATTTTGATTGGTTGTTTTTGCGCAGAAGGCTAGGTAGCTCTCTTTCAAAATTTTCTCTCTCTCTAGAAAAAAGACTCAAGGAATTAATAAACCATTACGTTGCTTTCGAATAAGCTAGCTTGATGAATGAAATAAATACAGTAAATACTAACACAAGTTGAAATGTTTGGAAGCAGCTTCTTCTTCTTCTTCTTCTTCTTTTTTCAATTCGGAATAGGTCCATCAAGTTTCACGTTTGCTCGTGAAAAATAATTTTGGATAGGTCCATCAAGTTTCAAGTCCGTCGTTGATGATATTACTTTGGGAATGATTGGGGCTTGCTCCTTCATTGAACAGAATGACTGCGGTTTAGGAATCTGATTCAATCTGGATATTCAACATGCCTTTTTCCAAGATGATTGTTAGCCCTCTATAGATGCCCCAATTTCCGTCTCCAAGCTTGTGGTGGCCACCATTCTTCCGTGGTATTCAAGCACCCATTCGCCTTGTTCATTCCTGAAAATACCACCAAAACCTACTTTTCCATAGTTGTCATAACGTCACCCATCTGTGTTCAATTTAGTGTTACCAGCGGTGGGTGGAAACCAAACAGTTTGACGATTGATGGGAGGGCCAGGTGTGAGAGGGGAATTGAAAGCTTTCACTAAAGCGAATTCGATTAGAACAGCAAAATATTGTAATGGCGCTGTCGTGTGTTGTTTCGGCCGGAAATGATTATGTGCCTAAAATAAAATATGTAAATTTGACGTGTAGGAGGACCATGATCCAATATTCTTAAAGATTTCTATGCCTGCCTATCTTGATGTTGAGGTTCGCGATCCATCTGAGGCAGGAACTTCCAAAGCATCAGCCTTATCAAATTTAGACTAAATAATGTACCAATAAATCTTCCCAATATAAATGTGACGTTTCAGATATAATTTAGTTTGAAATTTATTGAGGTTGACGCCCTAGAGTTCTTACGTATGACGGATCGCTATTTGATCAAGAAAAATAGGCAAAGAAAATCTTTAAGAATATTGAATCATGATCCTCCTATACGTTCAAACTAGCATCAACCCGTGCAATGCACGGCAATTGAAAGAAAAATAATGGAATAAGAGGAAATTCAATAATTTTTTTACTGTAATACAAGTAAAAATAGTGAGTCAAACATATTTTGTTGATCCCTAATCAATAGGATTTTTTCAAATTCTTAGTTATTTTCTTGTTTGGACCAATTAGACTTTAAAAATGGTTAAATACTATAATTTACTTAGACCTTTTTGTATTGAATAAACATTTTTTCAATAGCTAATTAATCTCCTATTCTAATTCTAATGCTGCATTCCACCACCATATTCCTTCACTTGAAAGATTAATTCCCTAAACTACTACATTTGATAAGTTATTCGGATAATTTGAATACAGTAACACACGGCAATTAATTTTATAAGTGAGATTCAAGGGGCAGAAATGAAATTAATGCTCCTTTTGAAAGGAAACATGAATTTAACGCATGTTCCCTAAAAAAGTTAAAATCTCCACACACAAAAAAGAGCAACTTTAGAGCATGCACTATGGACATGATAAGCTTTTACATGCCTATGGCTTATTTCAATTAATTAAGATATAAGTTAGGTAATGAACTCATGTGAAGTATTATGGACAAGTTAAAAAGTTCATTAGTTAAAATAAATACCTCCAATTAAAATACAAATAGCCCCTCTCTTAACCCCAACAAATATATTTCTTACCCAACAGCTCTTTATTTTTTTCTAGGGATATTTATTTAATGCAAATGTGATAAAGTTAATTTTTTTAACGGCAATTTAATAAAGTTATTAAATCACTAGTGATATTTATTACATTTAAGTAGATGGCAGTGTAGGTTATCAGTTATAAAAATAATGCAATAATTTATTAATTCCCAACATCTCTTTTTCTACACATACATGCATGCATTTTGAATCCCAGGTATCCCTTTTTTTTCCTCTTCCCAACGGTTCCTTCTTTTCTTTTTTTTCCTCTTTCCAAGTGATAGTTCTTTTATCTAAATTCCAACATGAAAAGAGTAAAATAATGAATTTAATTTGTTGGTGGCCACTCATGCATGGCTAGAAAGGTAGCCAAATTTGCATCACCTTAACTTTTGTTAAAGTTAACTCATGCACTAAAGGGGCGTTTGGTAACGTTTTTGTTTCCTGTTTTCTGTTTTGGTTTTTAAATTTTTTCAAAACGAAAAAACAAAAATGTGTTTGGTAATTTATTTATGTTTTGTGTTTATTAAAAACGTTTTCAAAATTTCTGAAAATTTTCAAAACCCAAAAAAGGTGATTTGCGTTTTTTTTTTTTTTTAAAAATAAAAATAAAAAAAAAAACAGAAATTTGTGGTTTGTTTGTTTTTTTTAATAAATAATAAACATGATTCTACTTTTTGTTTTTTAGAAATAAAAATGTAAAACAAAAACGTAACCAAACGCCCTCTAACCTATCCACTACAAGATGAAAATTGGCAACTCCCACTAACTTACTCCTAAGCTATCACTTAACCCATCAATAGATTGAAATATGAGTATTTTAGGCACAAAATCATCTCCTATTTCTAAAACAAGATACAGTATTTTTTGGTTCTACTCGAATTTACTTTGATTGTTTGATGGTAGAAGAAAACTGTTCATCGTGAAGAACTCTTTGACAACATCAATAATTCTTATATTCATGTTGACGTGGTATCAATCAATATGCTTTCGAAATATTTTTGTCACAAAAAAATAAATTATCACTACTTTGTAGTACTTAATAAAATGAGTTTATCTTCAAGATAAATATGTCGGGATGATATATTCATTGATTTTTTTATTAGGATAACGTTTCACAAGCTTGGTGTTCTCGAGTTTGCATCTCGAGGACTCCAAAGAGATGAAATCCAAATGATTCTTTTCTTTGCTTATAATTTTTATTGGTTTTTTATGCGAAGCAGACTGGGTAGCTCTCTTTCATTCTTTTTTTTTTTTTTTTATTGTTCTCTCTCATTATTCAGGAAAAAACAATCCCCAAAGGCAGTGTTTTAAAACCCGGACCGGACCGGCCGGTCCGACCTGTTGGCTCGTCGACCGGCTTCCTCTCCGGTTCGGTTCGATCCCAGAACCGTTGGTTATTCTGAGAAAGGGAAAGCGTATATATATATATATATATGAGTCCGGTTCTAGTCCGGGAGTCCCGGATCCGGGACTCCACTTCCCGATATTTTTTTGACGATCCGATCCGTCCAATGTGTTCAGAAGGTGTTTTCCAAGGTCCAAGCGGGAAATCTTCAAAAAAAAATACCGGGAAGGGCTTGATCCAAGCAGTTTTCGCAAAAACTTTATATTTACAGTTTTTGCGAAAAACTACTTGGATCAAGCCCTTCCCGGTATTTTTTTTTGAAGATTTCCCGCGTGGACCTTGGAAAACACCTTTTGAAGACATTGGACGGCTCGGATTTCCCAAAAACAATTTTTAAAAGCATCAAAACACCAAAAAACCCTTCAATCCGGGAAATCCGGGATCCTTGACAGGATCGCCGGTGTATATATATATATATATATATATGATCAACTTCTAATGAGGGATCCCTCATTTTATTTAAAATGAGGACCTCATGCTTCCCGACCAAATTTCGACAATCCGAACCGTTATATATATATATATATATATAGAGGCCCGATCAAGTCCGGGAGTCCCGAATCCGGGACTCCACCTTCCCGATATTTTTTTGACGATCCGAACCGTCCAATGTGTTCAAAAGGTGTTTTCCAAGGTCCACGCGGGAAATCTTCAAAAAAAAATACCGGGAAGGGCTTGATCCAAGCATTTTTCCGCAAAACTGTAAATGTACATTTTTTGCGAAAAAATGCTTGGATCAAGCCCTTCCGGGTATTTTTTTTTGAAGATTTCCCGCGTGGACCTTGGAAAACACCTTTTGAACACATTGGACGGCTCGGATTTTCCAAAAACATTTTCTAAATGCTTCAAAACGCTTCAATCCGGGATTTCCGGGATCCTTGACAAGATAATTCGTGTATATGTATATATATATATATATAGAGTCCGGTTCTAGTCCGGGAGTCCCGGATCCGGGACTCCACTTCCCGATATTTTTTTGACGATCCGATCCGTCCAATGTGTTGAAGGTGTTTTAAGGTCACGCGGAAAATCTTCAAAAAAATACCGGGAAGGGCTTGATCCAGCGTTTTCGCAAAAACTTTAAATTTACAGTTTTTGCGAAAAACTACTTGGATCAAGCCCTTCCCGGTATTTTTTTTTGAAGATTTCCCGCGTGGACCTTAGAAAACACCTTTTGAACACATTGGACGGCTCGGATTTCCCCAAAACAATTTGTAAAAGCATCAAAACACCGAAAATGCCTCAATCCGGGAAATCCGGGATCCTTGACAGGATCGCCGGTGTATATATATATATATATATATATAAGAAAGGAGGGATATTTTTCTTTCTTCCCAGCCGATGTGGGACTAATTGACGGACGCGGGGTTACTGCTGTGCACTCTCTGCACAGCAGCTGCTGCGCACAATCGCAGCCGTCCATAAATGTTTTTAACGGTTCGGATTGAAAATAAATTGTTCACGCGAAAAATTCGTATCTGTTGTTTGAAATCTAGGCCGTTCATCCAAGCAACGGATGGCTGCAATTTTGCGCAGCAGCTGCTGTGCAGAGGCTGCGCAACAAGCACCCCAGGTCCCTAATTGATTGCCTTTCATGCATTCCACTGTCCCTTCTTCAAACAGCCCTTATTTAAACATGGCAATAACCTTCTAAAAATTGAAATGCATGGCTAGTACTTGGCCAAGATCATTCCAGCTCTCTATTTTATTAAAACTTAAATGCTCATTGACCCTTTCCAAAGGAAAAAAAATAAGAACTAATATACTCTCCAAACTACCATGTGAAAAATAAAGTAGAATGATATGAAATTATAGGTAATATTTATTTATTACACTTAATATACATATATATGAGTCTATGACATAACGGTTCAACTCCGGTTCAACCGCGGTTGAACCGGTGACCCGTCTGCCCGGTCCCTTCTCTGGTTCGCTCACCTGTCCGGGTTTCAAAACATTGCCCAAAGGGATTAAATAAACCATTTACCTAGCTTTCGAAAGTAAAGACTTGGGAATTCAAATGTTTGGATACAAGATTTACAAACCATCGCTTTCGAATTAAGTAAAGCCTACAATTGGATGATGCAAAGATTTACAACTATGCTTTCTTTTGTTTGGAATCTTTGGATAGGTTTCGGAACTTTACAACTACCACTGTATGTCTTTATTTTGATAGGTCAGAAATTTAAAATAACTATGCTTTCGACGAAGTTTCGTGAATGAAATATAAAGTACCCCATGCTGTATGTTCCCTCTTCCTCATCCATCTCTGCAGCTGGATTGAATCCTTGCACTTCAATTCTGGCTCATTAATTTATTCTAGAGCAATTATGTTAAAGCAGAAGGATATCATCAAACTTTTCTTAGTCGATTTGCCTGTCATATCTTTATCTTGGGCTTCAAATACTTTATTAACCGAGAACACAGTTTCAGTATCCATCTTATGTGTCACTTCTGCTTTTGGTGCTGTGTTACAACTAGTTCCGTACGATGATGAATCAGGCGAATATCGGGTTCCGAAGATTTTATTCAAGGGCCATCCGTCAGCTTTCCATGCCTTTGTAGTAGCGGTAATGTTCGGGTTCTCAGGAGCTTTTAGCGCTTTGTTTCTCCAAAATAAGCCGATTATGGCTAGTTGTTGCCGCTTTTATTCATCCGTGTCAGTGGCATCGGCAGCTGGAATATTGATTTGGCTCAGCCTGTGGTGAAGTTAATCGGGCATGTGTGATGTTGGATTAGATCTCAGTATTTCTATTACAAAATTAAGTATTTTACTTTGTGTATTGTTTCACACTGTGTGGGTGTACAACTTGTGAGTGACAAGAAAGATCATAGTGAGATGTGAAAATGCATGCCTGTGTCATCAAAAGAGTGAGATTTGTATGAGTGTCGTTCAATAAAATTTGTGACTGTGTTGAGGGTAATTCTCTCTGTGCGCGTACAATTTTAGAACCCCATCACCAACAACCACCCCAACGACCGGACTTCCGGTTATCCAAAAAAAAAAAAAAACCACCACCCCAATGACCCCATGCGCGCATATGGCGATCACTGGGATCATAGTTAATTTCGTGCTACTTTTATTGTTAGGTTGAACAATTATATGGCCGGTGTATTTGTGGTACTCTTGTGGTTAGGTTGAACGATATTTGTATTATATAGTGTATTTTTGGTACTCGTTTTGAGGCAGCTTGATTTTAATAAAGTATAGTTCATATTTCTTGCATGGTCCAGAATCCATTATTTCTCACAGTATCTGGAAACTCTTGCCGTGAATGCTCGTGTTTGGAATAAGGAGATTTTCGATCGGTATATAGACTTTTGCTGGATCACATTTGAGGCATCCAGAGAGTCAAGAGAGTCAATGTATCTCTTTATCTCAAAATCTGTTTTGGCTTGAAAAAGACAAAATAATAGTTGTATAAACTTTAACCTATTAACTTTTTTAAATTGACACTTATTAAGGGACAGACCAAAATAGGAATACTACACTAGGGACGGAGAAAATATTCCGACTAACGATGAGAGCTCTTAAAGCTCCCAGAGTGGATTGCTTAAGGGCATCCTTATCAGTCTCAACAAAATTTGGACCAAATTTAATCTCAAAAATACCTTTTATACTTTACCTAGCCACTTTTCTAAAATCACACAAAATCAAACTCTCTATTATAACTTTATTATATTAAACTATTTTTTTTCTATTTTTACTTTTCTACTTTTTAAAATAATTACAAATGTCGAAAACATATTATGGGACTCCAATAATATTTATGATCTCGTCGAGCAGATTTAAAATATGTATTTTTAAAAGTTATAAATATGTTAATTTGTAAAAAATAAAAAGTGAGAGAGAGAGAGGGAGAGAGAGAAACTATTAAACTAATCCTAACCGTTGAACAGTGCCTTTAGCGAAATACCGAGTTACTGTAGCAAAGCTACAAGTTTTGCAAATTAGCCAAATACTTGTTGAGGCTGATTTTGAGGTGTTTTTTTCCCTTTTAACTCAACAAAATAACCATCAGGCGGATTTGTGAGGATGCTCTAAGCCAACTTTTTTTACCAAAAATACTGGAAAGTAAGCTATGGTTCATGTGCAATTCTCAAGGAAATGTTTTTCTAACAGATATATAGGCCCACTAGGAAATCACCAACGTGCTCGATCCGCACGAGTGATCATGCTCGGTGGTTGAGTCTTCGATTTGTTGCTTTGGACTGGCAGCTATACACTGAGTACAAGATTCAGTAGCCGTACATTAGTTTTTTTTGAACTGCAAAAAAAAATTTATTAATTAAATATCAAAGATACAAGATTAAACAGGGCAAGAGAAAAACATCAAAGCGAGGAGCGGCATACCAACAAGGTTGGCACCCCACCCGATGGCAAATCATATGCCTCTCGTAGCCGTACATTAGTTGCTTCATGTATTCCAAAATTGAAACATAGTTTGGGTCATGTCTGTTGTTTGTTAAGTTTAGTCTGTTTAGAGTGTGCCTATGTGTATTGTATCTTAACTATTTATTGTAAGGCTCCGTTTGTTTCGGGCGGAAAACGTTTTCTGGAAAACCTTTTCCATGGAAAACTTTTTCTAGAAAAGAAAATGTTTTCCAGTGTTTGGTTGTGATATGAAAACATTTTCTGGAAAACATTTTCCATTGTTTGGTAGACATGGAAAATCACTAATTGACAAACCAACCAAAATATCCTTGTAAAAATAGAAATGATACCCATACTATATAAAGGATAAAAAGACCAACATAACCTATGCAAATGACATAAATACCCATGTAGTATAGAAACAAAATCCAAGAGAACTCAAACAATAAACAAAGAACATGTTTCGCTCACATGTCTTAACAAACATAAATACTCCTAACAAATATAGTTCATCAACCGAAAAAACTATCTATTCCTCCTAGCAATAAAATCTGCCTACATGGCATCACTAATCTCCTCCCTTTTGCTAACCCATTCTCTATTCTCTTCTTGAACTTCCCTTTGTGTTTGTTGGACTCTAGGATTTGGATTTCTAGCCATCTCATTATTTACTTCTTCCATAATAGAATCCATAGGATCAACCCCCTTTACATAATTGTGAATGATGCAGCATGCTAGGACCACATCCACTTGTGTCTTGAAGGACCAAAACGGTTCTGCATCTATTACGCGAAAGCGTTTCTTCAAAACTCCCTGCAACAACTGGAAACCTTACATTGTGCCCAATAACGTGCAGAAAGATAAACATTTGCTCTTTAATAGGCATGTGAATGGTCTCTGTCAGTAAATTCTTCGCCGCAAGAGTTTCACATAATCCAAAAAAAGGACTAGACCTCATTCTGAGTATTTTTATACATTCAGCATCGTCATAAATAACACTATTCATATAGGTCTCTCTTTCAAACTTTCGATTGATATGAGGTGCTCGAGGTATATAACTTCGAGATCTACCCTCTTTCAAGACTACAAGACCCACAGCCATCACTGTTGTGGCTGCCCCCATGATTACTGCTTTAATTGGTTTGCTATCCATCTGTCATATATCCAAACAGAAAATTTCAAACAAATCCTATTAAACATGTCCATAGTTTTTATAGAGTAAGCAGAAATCGACAAGTTGTGAGAGAGATACAGAACAAACAAATCCTACTAAATGCAAATATGTCATGACAGCCAAGTAATGCTAGAATAACAAGGAAAACCTCCTAGAGTGTCATGGCAACTACAGGGCATTATGTTGATGGGGTCATTAAAAATATAAGTAAAGTCATATTGTTTGTATATTTTCATAATGGTACTAGTCTAATCCCCACCATTACTGTCTACAGTGTACCTTTCGAACTTTAGGCTGCAAACATTTTTATCATGAAAATCAATATCATGTATGTACGTTTGTTATTCCTTGCATAATGTAAGATTCAAGGCTACTTAAATCCATGCATTATTTGACTTCTTCAGGTCTTACCCTGAATCTTTTCTATATTCTCTTCCAATCTAAAAGCTTCATCTAATTTATTGTTGTCACAAAGGTTACTAATTAATGTCTGAAATGTAGTCGACTTCTCTCTTTTGCATTTCGTCGAACACCTTATGTGCACGACTTATATCATTTATTGGCCTGCAAAGTTTACCCAGAATACTAGCACAAATGACACTACCTCATTGGCCTGCAAAGCTTATATCATTTAATGGGATTTTAGAAGCTGAATGTTCATACATCTATACATAATTGTGGCAACCGAAACTGTAATGCAAAGGCAAGAAAACAAATAAAGTTCAAACACTTAAATTCCAAAAATTCAAAACGAAAATAGATGAAGAACTGAGAAATCTTTAGAGAGAGAGAGAGAGAGAGAGAGAGAAGCATACCTGTAGAGGGGATATGGAGTCTATTTGAGGAGAGAGAAGCCGTTTGGAGCTATTCGATATTTCCGGCGAGGTCGAGCGAGCAAAGTACGGGGGAACGGAGTAGCAGAGAGAGGGCTTGATCGTGGAAGTCAGGTACAGAGGGAGAGAGAGATAGAGGGAGGGAGGGAGGGAGAGAGGGAGGGAGAGAGAGAGATGAGAGCGAGATGACCTGTGTGGGGGGTGTCGGGGAGTTGGGCTGGACTGATGGAAAATGTTTTCCTTCCCTTAAATCCAGAAAACATTTTCAGGGCTTGGTGGTTCATTTTCTTTTTTGACTTTTTTATTTTGGAAAAAGTTTTCCGTTGACTCTTTTTTTTTTTTGCCCCAAACACCGGAAAACATTTTCCTAGAAAACGTTTTCTGCCCGAAACAAACGGAGCCTAAGAGAGAGAGATACACAGTTTGAGAGTGAGAGAGATAGTCCAGTGTTTGTGTGAGAGTGAAAATAGTGTATGTGTGATTGTGATAAATTGTAAGTTTGATTTGTGGATTATCAATAAAATGTCAGTCGTGAGTTTTGTGTGCGTATATCTTCAATGGCACTGTTCAACGGTTATGATTCAGTAACCGGACCATTTTGACCATCACATAAACATAAACATAACTCATTTAGTCCCCAATAATTGGGGGTATGAGCGGGGGATGGATAGGAGACAGACCTAACATTTGGCAATAAATACACAAAGTGACTGCTCTCAGAACACCACTAAAACAGATGGATTGGAGATAGACCTAACCTTTGGCAATAAATGCCCAAAGTGACTGCTCACAGAATACTACTGAAACAGTGGTCCCCCTAGACCGTCGCATTTGTTGCGGAATCATGCCCTCAAATCAAAGCCAAAAGACATCAGAGAGGGTAGACCCAAGAATCATTTTGATTTATGCGCACATTACCATGCATCTTTCATTTAGCAACATCCAGAGCATTGGCGTTGCACTATACCGGACCATTTTGACTGGTTCTAAAAAATTAATAACCAAAACCTAACTCATACACATGTAGAACATGTCCAAATCCAAGCAGCCAAACTGGACCGGTTTTGGTTCGGTTCCGGTTCTACCCGATTAAGGAACACTTTACCACAACACCTGAATTTAAAAGATTATTTATAATTTAGAGCACTAAAACAGTTCATAAAATAAATAGTTTTAGGGTTGGAAGAATCAAGAGATATTGTAAAGAAATATAAAAAGAAGAAAAAAATAGGAAGCAAATCGAGATTAGAGAGTATATAAGACAATTGGGTTTTGCTTAGAGTAGCAATTCTGAAATTAAGGTGAAAAAAAAAAGAATTGAAATTGGTAATTTGGTATTATTAGATTATAGTAAATATATTAAAATTTTCTTAACAAAATAGATTTTTATTCTAAATAGACATATCTTACTAGAAAAAAACAATATTAACTTGGCTTATTTACCTTTTTGGTCCCCAATGTATGGGCGATTGGCCAATTTGCTCCCCAATGTATAAAAGTGGCCAATTTAATCCCCAATATTTAAAATGTTGCTCGATTTAGTCCCTAGCCATAACTCCGTCAACTTCCTCCGTTAAAATAGAGGGCACGTTGGGTATTCTCTCTTAACCCCCACTAATACAGATGAAAGAAAATGACTGTGTCTTCACTGTTCACCTTCTTTACTTTGTCGTCGGAGAACTCACCGGGCCTCATCCTCTCTCTTTGCACACAGCACTGAAAAAATTTGCACAGAGAACCAGGACATCTACACTACAATCTGGCGATCAAATTGCACTCCTTGGGATTCCGAGAAATTAGTTCGAAGAAACAACATCTAGATTGGAAAGCCCACTCCGTGAGATTCAAAAATCAGATCGTAACAGAATTATAAAAAAAAAGAAGGAAATTAGAACTAAGATCTGTGTGTTTTTGCTTATACTAAAGATTATTCAGGATAAATTGCTTAAAAACGATTGGCGACGGCAAACTGTATGCGGTGATGGCTCGACAGAGGCGATCTCTGTCAATGTAAATTGTATGGGGCGGTCACGGGGGCCCGGGCTCATCGGTTCTTCCACATGCTTGGAGTTTCCGGCGACAACGGCTCCGCCACAGCTCCTGTGTGGGATAAAACCGCCGATCCAACGCTGCTCCGGTGACACGTAGCCATTCTCCGACCTCTACTCTGACACGTGGCCATTGTTCCGGTGACACATGGTGGGTCTGCTTTTTGTGGAGAGAGAGAGAGAGAGAGAGAGAGAGATTACTAGGGAAGAGAGACTGAGAGAGACAGTGCATCGGTTAAAGAGAGGAAAAAGGAAATGTCCCGGTGGGTGTTGGTAGTTCAAGAATCAAAGTTACAATTTGAGATTTTTACCCGACGTGTATTAGGTGTGCTTTTTGACTTAAAAAGCTAGATTGATTTTTACTATCTTTTTTGGTCTTTGTTTTTTTGTTTTTTCTTTGTTTTTTTTGGGTGCGTTTGTTACTTTTGTATCAATTTTTTTCTTCTTTTTGTGTATATTAGTTTGTCTCGACGAGAGGAATCCAAAAAAATAAAATATTATGATTAGAACTCTCAATTTTTTTGAATAACATCGAAAAAAGGGTAAAAATCTATCTTTTTAACTTATTTTTGTCTTTATTCAAAAACGAAAAAAGGGTAAAAATCTGTCTTTTTAACTTATTTTTGTCTTTATTCAAAAAAATTTAAGCTTTGATCATTTTTTTACTTTTTTTTTATTCCTCTCGCCGAGACGAACCAATAATACACAAAAAATTAATGTAAAACTAAAAAACGCGAAAAAAAGTCAATCAAAGACGAAAAAATAAGCCATGTAACTTTAATTATAGGCCATAACACTCCTTAGTGGGGTAAATTGATTTAGTTGCTTGCAAATTGTAGTCTGTATAGTGGGGTAAGGGCTGAGAGATAAAATACCCAACGTGCCCTCCATTTTAACGGAGGAAATGGACGGAGTTAGGGCTGGGGACTAAATCGACCAACATTTTAAACATTGGGGATTAAATTGGCCACTTTTATACATTGGGGAGAAAATTGGCCAATCACCCATACATTGGAGACTAAAAAGGTAAATAAGCCATATTAACTTACCAAACAATATTAGCAAACATGACTTAACTTACAACATGACTTAAGTTAATAATTAGAAATAGCCCGAAAAGAAGCTACCAAACAATAAGGATGATTCCTGATAGCCATAATTTTCATCATCTACCAACTAAAACATTACAATATATAGTTGGGGGGAAAATAGGTACGTGTTATATTGCCACAATCCCATGCTGATTAATGTGAAAATTTCTGAAGCTGTATGCTTTGCACAGATCATTGTCAGCCATGCGACAACTTACAGCTGATCTCATATCATTGATCAAGGCGTTGATGTTCATCAAGCCAGAAGGCATAATTGATCCCAAATGCCAAGGCACAGAAAAGGCATATCTTTGGTGATTCTCATGCGATTCATTTACTGAAAAATCTCCCAAAACGTATATCGATAAGTACCTCGACCAAGAGAAAGGCACCTTTTGAGTACATACAAGTAGGTTGGACAGGATTCAAATGGTTAACCAGATCTAGCCCAAATATAGCTCGAACAAAATAACCAACTGAAAAGTAAGGGAATTAACTCAGTAAACTAAGCATTCCAAGCTTCCAGCCACCCTTACCAAGTCAGTAATACATCGACTCAGCAGGAGAGAGAAAGAGAGAGAACACCGAACTTACATAACAAAGCAGACAATAGAGAGGAACTCACCGGAGAGAAAACTAGGAATCAATCAACAACCCAATGGGAAAACAAAACCTAAACCCGTTTCGGAAAGAAAAAAAAACAAAAACAAAACAAAACAAAAAAGAAAAGATTTTATTTACATAAGATTAGTGTAAACTTTGAACTAATAAGTCTTTGAGGAGTGTAGTGTCCCGTTTTCGACATCCTGAAGAGACACATCTAGTGCGACCGAAACCAGAACGGTCCTAAACGAGGCCGAAGCGAAGGATGTCGATCGGAGGCTTCCGGCCATGTATTGGATCGTCGTATTCGCTTCATCATGGCAGAGGCCATGGCGAGATAAACCAGTTTAGAGAGAGAGAGAGAGAGAGAAACGTCGTGTGAGAGGAAGGGAAACAGGGGGAGTGCTGCGCAGCGTGTTGTGCGGGCCCATTTCGGCGTCGCGCCGGTACCATTCAGACGATTGGAGACATCCATCGCGTAGAGATCGTCGAGTACTATAAGTGTATCAAAAATCAACTCAATCCGATATCGTTAAGTGCCTCACCGGATCACAAATATGTTGAAAAAAAATGGTTTCAATGGTTTTCATTTAATGTTTCAAGACATGTGTGTTCCAATTTTTTTCAACATATTTGTGTTCCGATGAGGCACTAACCGATATCCGATCGACTTGATTTTTGATACAGTTGTAGTACTCGACGAGCTCTACACGGTGGACGTCTCTGATCGTCGAAACAGTGCCGAAATGGGCCGCACACCACACTGTGCAGCACCTCCCCCGGTTCTGAGAGGAAGAGGGAGAGAGAGAAACGTTTCGCGTAATTAAAAATTGCTAAATCACTTTTTGGTTATCCATTGCGATTTGCGATAGTGACTAAAGTTAACAATTGACATAATTAAAATTGGATAACCAAAAAACCTGCTACATCACCTTTCAGACTCGAAAAAATATATGTATTATTTAAAAAACTAATCTGTTTTTTCCGTTAAACGTTTCAAAAACAGTTTTGCTTTTCATAAAAAAAAATTCAAGAAAACGATTTTCGAAAAACAAAAATAAAAACTATTGTTGGAAAAGAAAAGGTTTTTGTGTAATGATGTATATACTTAAATAAGCAGATGTGATATACATGAAATTTGGTTAAGTCAAAGAAAATACACGTTCACTGAAAGGGACATTTAAAAAGAATAGTTATAATGTGATATGACAAAGAATAGTCATAAACACAGGATGAGTTATTGTCCAGTTCTATTTGTGTCTAGTGCAGTCCAGTTTTCAGTTTTCCTTGATCCATTTCGGATCCAAAATAATGATCGAAATTCGGTCATTTTGTACTACTCGTCAAGAAGAATATTAAGGCAATAATCAGATCCGATTTCATCTGCTATGTGAATGAATCGCGTTTGTCCCAGGGAAAAAAAGAAATCCAAATATGATTTGAAAACTTCAACAATAAATTTTTTTTCTTCCACAATCACGATTTGATCACATAGTGAATGAACGACTCTAATCAGAATGATTTTTGGCAGGGATACATTTCCCTGTGAGTTTTACAAAATGAACGATTCTAATCATTTTTTCGGGTCCATTTCAAAACTAGACAGCACTGGAGTCACTGGACAATAATAAAACTGATAGGATCCTCTAGTTCCACCACCTGCACCGTGATTGCGTGAGCCGAGATTGGTGGTCGCACAACCAAGAAGTTGAAGGCATGGTCAGGATCCTCCTCGCTCAGAAATACTGTATCCTTGTTAAAATACCCACAATTGCATGATGTGAACATGTACATATTTGTTGGAAGTTGGAACGTGTGGTTAAGCTGGGGGAACTTGTCGACTCACCCAACATGATCACACTTTGTACATAAAGTTAAGAGCAAGAATAAAAGAGGCATGAGAAATGGAAACACAAAGATACCAAACAACGTTATTTGATTGGGAATTAATGACAAAAGATTGATGTGCGCGTATTTCTTCCTTGGGTCTGTTACAAAAAGGTTGCCGACAGTAACCTCAATCCTTATCAACCGTATATGATTGATGTCAGGAGAAAGACTGAAAATTTCATCGCCGACAGAGATGAAGAAAAGACTTTTACCATCTAATGGGCAGTTTCATATTTGAATCCTGCATGGGTAAATGTCCACTGAATTTCTGTTCCACAAAGTCTCCAGCTTCAAAGTGTGACAAAATCAATCTGAAACTTTCGATAATGATGTTTCACCTTTGTAACAATCCTTTCTTGATGACCTTTGACATAGGTCTGTAAACAATAAATCTGGTTCAGGGGTCAAAACTCCTTTCGACTTATTGAGAAACCGTCTTATTGCTCTAATAAGAGGGAGGGGATTCTCTAAATGCACAGCATGCCCACAATTTGGAACCTCAACAATTTCACAAATTTCCTTTGAATCATCTATGCTCCTTGCCCCATGATTGACTTCTTCAAACATTTTCCGAGCTATCTTTTTAAACTTAGCATCTTTTTCCCCAACAACGAGTAGGAGAGGAATTTTGTTGTGCCTCAGGTCTTCCCACAACGACCTATCAGGCAACAGAGGAAAATGTCAACTGCTAACCAGTAAAATGGTAAGAAGTCCATAAAATGTTCCGAGAAAAACTGTCAACTCAGCACGAATGGCAAATAATGTGCAATGATCATGTTTTTTCACGACCATCCAGTAGCGAATAGACTCATTAACAAGTTTAAACACAGCAGCATTGAACTCTTGCATGCATCAATTAATTCAATCCAAGCACAAAATGACCTAAATATACACATTATGATGATAGCCAAAATCCCTTTTCAAATTCTTGAAACTCAAGTTCTTTTTTTGGGGTGAGTAACTCAAGTTCTGATGCACAAGCCATGAAGGATATAACCAATTAGATCGAATAGTTAAACTGATAAATCATATGGTATTATGTACTTACGGAAAAGCTAAATCCAGGCCCGGCCCTGAGATTTTTGGGGCCCTAAGCGATTTTTAACAATGGGGCCTCTTAGTGTTCATATATATGTTAGTTGTTCCACATAATTATAAGAAAGCACCTTGTGGTGCAGTGGCGATGTCCAGCATATAGTGTGTCAGACCACCACGTAGTGGGTTCAACTCTTGGTGTTGTCATTTTTTTAACATATTTGGAATGTTACGTCGTTAAAAAGTGAAGACCTGAAGGATCGAAAACAAGACCTTCTGGTTATAGGTGCACATGCTTGATGTGCGCCTACTGAACTACCGTAGCTGCATCTGTAACATTGTTCACATATATATAATATTTAATATATCTCAGAATTTGAGGGGCCTATTTGGGCCAAAAACCGGGGGCCCTAAGCGACAGCTTGATGGGTTTGTGCCCAAGGCCGGCCCTGGCTAAATGTACAAATACGGAAAACAGTAAACTTACTGCTGCCTCCCAGGACTTGAATCAGACAGAACTTTCGCAAGGGTGTTTATGTCATTGTGCTGCAAACGGCTAGCAAGTATCTTCTTGAAATGGGGATGAAATCTTAAGCTGAATAGTAAAAGAAATATATTATTCACGTCATTGCTCAATTCTTCAAGTATAAATATGCTAACACTAGAAGCAAAACATTTAGCGAGGAAAGCGCAACAATTACCTATTCCACAGCTCTCCAGCATACCAAACATCTAGAAAGAGTTCTAAGCCATGAGCAATAAGAGAGCGCGATTTGGAGTCATCTTTTGCCCTACGGATCTTTCTTTCTGACCCAACCGCTAATCCAGGGCTTCCAGATACAATGACAGCTCCTTCAACCTAGCATGACAGAAGCTTTGATTTTGAGATTACTCTAAGGGCTTGTTTGTTTGACTGGAGTACTGGACTACTATCAAAGCGATGTATAATCCACAGGATAGGCATTCCCATCAGATTAATAGTTCTTTGATTAACAATACCATATCCCCATCATAGTTGCATATCCCATGTGTTTGTGGGATTCATATCCGAGGGATATTTAATCTTGATTGCAAACCAAACGTACAAAAAGGCCCAATAGCTAACTCAAATAGACAATCATAAACTCAAACATCCACTAACATACCTTAGTAGAGCACCTTTGGGCCATGTACAAAGCAGTTCTTGCTCCCATCGAGTATCCAACTAGGGTAACTTTTCCAGGAGTAATATCGTCAATCAACTTATGAACTACATCTCCAACTACCTCAATCGACAAACTTGGTTCTCTATTTGTTTCGCAAATTCCACCATTTCGTATCCTTGACTCCCCATGCCCAGGAAGGTCAACTGCAATGCATCTTGCAGATCCTGAGAGGGCCTTCATGATGGGCATCCAGTCTTCTCCAGTTCCAAGGAACCCATGAAGAAACACAAGAACATTTTTCTGCATCAGCCCAAGTATGAATGAGTGAAGAAGAATTACAAGAAGTAGAACTAACAAAAACAATGAAGTGGCTAATGGGAAGCTTCCTTCAAAAATGAAACAAATGCCAAGAAGTTTTTTAGTCACAACAGCTGCCTGCTAGGCTTAGAAATTATGTTACATCACAGGTAGGTATACCTCTTCACATCCCAGAAAAAAATTGCCACATTAAATTATACAGCTTAACCCAAGTATGTACAAGAATCCAAACCAAAAAAAAAAAAAAAAGATAACTAAAGAAAAGCACCAAGGTGTCTTCCACCTTCCAGAACCTTTGATGAATGATTTGGCAAGTCATCAGGAAGTAAATGAAGTTATAGAGTACTCTAGAGATGTTGGAGGAAATTCAAGGAATCAATGACTATGAAGGATACAAAAGATGGACACCGTATCATAAATTCCTGCACTTACTTCAGTTTTTGGTCCAATCTCTTGTACATTGATGGAAAACGAAAAACCCTCTGAATCAACATTTAACTGGTACCTATAAACTTCTTCCCCAGCAAAACTTCGAAGGATGACCTTGCGGTTGGCTTGAAATTTTGTCAAGACACGGTCAGCATCAACAACAGATGCTTCTATGAAGCTACTTAATGGATTACGACAAATATTCAGAGGTTCGGCAGTTACATCTTCCTTAAGCCAGCGATAAGTTCCAAGTCCATGTGCCATCACAGGGGAAGGTTCCTTTTCCATTGTTCTACATATATCTTCCTTTTGCAGCTCAAGGAAGCACGAGAACTGGACATAGGCTGATAAACCTAGGCTACTCTCAAATGTAGCACTAATAACACTCATCTTGTCCTGCTGCTGAGCCCATCTTGCAATCAATGCTGCATTTTCAAAACCCCCAACGATGCTTGGTTTGATAACCTGGTATGAATTATAAGTTAAAAAAAATAAAAATCAAATCAAATTAGGTTCATGTTACGGATTCCCCCACAATGGTAAAATACATGTTGAAAAGAGCATAGGTACTGCATTGCACAATTTTTTGTTTTTGTTACTGAAGAATCTAAAAAGATGCTTCAGCTTCTATGAACCAATGGTGATAAATAATTTTCCTGTTTCACAAGTAGAAAAAAAGCAACCCCCTAACAGGAAGCAATAAAACTATCAACACGGTATGAAGATCTTTGCATTCTGTACGATCCAAGCTCATCCCTATGCTCAGAAGGTTTACTGGAGTGTTTTTGCTCTTATTACCACCAGGTCCCAGATGACTAAACAATCTGGATAATCCAAAACAAAAATTCAACTAAATTGAGTTCAGCTCTGGTAAGAAAATTTCCTGGTATTTCTGGTCATCTGATTGTCTAGTTCCTTCTCCCAGAATTGTTCTATATGACGCATGCACTACGATAAATATTTTAACTTGCATTACATCCCGCTCCTTCCCATAACTCTGGATAATGAAAATATACTTCCACTTACAACAGCAGCTACTCCAGGGTGAGTGAACTTTGCCAGCTTTTCAAGAGTATTATCTTGGATATTCCCAATGGTTTCATCCAGTGCTACAGCTAGGCCAGTTTGTTCACAGAATTTGACTATCTCATCTTCATCCTGAACAGGTTCCTGAAACAATAAGAGCAACATGAAGACAGCAAAATAACAATCAACCTCAGCTAAGATATTTAAATGGTGAAAATGAAACTACGATGCGAATCAGTAACCTAGTTAAATGAACACGAAGACTAAGATGAACCATACAAATAAATAGTCACTTTGGAAACATCTGAATACTACAATTTTGCATCGTGAGCTAGTCAAAAGAGTCTATGCATTTTCAATCGAAAGGAAATATGTGAATGAGAAAATAAACCTATCATAACCCAATTAGCTGGCCTACAAGAGGTAATGTCAACCTACACTTGTATCATACCTCAATATATTGCAGGTTGCAGTCCACTACAGAGGAAGAAAAACGAACTGCTTCTTCATAGGTCCACTTTCGATTTGCATCAGCACGGAGGTTAATCTCGGACCCCACCTTCTTTCTAACTTCTTGTATAACTCTGGCATCTTCAATAGGATCTTGTCGACGTGCAACCTGTTATTAGTAAAACCATTAGTAGTCCAACTAGTATTTGAGATGGTCCGGGTCTTTAAACCCTTAGGGCCCATTTGCTTGCCCAAAAATATCAACCTTAGGAGGTCTGTTATTATTTTTTATGCTTGGAAATAATTAGTATTGTTAGTTGTAGTTAATTAAGTTTGAACCCTTGTTAAATGCATGGAGTACGTGGTGCCTACCACTGGGCTACCACTCCAATTGCGGAGGTCTTCTATTATTAAAACATCACTATCATTCTAATTAGCCTTTAACTATTGGTCTGGTAGACAAATGGTTTCCAGTGCCAAATTGCTTGATTACATCTCATCTAGAACAATGTGGTCCTTAATTTATACTTGTGAAGCGAAGTCCCACATCGCCGGGTTACCAAAATAATAGTATGAAGTATATAAGCGTGAGGACACCCTCACTTCATGAGCTAACTTTTGGAATTGAGTTCTACTCAAGACCGTGTAACATGGTACTGGGTACCAGAAATGGGTAGAGTGCATGTCTCTGGCCTGCACGTGGCAGGTGCTGCTGAGTAAGCACGTGCGTATGAGGGAGGGTGAGGGCACCCTCACTTCATGAGCTAGCTTTCGGGGTTGAGTTCTATCCAAGACCGTGTAACAATGCTTAGGGATACACTTCTCACTTTTAGCTTTATGGCAGTGAACCCTTCTCCAACAAGTGTAGCAGCAATATCAGCAACATCTTTTGGAGTCCCATCCGAGTCAATAAGAGCACAAATCTGAACGGTAAAAGACCTTTGAGATAGTTTTTCTGTAGCTGCCTCAGGATGGAGTATGTTCAATAAACTGGAACCTTCCCTCGCAGCTAAAGCATTAAGAATGGCCATTTCCAAACCACATCTGACACTTGGGAAGATTGAACCTGGCTATATACCAAGAAAAGAGCTTAACCATTCCATGTGCCAAAATAAGAAGATAAGTAGCAAGAAATTCAACTCAACTTCTACTGTTACCTACTATAACATCTAGATAACAAAACAAAGAATTTACAGAATGATAATTAAGGGACATACCAATATTCCTAAACTGGTCCATATCCAAGAGGAAATTGAGCCCTTCAGCAGAGGCATGAAGCAACTAATCTTTTCTTGTTGTATGACATGAATAAGAAACCTGAGTTGATCTTCGACATCAATCAAGTTCTCTTCATGGATCTCAAGAGGTGCAACCTGCACATATAGTAAGTAGTGCATAAGAAGCAGACGAAGAACTTTTATTCCTGAGTAGAAACGAAAAGAGGAAACATGAAGAAAATAGAAGACATAAGGGCTACTGATTATAAAAAGCAGGAAAATCAACTAAGCAATCAAATCACACAGCTAACTATATTGTTGTTTTCTGGAAAAACCAGAGCCGTTGTTTCTATTCATACAACCTATACAACTAGTACTTAAAAATAAGAAACCCATTAATCAGTAGCTATAGCCACAAATCCTTGTTATCCAATTCTAAGAACAATAATACCCTTTAGCTACTACTCAAGTCATATAAGGTTTTTCCATGAGGGATTACAAATATCATGTTTACTTTGCAGTGCTCAATATCTTGATTAACTTGGATAAACACTACACATAAAACCCAGTTCGTAACCTGTAGAGCAGAGATGATAATCCTTTTATTTCAGCAAGGGAATTAAATTCTTTAAGTTAAAGATGAAGCTCTATAATTTGATAATAATTTCAACATTCACTGATAATAATTTCCAAAATTCAATGGAACGACTTTGAATCGTACTTATCTTGAAACAAAAGGCAGATCTCAAACAATGGATTAGATCTACATGCTAACTCCCTTCCTTGGATATGTTACTGCTATCCTTTTATTTAGTTAAATTCTTTGTCACAACTTGTGTGTTGTGACTATTTACTTTCAATATTATACTAGCAGGAGAGACAGCAAACATGATATCCGCTGATGTTTTCCATCCAAAACACTAACCTCGCCAAAGCCCACACTTCCATCTTCAAGAAACAAAGCTATAATAAAACCTTCTCTGTAGCAGCTTAGAGAGTCATATGTTGCAGAAGTTGAAGTCGGTGGGGCATATAGCTTGATTCTGTCCCAACAATAGTTTAAACAACATAAGTGGTACATTTCTGGAGTTGAAGGCATCTTTAGAACTGAGTACATCAAGTAAAACTCACACCTATAAAGGGAGTATTCCATTTTACCGATCCCAATGAGAAAGGAACCAGCAAACATACAATCTGAAGTTGAAACCCTTGAAACAAGGGCCAAGGCATTATCTGCTGCTTGACATGCAAATCGTCTCAACTTACTGAGAGGTGGAGGAAGATGAGTTAGTTGGGCAAGTAGGTAGTACAGGCAAAAAGGTAAACATTGAAGCTATGGTGTAATCTGACAACCTGTGGAAAGTAGCATTTGCATCAATACAACTGTCAACCTCTATGATCCAATCAATTTCCTCCTGTTGAGATGTAAACAAAGCTTCTTGCAATTCCATTTTCGTCTCCACTTTCACATGCTTCAAACTGCACAAATTTCCATTTTCTCAATCTAAGAGACAAGAACATATTCAGTAGTAACACAAATGACATTGAAAAACTTGAGAAACCTTTATATGGTGAACCATTCACATATAGACATCTCGCAAAAGCGAAATACACATGAGCGATCAACTCTAAACCATCAGCGCAGGAATAGTTTAGGAAACTAAAAGTATTAGATAGATTCTGGGTTTGCTCGCTCTGTAGGGTTTTGTTTTCTTTTTTGTTGATGATGTGACTATTATTTATTCCAATAGTCACAATATACTGTCCATGCTTCAACTATTTGCGAAAAAGAAATCTTTTCATCGTTTTCTGGAAAAGCAAGGACGCCCTAGAAATGATGCACTTGAGCACACATTAACAGACTTTATTCAGCAGATAGAATGCTGATTCCAAATGTGTGTAACATAAAGGTTTTGTATGTGTGCACACGTGTGTAATGTAAAGGTTTTGTGTTGACAAGAGCACAGAAATTGATTTGGGTCTGTAGGCCTGCCCTTTCTGATGCCTTTCGGCTTTGATTTGGGGGCATGGTTCTGCAGCAAGATGTCCCTTAGCTCCTCGGTTTTGGAGGTTTATGGGGGCCATTATTTCAGTGGTATTCTGAGAGCAGCCACTTTGTGCAAATTTTGCCAAAGGTTAGGTCTGTTTCCAATCATCCCCGCCCATACCCCCAATGATTAGAGACTAGATGGGTTCTGCTTGTTATTGTTGTCATAAGGTATGCATATGCATAACTATTTCCAAAAAGTTGGTATATTGCATAGTTGGAAGTGTGTGGCGGATGTAATCCCAGCAGGTGGGATATTACTCGTCCTATGCTAATCTGTGGGATTATATGCCCCCTGTCTGTTGATGTAGCTTGCCAACCAAGGCCTTAAAGCATAACTGATAAATTCAAAGTGCATAGCTATGCGCAGATTACCAAACAGACAACCATGTGCCAATTTAGGTGTTAGAACTCTTACCCATGGGACACGCACAGGTTCTGAATTGAAACATTGTGAGAAGTGTAGAAATACTGATCCAACACTTTTTTGTCAGTTCTATCTGCAATAGGAAGGAGACTGAAGATTGCCCCACCATGATTGTTCATGACAAGAATTGTCATCGGCTTCCGGCAGATCCTTCAAGAGACAACTTCAATATAGTGAGAACACTGTAGCAATAGCACTCTCTTAACGAAAGCATAAGTAGTTACGTTTACCATGTTTAATTAATGGAATAAGAATCAATGGAGAAGGAAAACGTGAGAAGACAAGCATTCCTGCCATGGCCTTAAGAAAGTTTGTAGGAACATAGACAAAAGGAGTCATAATTTCCCGACAGTTTCCTATGATAAATTGACTTAGAATTCCTAGCACACAACCAACACAAAAGCATTATCCTCCAACAGATTTTTACAGAACTAAATAAGAGAACTTATTACCTTTGTGTCAGGAGTGCCAACCCATTTGTATCATGCAGAAAAGAAACATCTCCAATCACACAAGTTACCTGCACATGATCAAAGATGTTCTTAAAATTGCAACACTCACAAAATCACAAGAATGCCAAGTACTGTTGACGTCAAGGCGAGTAATTATTTTACTGAAAGAAAATTTCTTATAAAACTGTCATGCAATCTTATCACTACAAATAGAAAGAAAAACAAAATGTAATGACTTGGTTACAGAAGGTTGAAGGCATCTAATGTTGAGAAAGACTAATGTTTTCTTTCGTGTCAATTATACTGTTTATTGCCACTACGATATCAAGATATTGGTCTTAGCTAAAAATACAGTAACATACTAACATGTACTATCCCCCCATAATAAGGACTTCACCAAAAACAAAATAAAAAATAAAGTGTAGGATTCGCAGTCAACTGGAAATCTCATATCTTTACATGGACAATGAATTTGAACGTTTCTTGCATAGTGTTTGAAAATTTTATAAGCCCATTCTGTCATTACATGCAGCAATATGAGAGTCATCCAACCTAAATAGACCAAACTGACAGAGATTAGCAACTAGAAAAATAACATAAAACAGCTTCTTTTAAGATCCTTCAATACTCACTCGTTTGTTACATCCTACAGCAAAACCAATAGCTGTGCTAAGCAAACCATCAATGCCACTAGCTCCTCTGTTCCCAGCCACCTGTATCCAGTGACATGGTAACTCTAAGCTTAACACCGCAGCAACATTATTAGTACACTGTTCCCAGTTACATCCATACATGTCTGCATCGCGTATGGGCATGCTGTTCCCAACAAATATAGCAGACTCACAACGAAACGTTTCCGGAATAACACGTACAACATAGGGTTCAGTCAAGGAGTATTCCGAATGGATCAGAAATGATATCTCCCACGCAACCTAGAAAACATGGAAAAGGAAACTTTAAAATTTCCAACCTATCATTCAACAGAGTAATAAAATCAGGCATTATTCACGGACTTGTGTACTCTTATAAAAGATTGTGGGCAAGGGTATTTCCTAAAGGAATCCTAGGTGGGATCCAGAATCTTCTTCCTTCTTTTTCTTATTACGATGGTGTTTGTTAAGGTAGTCTATTGTTGGTTAATGTAGCCGGAGATTCGAGAAAAGATGGAATAGGAAGACGTGTTTCCAGAACAAACAAGATACAGATTGAGAAGGGGGAGTTAGCAAAGTTAACAAGGTTGGAATGGGCATACGAACGTGCTAATGGTCAAAAACTTGGTTAACCAACCCAACTTGAGTTGCACCCTAGTCCAACACGTCAGACCCCATATTTAGCAAGGTCTAGAGTCAAAAGGAGAGGAAAATCAAACATGTCATCAAGTAGCGGAGATTGTAAAGAATAAACCACAGATAGAGAAGAAATACCATTTTATCGACAGCCTTTAGAAAACCACACCATCTGCTGCTGATATGTGGTATGTTAGCTTTGATCAGACAATCAGAAAATTGTGTAATGGTACTCTGAATCCTGTGAGTTACAATGTGTGAAGGATCGTGGCGACTTGGATGGTTCTCCACTAGAACATAAGCACATGGAAAGCAGTCCTCTAGCATCTGAGAAATTCGCTTGCTTGTTATCCTACTTCCAACCTGTTAATTTAATGCAATTTAAAATTACCAGCAAGAGTCGGAACATAAAAGGGCTGACGAGAACCCAAATTCTGAAACTAGTAACAAAAAGCAAACTAACATACCAAAAACAAATATCAGTACATTGCCTAAGCCTTTGGAAAGCCCACACAAGTACAGTCCCTTATTGTTAGTCAGTAATTCCATTTTGCTGCCCCATAATGTTAGTCATTTTTTGGAAAAGCAGAAGATAAATTAGGTAAAATTGCTCTCTTGCACCACATTTTTAAATTGGAAGGTTGAAGTTTTTAAAGTGCAATCGTTATGTTTACTAAAAATGTTGGATTCCCCATATTGGATCAACAAAAAAAAGGACAGAGGAATAATGAAAAATTAGAGAAGAAATGAACCTGAACAATCACATCAGCATGTGCCCAACTCCTAACTGAATCGGAGAGTAGAGAATGATCCAGATGATCAATAAATAAAAGGTTTTCCTCCGCTTTAAAGTAAGTGGAATACTTTCTCAAACGTAAACCTGACAAAATGTCGGCAACAACTGGCCATGAAAGGTGCTTAGCCAAGAGAAGTGCTGCCCATATGTCATCCTCTCTATGAATCGCACCAATTACTAGAAGCCCTCGGTTCGCCTCCTGAATCACTTCAAGAACCTCTGTCATTTGGTTGTTAGTACCATTGCATCCATAAGAATACTGCAGTTGGATATAGTTCGTAAATGGTTGAGCACTTGACATCCAAAAATCCAAGCCTTTTAAACAGCTCAACATCCACTGTCTTGAACTGTTATCCAATGGTTCCCTAAAAGGACAGTTGATGTGAACAGGACCGTAGGGTGAACTGGTCGCCCAATGAACAGCAGAGTCAATTGTAGTAAGAACAACCCGTGCAGCAATAGAATCAGTGGGTGCTGGAAGACCATAGAAGAACCGCACAAAGGGACCAAAATGGTTGACCTATATTACAAAACTGACAGAAGTGATCATGGGAACATTAGCAGAATATATACAGTGAAGTACATTACTGTCATGTTTTTAAAACCGGCCCAGACAGGCTGGTTGGACCGCAGACTTGTCCAAGAACAAAGTCGGGCCAACCCAACAGAACAGTTTAGGATAAGATACTGTCATGAACTATTCAAACAGTCCTATTACCAGCAAACTGTTCATACTATTGACAGGTATACTGAACCAGTCGGGTGTGAAGCTCCTAGAAACACCCTTGCAATGGGGAAAGCATCCTAATCCACTTATCTACCTTCAATCAATCAGAGAGTTTACACTACTTTGGTCATCTACTGTGTTGGATGATTCCCTGAAGAAAAGGATTTCCAATTTTTAGAGTCAGAAGTTCTCTCTCTTTATATGCCAATATGCCTGGTCCGAATGCCCACTGTGTTCACTATGCTCTGTTCGTTATCCCCACACAGCTTAATTGCCCATCTTGCATGCCGCTAGCCGGCGGTTGGACCGTAGACTTGTCCAAGCATCAGTCGGGCCAACCCAACAGAACCATCTCGGATAAGAAACTGTCTTGAACCGTTCAAATGGTCGCATTACCAGAGAACCGTTCAAATGGTCGCATTGCCGGTGAACCGTTCAAATTATTGACAGGTCAAGTGAACCAGTCCGGGTGTGAAGCTCCTAGAAACACCCTTGCAATGGAGAAGATGTCCTAAGCCGCTTATCTACCTTCAATCAAATAGAGAGCGGTCATCTACGGTGTTGGATGATTCTCTAGAGAAAAAGATTTCCACATTTTAGAGAGTCAGAAGTTCTCTCTTTATATGCCAATATGCCTGGTTCGAATGCCCACTGTGTTCGCTACACTCCGTTCATTTTTCCACCATAGCTTATTCACCAGTCTTGCATGCCGCTAGCCTGCTGAAAAATGCAAGGGCCCTAAAAAGTTGTCCTTTTCCAGCAGATTTTGAAGCATGACAAAAGAAAGATTCAAACTCTGAGATAACAATCTCTTTCAAGGAAAAAAATGCAATTTTTCCTAGTCTTGTTGAATTTGCTGAAAAAGGTCCAACACTCTACGGTAAAAAAACTTCACCATGCAAACAAGAGGCCTCAAGAATAGTATTCTGAGCAATCTAACGACGTTTTTTAGGTAACTTTAAAAATTTTGTACTCATTTTTTTTATGACATAAACTTCTCTATTCATTTATCATGTCAAAGTGTTATTATGGTTGAGTCAGGTTGACCCCCGGCCATACGAGTGACCCAGCTGCTCGGCCCCTTAGCAGTTTTCAAAATATTGCATTACATCATAAAATGAAAGCTAATGGTTACCATGGTATAATCATAGTTATTAAAAACCTACAATACGGACACCTATACTACGATGTGTATCATCTCTTTCAAAAAACTATATGTATCACACCCAGAATCCTTTTTCATACATGCATAAAAAAAGGGTACATGATATTTATCCCTATTTGATTACTATCTCAATGGCAAAAAGTATGGAAAGATTATGGCATTCGATGCCTGTCTAGAACACAAATCATCACCTAATGGCTTTATTGAGTGCACCCAGAGAAAAGGAAAGGGAAAAGCAATAAAGCGAGATATTGAATATAGAACAATGAAATAACTAGAGAGTCTCTAATTGTCAGCAAGGTCAAACAACCAGTTCATTGAAGAAATGGAGTCAATCAACATTTCTAACCAGAGAATTACATACCTAACCTAACCTAGAACCTTTGTATAGAGGAATCGTCCTCCAAAAATCTCAGCCATGGAGGCTGAAACAAACAGAGTTCAGGATAGAAAAGCAAAACCTACTGTTGTCATCCATGTACTTTTTTTTCAAATTTGATACGTAAAAAAATTATAGTGTAAAGGAGGGGTGAAAATGTCAGAGAACTAAATACTGCATAAGAAAGAAACAATAATTGAAAAATAACATACATATTGACACACCACAAGACCCAATAGAACACTTTCTGTGATATTTGGTAAGTCTTCTTAACAGGGTCATGAATAAAAAAAATCCAACAAAGTTGTAGCCCAAGCCAAGTTCAGAATGCTGAATCAGGGAGAATTAGAATATATGGGTTTTTAACTCGTTGAAGTAGAAAGGTAAGACTGACCCAGTACGAAAGAACTTGCATCATTCTCCTTTCTCCTCAAAATCAATAGTCCCTGAATCCTAATACTTCATCAAAGTTCGGCCAAAGTACACACTTTTTTTTTCTAAACTCTTCTTTCTCTCAATACTGTAATTAATTGAAAGTGCAAGTCCTTCATGCTCATTCACTTGAAGGCATAACAAGTTCTTTGCTATGAAATTGCTTGAAATGACAGCATATGTGTTCAACCATAAGCTACTTAAGCTATGTATCTCAAAGAAGAACAAAAGAATAAAAGAGCACCAGAAACTTCAGCAAAGGTTGATGTTTACAGTATGCCCACGAGCATTAATGGAACGGTAGAATTACTGGAGACCGAATAGGGAAGTCTAATCAATTTACTACATAATTATTCACCTAGCCAAGCCCAGTGCCTATTTGTAGGAAACATCGACCCATATCTCAGCAGTAAAGGGAGATAATATATAGAAATCACAAAACAAGCAAAAAGCTACCATTGCTTTCCACATAGAGGCCTGCATAAACTATGTGATACATATGAAGTACAGAAAAAGAATGGATAACATAAAATAAAATAAAAAGCAGCAACCACCATAAGCAATGAATTCCCACTCACTGAAATAAACCAATGGTCAACTAGGGTAACAACGGGGAGGGAATACCAGTCTACCTGGTTGATTGCTTGGTTTGCTCCAGCATCCTGCAGCTCTGGAGGACGGTCTGCAGTAAGTAATATAAGTGGCACAAAGTCTTGGCTCGCCTCCACAACCTAAGCAATGCCATTTAATATAAATTGCATTAAAATAAAAAGTTAAGCATTGCAAATGGCTATTCAAGAAAACATCCTTTGGAGAGGAATGAGATGCTAAGAGACAGGGAGGAGCAGGTCCTCTCTCTCTCTCTCACCCACTGGTTAAAAGGAAAGAAGATCAAATTTTCAAGAAGGATGAAACAAGTTGGTATAGACTACAGAGGCTGGAAATAATCAAGGTGTCATGATAGGAAAAAGAAGGTGGTTAAGCTGAGGGCTTAATTTACACCCAACTAAATGACCCAAAAAGTAGCAAGAACTGAGTTAGTTACTTAGTTATAAAAAATATGCAGGTAAATAGCACTGAATATAACTCACAGCAGGAAGAAGATTTGAAACTGCAGTGCCCGATGATGTTATGACTACTGCTGGTTTATGAGAACCTCTGGCAAAACCAACTGCATGAAATGCTAGTGAGCGTTCATCATAGCATGCAATACAAGTTGTCAAGGGGTGACTAGAAGCAGCAATAGCAAGTGGAGACGACCGCGATCCGGGGGCTATACAAAAGTACTAGAAGAAGAAAAAATCAGACACATGTACACCAACAGAGATAGAATGCACAATCAAAAAGTCTTACCGTCAAACCAAGTCGAGAGCATTCTTCAATTATAAGAGACGCCCATAGCGAATTGATATTGGGATAGTTTTCAAGAGAGTGATGCCTTCCATTGACATCATCCAGCTATCAATAGAAAAGAAAAGAAGACTGAACAACCTTGAACTAAAACGGAGTCTCATCAAGAGCCAATGCTTACTAACATTGCTAGCACAAACCTCTAACCAAAATGTTGAGCAAATATAACTAAAGCAAAGTTGATGGATGATATGTTTTCTAGAATACCCTGCCAAAAACAAGGCTGCGATGACATGCAAGCATGGGAATAAAAGGTAATCAAAGTCTTCACGAAAGTAAAATTAAGGTACGAAAAAAGATTTAGTGAGCATATTCAATATACAATTTACAACTATAATACTAAGATATAGCTTGTACAAATATATTTAGAAAATTGTTGCAGAATGAATATACCAATTCACAAACATAACAGTGACATACCATGTTACTGGCGATTGCCAGAGTAGGTGAAAGCCTGGCCAAGAACTGACATGAAGATGAAAGCTCTGACTGCGAGGAAGATCATGAAAAGCCTCAGGTTGAATTGGAGAATAGAGAACTTCTCGCCGAGCAACAATGTGAATATTTTGCTATCCCAGCAAAAATAAGAATCAGGTTAAAGGCGATACCAGTGCCGTAGGACCGTTCCCAAGATCCCCTCCACCGATTGAGTTAGCATTGATGCACACCTACAAAATCACCTTGATCTCAGTAAGCTACCGAAACTGTGATAGTGCTAGGGGGCAATCACAAATGAAAAACTGGGGTATCTTCAAAGGTAATCTCGTCTTCCAGTTTCATAGATAATTCCGATTTGGAAGCCAACTTAAAGGCGAGCTAGAGAGTAATAATATACTGAACCACGAAACTGGATTTCTGAACTCATATTTGAAGTTAAAAACATAGGGCCACTGTCAATACAAAAAGCTATGTCATGTTCAACAATAGAGAAGAAAAAGGCAAACAGTGCAAGTTGTGTAAATGAACATCAGACAAAATAAAAAATGGAGAAACCATACCAATTGGGTATTTGTATCCCCGACCACATTGAACTTTTTGAGAGTAGATCTGATGCATTTAGGATAGAATTTCTCCGTGGTGGGCAACACATAATAAGTGGCCTGAAAATAGAAATTCAACAGAAAAAGAAAAGAAGGCATAATAAGATGGACATGAAAATATCACAAGTTCACAACCATGTCGAGGAAGCGCATAGAAACAACTTACTTCAAATCAATGCTACTTAGTTTTGTTCTAAGCTACAATAGCTCAGCAACAATTTCATATTGCAAATAGCTTCATTTGAGTGGAAAGGCTTTGAACTTCATCTAAAGGCCAGAAACAATACATTGTTTTCGAAACCTTTACAGAATATGGCGTGCTACATAGTGAATGGTGGCCAATATCTTAGAGCGTATGAAATTAACCAAACCCAGTGCGAATATTTTTAGAACTTGACAATACAAGGCTTGCTAGGGTCGGCATTACCAGCAGGTCAAACCTAAAGCTATTTGAAGTGAATGTCAAAACATTCCTATAGCCTGCAGATTATTTATAAAGTATTATCTTTTCAAGTATAGTAATCTTTTCAAGTATAGTAAAGGGAAGGGATAACACGTGAGAGATGAGAACTTCAGAACACCTGGTAGAGAGCTAACTCGTAAGACTGAATGGCCTCCTCAAATGTTTTAAGGAAAGAGTCATGCCACACCAATGTTGCAGCTAGTGTAGAAATACCTTCAAACTCGTTTAACTCAATCTGTTGAAAAGTATTCTCATTTCAGAAACGTATACATGTGCAGAGCAGCTCTCCACTGGGGAAAAAAAGGAGAACACAACACAACTCAATAAAGACTATAATCAAAACTCCAAGCTTGAATGCAAAATTATTTACTAACAACAGTATAAGAACAATGATATGTTGTAAACTTTAAGGTTACAAGGGATAAAAAAATGGATGCAGGCGATGACAGTTACAGGAATAAGAGTCAAAATTACCTCAGGTATGAAAAGGTAGAACGAACCTCTCCGATGCTTCATGGAAGATAAGTTCAAATCAAAATCGACATCCATAAAACCATATGCCGATATAAGGGATGAATGGGGTGAATCTGATGGGAGATAGCTGGAAACAAAAAACAAAAAATGTGTCAACTCCTTTGCACCAATCCAATTGGACTTTCTATCCCCTATTTATAACAAATTTATTTAACAATATAATAAACAGAAAACCAATATCCATCTTATGGCGATTATGAAACCATCTCTCTCCTGCAATATAGGTCCAAAATATATGCATTAATGCACCTTCCATACAAGGTAAAAACAAATTGATGCTTTACTTCAATTTACAGGTGGCAAATCATGCACTTGTTGAGTGCAATGTATGACCATAGTGTACTATACAAAGCATGAAAAGCGAATTTCATAGACACTTCCATACATGTTTACCGAAGAAAAAAAGAGGAACATACAAGTTTACCGAAGAAAAAAAGAGGAACATTCAGTTCAGAGAGAGGGAGGGGGGGTGTAAAAATGATAGAAGGAACGATGAAATTAACCTTCCTAGGGAACTCCACTCTCGTGAGGCACAAGACGACCCCTTGAAGATGATTGCAGCACCAATACCAAAAACGCCCCGCACTCCACCCAGAGAAAGAGACCTGAGTGTTTGATTATCCTTCTCCTTTGAAATGAAAAACTGAGGAAATACTCCAGATGACTTAGGTTGGCAGCAAAACCAATTCAAAGATTTTGCACTTGGGGGCACAGCAACCTGCAAATGCAAAATCACATCACAGGACTCCATACCCAAGTTTTCCCGCCAACTGGCAATTACCTGTGTTAGTAATTAGTATAATATTCTGGAGTTGGCTTCTCATCTGTTGAGAAGAAAACTGCACAGGTTGCAGTTGGTTGTTTTTGGGACTCATCAGGAGTCCACTTTGATGATCGGAGCTGTTCACTATTTAGAGCTTGTCAAGACCATCAATCATGTTGAAAATCATGTTGATCAGATTGCGATAAGCATCAAATGAAAATATATACATCTTGACGTATCTTTTAAGGAGTCGGTTTTATACAGGGTGCAAAGTTATTTTTTGTCTCAAAATAAATGCATCATATACTGTTTGAGATCCGATCAATATGATGATGCTAAGGATTGGAGTTTGGAATATTAGAGGTCGTAATGACTCCTTGTAGCAAAAAGAAGTTTTTAGAATGGTTGTTGTTCTCAATAAATTTTACAAAATGAACCATTTGGATCATAAAGTGGACCCGGCATGGCCCCGCAAATTGACCAACTGCACCTTGTGAAGATAAAGTATCCACCAGAGTAAAGCATATCACTAATTAATTCTCATTATGATGCAGCCTGTTTAGAAATAATAAAAGGAGTCCCAATACAGCCACACCATCTATATCCACATGCTATACAGTATACACTACTCCCTCCTCCCAAAATGATAGTCCAGTTTGCAAAACATAAGTTAAAAATAATACCTATTTCGAAGAAAAAGTTCAAACTTTTTTCATGAATTAAAAGAACAAATTGATATCTAGTAAATTTCTAAAAAAAATTTAATCTCTTGAAAAAAAAAATGCATTATTTTTAACCTACCGTTTTGCAAACCAGACTATCAATTTTTTTGGGAGGGACAGTTAACTTTTTAGTACGTGTGCCCGTACTTACAATTAATCAACATACCTACATGTCCGTCCATACGTGGGTCAGTGGATTGCAATGCGCATTCACTAAATACCAGAAAAATTTTAAAAAAAATTTGTTCAATTCCCTGCCATTCCAGTCGAATAAGTGAAATAGATAAAGATTGATCTATTTCACTTATTTTCATTTTAATATTCCTCATCCCACCATATTTCATTTGAATAAGAGGTACATGCCCAATCGATAAAGTGTTTGAACATTTTCAAGAAGAAAAGCATTCTTATAATGTGACTAATTAACCAACCAGCAAAACTACTTCTTACAAATAGTAGGAGATAATTGCATTTTGATTGAGTTATTGATAATTGATATAAGTAAAAACGAAGAAAGTTAAGGTACACAAAAACCCTTCCTTTTATTATTGGGTATGAAATAAAAGAAAAACTAGCAATTGGGTATTCATCAGTTGCATTGAAAGGTGTACCTGAAATCTATACATGCCACGCACGGAAGGAGGAGGGTTGGACTTCAATTCCTCAACGGCGTCTTTAATCTTCTTCAATCCTTGCTCTAGCGTCAATGCGGGCGGCAGAGTACGCGTAATGCAGGTTGTCACCAGTAATTCTGCCTCATCGGCTTCCAACAACTCACCCTCTTTCACTAAACAGCCTCCAATAACCTACCAAAAAAAAAAACTAAGAAATACACCTACCAAGCATCAAAAACTAAAAAAGAACAAAATTATAACGAAAAGGAAGGTGAATTACCTTGAAATTAGGGCTTCGACGGCGGCGAAGAAATGCGGAATGGTGGAGAGAGCTGAAGTTTGTGAGGGGCCTCGAGATGAGGGAGGTGGGGGTAGGAAATTGGAGGAGAGATAATGGAGAAGGAGAGAGAGTGGTCGTGTGAGATGGATTGAATTTCGCCATTATCATCGTCTCCGGCGCCCGGCGGAGAGGATGATGGGAGTCTAGGAGGAGATGGCAAAAAGATTTGGCGGTTGAGACTCAGTGCATGGATGGGTGGGGTCCGGGGATATGATGTGGGGTGGTGTTGGATTTTATCTGGTACTATTTAAAAAGTCCAATGACAGGATCTGACTTGGAGGAAGGCCAAAACCCACCCCACTTTAAAAAGTCATTTCCCTCCCATTATATAATCTCACCCCCTACCTACAAAAACCTCTTTCTTGTTAATTGAGCATAATTGAGGCAGATTCCAACTTAAGACGCACGGAGGATAGCCTCTGTCGCTCTGCGGCAAGCAAACGTATCATCCAGACCTCCGGACAAAGAAAGAAACCCAGGCGAAGGTTCATCTCCCGCCCCAAAATGAGTGCGATGATTTTGGGTGGGTTGATCCACCCATGTGCAACGAGTCTACCCAAATAATCCCCGGGCTACTGAGAAAGATCAACCTCCGGAGGCAACCTAATGGCATGCAAGGCAAGGAGAGGAAGCTGACGGAATCTTTTGCAGCCGGTGGTGGTGTCTTGGGTCGTGATTGTCATTGTTTGGTGCCTCTAGTAATGGCATGATAAACTGGGAAGGGAGTCTTTGGTAGTAGTGTTATTTTGGTAGGGAGTAATGGTGTTTTGGTAGTACTAATCTTTGTATTGGTTGGTAGATAAATAAATTAATGGTCTTTTGGTATGTATGTAATGCCAAGGCATGGCTTCCTATATCAATATATGTACTGCTTTCTTTCTAGACAGATAGCACAACAAAACAGATAACACAAGACAAAAAGAGACAAAATTGAAAAGTACAAGACAATATTGAAAAGCAGAAGATAATATTGAAAAGCAGATCCCATTATCATAACCATAACCAAAACAAGCCATAACCATAAGACCATTGTTTGCACAGTCAAAGTACATTCATCCATAGGTTGTCAAAACTACCAACCATTCATGCAGTCATAACTACCAACTATTCTTTCAGTTTGGCAAAACCTGGCCATCCATAAGCTATTACATTCATCCATAGCTTGTCAAAGTACCAACTTAGTTATCTAGTACAATGATCCAAAAGACAGTCAAATACAAAAGAGAATAATAGAATGGACATTTGCAGCTTCACAAAAAAGGGGTTATAGAATATACTGATGTAGCTTCACTAAGGTAGCACCACAGAACCAGTTTCACTCACACTTGCATTGGGTTGGACAGTCCTTTTCATCTACAGATTTACAAATCAACTATGGTTACTGAATGCAGTAAAATTTGTAAGAGAAATCTATTGTTCATTGGTACTTACAGTTAGTTTAGAAGGCCTTGTTGGGTTCTTCTTACCAAAACTCTCATTAGTGACCTGCAATAAGAAAGATAAAAAAAGGAATCAATTTCGTAGATACATAATAAATAACTTTATGGAATCACATAAGAAATGACAATGAATTACTTACATTTAATACAGACATCACAACTTGGGTTGGAGCATTTGCTATAGCAGGAGCAGTTGTTTGGTCTTCTCCCCCACTGGTTGCTGTTGCATTCTTATTTTTGCAAGTCATTTTGTTATGGCCCACCTTACCACATAGCTTACAAGTCATCTTGATCCCTTTTCTCCCAAGTTTTGTAGGGTCTAAAGGCTCCTCTGGTTCCCTCCTTCTTGCCTTCTTTGGCCTTCCAAGCTTCTTCTCCACATCAGGTGGGAGAAGTGATGGGTTGTTAGTTTCTGGTCATAGATCCCTTCCATTGATGGGGTTCAATAGATGACTATAGGTCTTTAGATAAGTTGGTATCTTATAACAGTCATGCACATATTCATAGATATCATGATCCAAATAATTAAGAGTTGCAATGGCATGTGTGCATGGGATACCAGACAACTCCCACTTTCTGCAGCCACAACTTCTGTGGGTTATGTCAACCTTGTACTGCCCATTATTAGGACCTACCACCTCAAACTGGTCACCTCATTGCCACCTTGGAATCCACCCACTTGCAAATGTCTTCAACTTTTCAATCCTCTTGTACACTTTAGGACACACTGGCAATGTACACTTCTTCATTGCATCTCTCTTCTTTACCACTGTCTCCATCAAAATCAATCTTATGTTCTCCAACATGGTGATTATGGATTTGTCCCTGGCCACTAAAATGCTGGAGTTAAAACTCTCACACAAGTTGTTAAGTAGAATGTCACACCTGGGATAAGTGGAAAAGTGAGATCTGCTCCAGTTGACTGGGGGCCTACCAGTTGTATGCATTTTTGTCCACATCTTGCATCTCTTGCATTGCATTCTTGAAAGAGGGCATTGTACTTGCCCTTGCTGCCTTCCACAGTATATCTTTAAGTGCCAACCCTTTAAAATTCCCCTTGAAGTTGTTGTAGAGGTGCCTAACACAAAACCTGTGGGGAGCATTTGGTAATAAGGTGTGGACAGCTTCAATTAAACCCTTTTGCTTGTCACTCATTATTGTGAAGGTGTGAGAGTTCACTATGTTTAGATCGGAAATCATCAGTCCAATAAACCATTCCTGTAATATCCCAAATTTTCAAAAAATAAAATTTGTGATATTTGTAAATATTAATTTTCCTAATTTAATTTTACACAATTTTAAATTTAGTTGACCATTTGCGGGTCTCTTATTTATTTAGTTAGTTATTTATTTATTTATTTATTTTTCCTTTAGACGAGTTAGTGCTCGAGGTGCACAGAATGATTTCAACCGACTTGTCACCAGTGGGCCCGGACGAACGGCCAGAATAATGTGCGTAATGCGGAGGATGATTTTGAGCTACACAAATGACACTAGCACGACTACTACAGTTGTGGGACCCGAGTCAACCAAATACGCTCACCTGGCGAGCGCATCGTAATGCGTGTTCTACTTTCAAGATTTTTCCAAACGATTCGAGCACACGGACGCGTTGCCCACGATTTTCAAATTCACGAATAATTTGGTAATTTTCCGAGACCGAAACCCTGACGATTCGAACAGTGCTTGGAGTAAATTATACTGCGTTATATCAGGGTCGTAATTAGCGCCTCACCATTCCCCCACGGTTTGCTAACCACCACTCATCCCACCTACTCACACTCCACCTAACTCGCCACATTTCACCCTACCTACCACACTTCACTCCTACCTACCACCCCATTTCCCTACATAAACCCATCACCCCTTTCCCCTCATAATTTTCAGCAGAGCAAGAGGGAGAGATTGAGAAATTCTGGAAAAGAAGAAGAAAGGAGGAGAAGAAGAGAAAAAGAGGAGAGAGATCGCCACCACATTTTTCAATTCTCGTCCATAACACGCATCCATTTTCATGGCCAATTTCCTCCTAGTTAAGGTCGTTTTTAGGCTTAGGTTTCTAAACAAAAGTTGTAGAGGGTGTCGAGTACTTCGATTTCGGTATAAGAATCATCCAAATCGGTTGAGTTTTGAGTGAGTTATAGCCATCCAAAGTTCAGTAAAAATCTCGGGTACATTTTCCAGACAGCTCTCTGCTCTTCCGTAAATCTCCATTTTTCTCCTCATTAAAGTGGATTTCGGGTTTAGATTCCTTCACGAAGATTGTAGATCACTTCAAGCTCTTCGTTTTAGGTTAAAGAATCACTCAAAACGGTTGAGAAATGACCACGTTATTGCGGCCCGAAGTTTCTGGTCTAGTCAAACCGAGCAGCTCACTGAACCTTTACAAATCTTCAGTTTTCTCATTGTTGGAGTGCGTTTTAGGCTTAGACTTCTTCATCAACGTTGTAGAGAACTGCGAGAGCTTCGTTTTAGACACAAGAATCGCTGGAAACGGACGAGGTTTGAACCCGATATCGCGGCCCAAAGATTCTGTTCGCAATGGAGTTCTTCATTGCCACTCGAAATACCACCGGACTTTACCGTCGAGCTTTTCGTCCGGACCAAAGGTAGAAACCTCTTATCCATTAACCCTAAGTATATCTAGTAGCCTTAGACTTGATATTGGGGCTTGCAATGAGCCCGAACGAAACGAAACCAAAATGTGAAATGGGTCGAGAAACCCACAAAACCGATTATGGCCGTAAGGCCTAAAGATGGTTAAAGTTGATTTGTTTTAACAAGTGATGATGTGTATGGTTATGTTGTTTGACTGATTATTCATGTCCATTATGATTTGTTTCGTTGTCATAATCAAAATCTATAATATTGATGTTTGTTTCGATGTACTCCGTCGATTAAATTGTAGAATGTTATGTAATTCATTTAGATTAGTAAAGTGAATCTTTGTTAGTAAACTTGATCATAATCTATTATTGATACGTTAGCTTTGGTAAATTACTAAAATGTCCTTCATTGTGAATTACCAATTTGCCCTCGTGCATAGTTTTACCTTACAAAAAGTCCCGAGCCTAATGAAGCTACTAGATTTCGTCTCTACACTTGAATGAAGTACAACATCGACCCTATATTTTTTATGAATCACATTTATGACCCTTAAACTCTTTGTACTCAAACTCGTGTATTACCTGCGATATGCGTAGTGACGCGGGAACACCATAAGTCGTGTGTTTTGCCATGGATTTATTATGTGGTTATGTGAACCCTTGAAATGTCATTATCGTCTTACTTTTCTTGTTAAGATATTGTTATTGCTTTGCTTCGCTTGTGGTATTATATTATCGGCAAATTGTTGGATTGTTAGAATGGACAACTAGGTTCCCGGGTTGGGTGATCGTGCGCGGTTATCACATAGACGATAAGGTTAATGGAAAAGTGAATTGGAATCGATTATTGGGGAGTCACCCCGAGATTTGTTGATTGGCAGTCAGCCAAGTGATGAATTGATTATGGGGAGTCACCCCGAGATTTGTTGAATGGCGATCGACCAAGTGATTTCGTTTTGGAGGAATATTTGGCGGCTGCCAGAGTTCGAAACCCTAGGATATGACAACTGTGATTACTTCATTTGAATTACGAGGCGTTAAAAGGGTGGATGTATTATAGACCGAGTCACGCTATATACCTACAGGAGCGCGGTTGTCACTCGTAGCCCAAAGGGTACGGTCCCTGGAAAATTCATCCTTGTGAGGCTACCGACGGTTGGATTAAGTATGTAACTTATACCTTCCGTCGGGGCTCCCAATCCGGGGCAAGCAAGGGGGGAGTACATCACGGATTGGTCATAGTCCTTAGTGGTTATTTGGGAGGAAAGTTCTCTAGGTTGAGAACTTAGATGAATATGTAAGTTAATGGCTAGTAATGAAATCAGTTATGTGTTTATTTTGTGCTTTATGATTAATTACCTACTTGTTCCTTTAATTCGCTTTTCAATCATATATGTTGTACTTGTATGTTAAGCAAGGGTTGGTGGGTAAGAGTTATCTATTGAGTGATTATTCGCTCACGGTGGTGTTACACTTCGTGTGACCCTGGTATAATACCATGATGTTGCTTCGCGACTCGGACGTATTATGCTAGGCTGTGATCAAGCAGGTACTGTTGGTGTCGAAGGAGATGGTTATTTCGGAACCGAGGGTTATCCGGAAGACCAGGCTCAGGAGGAGCCGTGGAATCCAGAGTTGAACCTTAATATGTAGAACCCACCCCGTTATTTTTAATGTTTGATCTGTAATATTAATTTCTCAAACCGTACTAAGTATTTTGTAATGGGTTGCACTTCACGTTTTCCAACGTGTACTCTGATGGAAACTGTATTTTTACATGGTGGAATATTGTTGTAAAACTTTATTATTTCTTTTTATTAAATTTAACGTACCCAAAAATCCGGGTCGTTACAATTCCCATGTCTTGTATTTTTCTTTCTCAACCACAGCATAAGCAAAGGGATAAATACAGTTGTTGACATCAATGCCAACAGCTGTCAACAAAACCCCACCATAAGGGCCCTTCAAATGGCACCCATCCAAGCCTACAATTGGCCTACACCCTTCCAATAACCCCCTCCTTAATGCAGCCCAACAGATGTACAACCTCTTAAATTTTACTACATTATCAGACCCATTCACTGGTTTCACTTGTATCTTAATTGTTGTGCCAGGATTACAAGACCTGACTTCGTCCACATACCCCCATAGCTGCTGGAATTGCTCAGTTGCACTCCCTTGTATCATTTCTAATGCCCTTTTCTTAGCCCTGTACACCTTTTGTATATGTACTTTAACAGTGTGCTCACCTTGAATGGTTTCTGCAAGTGACTTGACTGGCCAAGTAGGATTACTCCTAATCCTGTTGCTATACTTCTTAAGTATCCATTTCGTACTAACCCATGGCACATGGAATGATCTGCTGCATGTATGTTCACTGTCATACCTCTTAACCCTATACACTGCATCAGCAGGTACATAAGAGGCATAAATCAGCCAGGGACACTCTTTCTTGCCACTGCCTTTGCAAATAGCCCTAACTTTGTCCCTATCACTCTTTATAAACTGGACCCTCTTTCCCCACTTTATAGAATGTTCCTTAACAGCCTCCCTAAATTGATCATGTGTTTTGAACTCCATCCCCACTTTGAAGACAGGGTTATCCATATCTGTTTTCTCATTAAACACTGTGTATTTTATCTTCTTCTTCTTCCTAGAACCACCTTCATCATCTGATGAACTAGACATGCTTACTAACTCATCAGAAGAAGATTCATCTACCCCATCTATGTCAGCCAACTCATTGACCACTGCCTGATAATCTTCATCATTGATTGGTCCCTTGTTTGCACTATTGTTCTCTACCCTATCAGACTCCATATGTGTGTCAACATTTTTAGCAAACAACTCATCATCATCACTTAGGGCATAATCACTATCATAAAAAACTTCATCATCATCAAATGTGTCACCATCCACCTCATAATCATCACTATCCTCGTCATCTACTACCACATCAACCAGTTGTTCACTTGCAGCAGCCTTGCCCTTACCCTTACCCATGGTACTGGACCTAGTTGGGTTCCTTTTAGGCTGTATGACCTTAGCATTAGTTTGGGAATGGGCCAAATCTATTGCAGGTGTCCCCATGGAATGATTGGTCCCTTGTTTGGGCCTAAGTGGTTTCCATTTGGACTGTGACTTGTTAAGAGTCAATGCATTCAAGTTGGTCTGTGACTTATGTGACTTCTTAGGGCTAGATGGATTCAATTTGGGCTATTTAGGGCTAGATGCATTTAATTTGGGCTGTGACTTCTTAGGATAAGCTGCATTCAATGTTTTCCCAACTATGCTTTCTTGGGTCCTAACATAGTTATCCACGTCCTTATCATTCACAATATAAACACTGACCTCCCAAAATGCATTCAACAATGAACCCAAACCCATAGCATCCTTGTCTGATTTCAATCTTGTAAACCCCCCACCAACCATAGTGTAGAAATCAATGGCAACAAATGTCCCTACCAACTGACGAGTCATAGTGCAAAGTTCAATTAGGGATATTTCATCAATGTGACAATAGTCTAAACAACCTACAGTACCACCTAAATATGGTTTTGAAGCTTCAGATCCCAACACACCCCCAGAAAACATTTTTATGGTAAAGTGCCCAGATGATGCATCTGTTGAAAACAAAAACACAATGAAAATCACAATATTGTACTGGTAAAATGATTAAATATGCTATCACAACCATTAATATGCAAACAAAGCACATTCCAGGTGAATAAACAAAGGAAAAAAGGAAAAAAACAGACATAAAAAGTGAAGACAAGAATGGTAGGTGTGGTGTGAAGACAAATGCATGTGGTCCTGTGTCAACGTGTGGTCCTCTGCAGCATCTCGACATTCTCGTATGAAGGGAAGGAAAAAGGCAGAGCTTTTACCGTAGGTTGGAGGTCCTCCATCAGCATCCCTCAAACGCCACGCCATACTGAGATTAATTCCAAGACCGCCTTGTATTTGGTTCGATTGAGCAAATGATTGAGATTTCCAGAGAGAATTGAAGATGAAAACCACAATCACTCCCCAAACCCTAATCGTTTTTTAGAGAATTTGGGAAATGGGATTAGGGTTGTTAAGGGTATAACCAGAGCAAGTGTATTTTGGCGCTAAAAATCGAGAAACTTCTTACACGTGGGCTCGGGTGGGGCATCAAGTGGGACCCTCAAACAGATCTGTTAGTGTAATTGACGGAAGTTGACGGTAGGGGTGGAATTGATGACTTTTTAAATAGTACAGGTGCTTAATTGACAATAGTGAAAGGTCAGGTGTCTATTTGTGATTGGAGTGAAAGGTCAAGTGCTTTTTTGAAATTTTTCCTAATTTTTTTTGGGGGGTGAGTCAAATAGTCATTTGTTATGGCTGACATATCTTTTGAATGTGAAATGTTTGGATACCGGAAAACTGTACGTGAAACAGTTCAAAAAAATTAAATCAACGATTAAGATTTACGTATTTCACTGTAAATCTCTCAACCATTGATTTAGTTTTTCAAGACTGTTTCACGTATAGTAGTTTTCTTGGATCATATCAAAACCTTTGGATTTTTTTTTTTTGGATTTTGTACGTATAAATTATTTGTAACTGAATTTATGTAGAAACTATAAATACTAACATATCTGGATACATAGATGTTGTAATGATGTGGTGTCCACCATTTTATTTCCCTCTCTTTCATGTGTTTTTTTTTTCTCCTGTTTTTTGATTTTACGAATTTAACTTAACTTCTGCTTGTAATAAACTTGTTTACACTGAAAATGGAAGGAAAAAAATATCCAGTTGATTTCTTGCATATTCACTTTTTTAATAAACTGGTCCAAGTAATAAGAAAAGTACAAGGAGAGAGATAAGGGTCGTTGGCCATTTTTGAGAAAAAAATTTAGAGATATATTTTTGAGATAGTGATTGGTTTGATAAATAGTGGAGTTCTATTGAAATGTTTGGACTTTGGTTGAATTTATGGTAGATTTCTATTGAAATGTTTGGACTTTGGATATTGTACATTTTATATTCTATTTGAATTTTATCGAATTTTACTACGACCACCATCGATGACTTGATGTACTCCTATCTCATTATCGTAGTATTCTTTCTCTATTCTTTTATGGTATTCTTCTAATTGGGCTGAAAATTTCTTGGGTTTGGTTACTTTTGATGCATGGGAGTCCAAATGAAATGAAATGAAATGAAAAGAGTTGCATCACAATTTTGGAGAAGTTGGCAACTTGATTTTGACAAAGGTACAAAATAGCTATAAAAGGCTTGCAAGGGTGTATCCACAGGCCAATACCTCATTGGGCTAGAATGGAAACTTGATGGGCCTCATTGGGCTAGAATAAACTTGATGGGCTAAGACTAGGCTTTCAATCCAAATCCTCCAGAACTTTTGTTTCATTATATTGTATTACCTGAGCCACATCTTTACCATATCCAAATAAATAGTGATAAAAGATGCATTGCCAGGCATGGTTGAAGAACTATGCAAATAATCACAAACTGTAGTTATTGGGTAATAGCTGAAGGGACCCGGGGCGTGCTGGCGAGAGACTCGTCTACCAAGGATTTCAGCAATATTTGGGTCTTTATGTCGTCTTATATAAACTTACTTTTAACTTTGATAAACATTTTTATATTTTTCAATTTCTCTCATCGGGCCAAACGATGTGATGTAAAATATTATACAAAAGTTTACAAAAAATTAAGATAAATGAACAAAAAGACCATAATTTGCCCCTTTGAGGATCTTGAAAACGAGGAGAAACAGAGGAAATGTAAAATTGTCCTTTTCGATAATGGGCATGTCCAGTGGGCCACAAGTGTCTGCATAAGTAATCAAAAGGGCACTCATTAACACTTTAGACCTTTTGTGGCAATGGATTTTAAAGAGTGGCTTTGGTTTTCCCTTTTGAGAATACTTGTTTATTTTCGGGAAAAAGAAAAAAAAAATCTGTCTTAACAGTAAATGAAGCTGTCCAAAAGTTCTTTTTCATGCTTCAGATTTGCTAACAGATTCTTACTGGTAAGGAAAATACTTTACGAGAAAAATCTTTTACAAATCTAAACCATTCATCATCGAGATGAACGGTTGGGATGTGACAGCATTCCCACGGTCCAAAATCGAGCTTTTCTGAGAAGCTTGGTGTTTTTTCAAATAAGATTGTGCCAAGTGTATGTGCTATGAGGACAATGGAGCTGTCCTCAAGCCGAATTGAATAATGGAACTGTTTATTTTGTTGGACTCATAGAATGCGTCTTTAAGGGACAACATGTGTGCTGACTCCATTCGAGCCGTTCGTGCTCGGTGATCAACGGGGTATTTGGTAATGACGTGCGTCTTAGATCTGTTTGCGTCTAAGCAGATCTGCGTCGTTGATCGCCGAGCACGGACGGCTCGGATGGAGTCAGCATGCATGTTGTCCCTTAACCCTTAAGGGACAGCACGCCCCCCATTTCCTAAAATAAGTAATCCATGAAAAAATCAAACTAATTGGATGACGGTAGTTAACATGATTGGAATACATTTGTCTAACATTTTGATTTCAAAATCACACTAGTCAGTACAATTTTTTTGAAGGCGAATGTAACGGGCTGCGTCAGCTGACCAAATTTGACTTATCCTATAAAACTCAACAAGTTAAAAATAATAAATAAAAAAAAATATTCTAATCAGCTAATTTAACCTAAAGTGGGATCCAAATCAAACCCAAATCATTCGAGATGACATTTGTTTTCCTTTTTCAGGAGTCCTGAGACTGTAGTTCAACATTCTTGAGGGGACAATTTTCTGCATACGTTGTTTTTGACAGTACAAAATGATCTGTGCGAGGAAAGTTTTATCCAGAAAAAAATGGCTCCACATACAATGCTTCCACTACCTGGCATATATATATGGCATCCATGCATATATCCACTGGTGGGTGGTGGAAAATAAGATCCATGCATGTGGTGGTGAAAAATTCACAGTACAACGTACATTTACCTAAATGGCTTTGCTCATATTACATGTATGGGGTATGGGGTAGTCACTTTCTGGAAAACAACTTATCCATATTCCCCAATAAGTGGAAACGATTGCATCAAATAGTTTGCACTGTATCTCAGTAACAGGATTTTTGAAGACGACGATCAGTTCATTTTTAGGATTTTTCAGGAGTCCTGATACTGTAGTTCAACATTCTTGAGGGGAAAAACGTTGTTTTGCAGTAATAAAAACTGGAAGGAAATTAAAAACAGAAAAAAACAATACAAAACCTCAACGTGGAAAAAAGATCCATGCATTGGTGGTGATGAAATCGAAATCAAATGGTCTCCGCATATCTCTCGAGATCTTGCGTTTTGCTCTGCCTCTCTATTTTTTGGAAAAACGTCTTACCCTAATTACACACTAACAAATAAATAATTAGGTCGGGCTTATGGCCGAAAATTAAACACCGAGGTAGTTTTCAAATATTTGGTCATAAAACCATGGGGTCCATCCACCATTATTGGGACACCCCGTAAGTGAAATTTACCTGGGGCTCCCGTCACCTCTTATACATTTAAAGGTTTTCTGCATCCCAACATCATTTTCCAATAAGTGGACTTATACAAAAGAGAGACGTAAGCTACCAAGTGGTTAATTTGAGCTGTTACTGTTACATAATCACGGTAAATGTCGTTTCAAATATGACAATTTTGATTGGGGAGTGACTAAGAAAAATAAACAAAGGTTTGGCCTCATTTGGCTAAATTGGAAAAACTGATTTTTGGTTTTTTTTCCATTTTGTCCTTATTCTTACCTAATTAAAAAAAATTGCATTTGTTAGTTTTTCAAAATGTCACAATCAAAGATTTTGTGATTTCTGATTTATCTCGTCGGAGAAGAATCCAAAGAAAGTATAAAATTCGAGCTGTTACTGTTACATAATCACGGTAAATATCGTTTTTGAATAAAACTAAGAAAATAAAAACTCATTTGGCTTTTTTGAAAAACTGATTTTTGGTTTTTTTTTTTTTGTCCTTTATTCACAAAACTTTAAGTTTGGCTAACAATTTTATATTTTGGATTTATCCTCGAGAAGAATCAAAGAGTATAAAATTATGGTCAAAAGTAATGTTTTTTGAATAAAACCACCAAAATCGACAAAACGCGATCCTTTAACAAAACTAACAAATGCAAAAAAAAAAAAAAATTGAACAAGGACAAAACCAAAAAAACCAAAAAATTAATTTTTTCAAATTAGCCAAATCAGGCCTGTACTTGTACAGTGGTGTTGTGCTACAAGAAGTTAGTTGGCTTGAACCCCATACAGTTGTGTCTGATAAGTCACGTTTTTATTATGTCTTCCATATTTTTCCTCTACGTGACAGTATTGATCTGTAGCAGAAATTACTCACTGGGTAAATATTTACGCGGTATTCATGAAATATCCGATAACTAGACTCATTTTTTGGTTAATATATCAAATAACTAGACTTATTTTTGGTAGTGTGATATACCAGAAAGGAAAATAACATGAGGGAACCGGATAAATAAACTTTAGATTCAGCACTTACATTATCTTCTTAATAATGATACATGTCCAACAATTAGTCTCCAACATGGATCCAGTTCCGGAACCGGGTCCCTGCAGTGAGGAGGCTCAGCACATGCATGTAGTGAGTTCCCTCGGCCGTCCGATAGCCGATCAACGGTCCGGATCATTTTACACTTTAAAAAAGTATTTTTACATTTACTTTAAGCCTCCTCACTACAAGCCCCCCGGATCCGGCTCGGAATACACTCACATGATGTATGGAGCCCACACATTCACATTGTGTTGGAGACTAATTGTTGTACCACCATCATTTTTTATCTTGTTAAATTATTTGTAGGGAGTATAATTTAGTACTAACGTTGTTTGAAACCCCAAGAGCTTCCAAAGCATCCATTGTTTGAAACATCTAAGAGCATCCACAACATAATAACCAAAATTGAATAACCAAAAGTTGCCACATCAGCTTTTGGTTATCCATTTAGAAGTTGTTAAAGTTAGTAATGTCAAGTTCCACATTGGTGTGTTTTATCCATAATAAAAAAACAATGGTCCCTCCATTACTTTTTCAAATTTGAATAATCAAAACTTGCCACAACTTTTTCAAACTACTAAAAAAGTGTGTCAATACAAAATCTTTAAAAAAAACAATTTTTTTAGAACTACAATTTTTTTTTTAAAAAAAAAATCAGTCCTTGAAAAACACAGTTTTTTAAAAAGAATAATGTTAAGAAAAAACTGATTTCCCCAAAAAAAAAAAAAAACAATTTGTAAAAAAGTTTTGTGAAATAGTTTGGTACAAACTTCGTTTCTTGAGCCTTTGGAGGATGTTATGCTATCTGGGAGCTTTTGGCAATGCCATCCCTGTTGTTTTGCCTACTCAAAATTGCTTTAATTTTTTCCTACAGAAAATTGAATTTTGAAAAGAAAAAATTAGTTTTGAAAAAAAATATTGTTTTCGGGAAAACTGTTTTGAAATAAAAACAGGTTTTAAAAATAATTGTTTGAAAACATTGTTGAGAGATAGAGAGAGAGGGAAGAGAGAGAAGCTTTTTATCATTCTGTAATGGTGGGTGTACTTTTTTTTTTTTAGTGAGTTAGTCTAGAGAAGGTCTAGAAGCTATCCATAGCCCTAAACTCAAATGCCTCTGTCGAGGCTTGAACTCTGGTCTCCCTTGTGGAAGAACTAGGAGATAACCGTTAGGCTACAAACCCTTGGTTAATGGTGGGTGTACTTGATTTTGGTAGATTTTGGGTCCACTAAATTTGGTTATTGGCAAAAGGTTGCTAGTTTTGGTTATCCAAAGGCCCAAATTTGGTTAGTTGCTAAGGGTTGCTAAGTTTGGTTATTCCATTGTGAGCACTTTTTTGAACAAATATTGGTAACCTTAGCAACGTTTTGGTTTTGATTAGGCCATTATGGATGCTCTAACTAGTGGGTCATGTGGCAATGCAATAACCAATTAATGGAGACACCAAAAAAGGCAATGAAGCGGACATGTTTTAGCCCCACTTTTTTTGGTTAGGTTCATGGATGACCATAAGTAAATTAAGCACTTGCACATTTCTATAATGACAGTGTCGAGTTTATGGTTATGCATTTGATGTCATTACGGAATTGGTTGCTTTTGGTGGGGGGGTGGAAATTTGTGGCTGTAAGTTCTTGAAATCTCTTCTAATCATTCCGCCAACAACCCGAACCACACATAATTTATACGACTAAACTCAACTCAAGGGTTTATTAGTGTCACGGGTTACCTTATTGCACCCCGTGATTACTCCAACATAATGTCACAAAGTGTGTAGCTGACGCGGAAAAAGGCCAAGTCTAAGCGTGTTAACCACTTCAACAACGGGCTAACTTGTAATCCGTGCACTTTTTGTCGCGTCATCTATGGTCCAAATAATTGTAGACCCATTGTACTATGTTGTAGTAGTTGTAGTAGTTGTATCCTAGTCTAGGTGCTTTTGTTTATTACACTTTTACTCTTTGTATTTTCATTTTGCTCCTCAAGCAAAATGATGTTTCATCTTGTCACTTGGAGAAAATTTTATGAGTAACCATGTATTGGAGCTTTTCTCCCATAAGTCTGTGTCAATATAGGCCTTGTTTGTTTGGGGGGATTTGGGGATGGGTTGGAGTAGGCCCCATTTTTCAATGTTTGTTCTTTTTTTTTTGCATGGGATATGAAATCCCTACCAAGTTTTTCTTTCCATCCATACGGTATATAAATGGGATTTCCCCATTTTAGTACAAAAAAATGTTTTTCACTGGCTATATCCCATCAAACACAAACACCGGATATGAATTTTTCCTATCTATTGATATCCTGAGCAATATCCCGAGGATTTCATATCCCGAGGATTTCATATCCCATCCATTTATCTCCGACCCAACAAACGAGGCCATAGTGTCACTGTGTTTACTTTGTTAGCCATCATCTATACTTTGTCATCTATTTTGTAATGTCAATTGCTCATCGATGAAATACTTTTCCTCTGAACTATTTTGGCGTCATTTCTTTTGTTAGCTATATTGTTGTTTGCTTATTGTAAATTTGATGTACAGTGCTCGGCTACTTATTTTAGAGTTGTTTGAAGCTTGACGTGTCTACAAGAGTGTCATGGTAGGAAGCCACAGGTGGTATCTCTTGAGCATAATCTTGTGCCATAAGTTGAGCCATGATAAGCACACTAAGGAATATTAAGTCACTGATCATTCCAAATCGTATGAGCGCTTAATCCTGTTAGAACTGTATTACACTGTATGTACCACGGATCGATTAAGCTACCCTTGAATACCCAATCTGGAGCTTTCAGTTTTTTTTTTTGGAGCTTTCAGTTTTTTCAATCTGGAGCTTTCAGTGGGAAGAACAGTTCAAAGCTTTTGGGTTAGCCATGTGAATTTGGAAGATTCATAACAGGATAACAATACCCAAAGAGGGTGGAGAAAGTTCCACACAGGAAATAAATAGAGATCTCCATAAACAAATTAAGATGAAACAAATTAAAACAGACCAAAATGAAAAATGATAACAAAACTCATGGCCATGGGTACTATAATTTGAAGCAGAAAAGAAAGATCGCGGGAGCCTTCGAATTTGAAGCTTGAACAAGCCAATTGGCTGCAGTCTCATAATTTGGCAACATTTAGACTTCAGATGGTGCTAGCTAGCCTGCTAGGTACTATAGTGGATGACTGTCTTGACCCAGGTAACATGATTCTTGAGCCAGACTTTTTTTCTCAGGCTTTCGATCCTCTCTCTGCGCTCTCGTATTATGTGACTTAGGTCCCAATAAATTTGCACTTTCATGAAAAGATTTTAGATGATAGATTAATTGATTCTCGGTCTTATTGCACAAAGTGGTACGAGAGATCGACACGTTTAAGTATAATCCATCATCCACCAACTTTGCAAGATAACACGGTAGTGAGTGAGCTCACTACATGCGTGTAGTGAACTCTCTCGGCCATCCGATCCGAGATCAAAGGTCCAGATCGTCCTACACTTTAAAAAGCACTTTTACATTTATTTTAACTCCAATTTATCCGGACCGTTGGTCTCGGATCGGACGGTCGAGAGAGCTCGCTACACGCATGTAGTGAGCTCACTCACTACAGGCCCCCGAATCCGGTAGGAATGCCTTATTGAAGTATTTGATTGTAATCAATACTTAATTAGACCAATACAATTAGTTTAAAACCGATTAAACAGCTTTAATATCCACTTTGTTGGTGGATTAAGACCTCAACAAACTTGCGTAAGCACAATTAACATGCGTGCAAGCAAGTAAATATTATTCTAAAACGCACCATCCACCATTATTATTAGCAGACAAAACCCTACACCTTAGAAAAACAACCCCACGAGAGGGATATGAAATTGGCCTTTATTTTACAATTAAAAAGAAGAAAAGTTTCAAATATGAAATTAAGCAGAACAGGACAAAGATGGTGAAGCAGGGAATGTTGGATGATGATGAGCTTATCCTATTTGAGCCAATAACAATGTGATTATGTCATGAGAGAGAGAGGGTGGATCCAGTGGCTCGTGGCAACAAGGATGAGTTGTAAACTAAGATATCCTGCGTTTAAAACTTGGCAACCTCTCAGGGTCAAACTGCAAGATAGAAATTTCTTGTGAATCCCCTAGTTCAGGAGCAAACGGCCAGCTTTTGATTGGACTGAAAAAGAGAATAATCGAGGAGAGTTTAAACTGGCCTGGACAGCCCGACTGTTCAAGAGGGAGAGCGAGTTGGGTTGGTTGAGTGGGAGGAAATGGGACAGAGCACACAAATGGTAAAGTGATTGTACTGAAGAAATTTGAGAAAACACAAATGATGGAAGATTAAAAAGGTATTAGCAGAGAAGTGGATGTGGTGACCTGCAGTCGCATGGAATTTTCAAGAATGTGGTAGAAGGTAGAGACGCGTTGTTCCCTAGACAAGATTACTCATTACTAGTAGAATTTGGGTCAACCAATCCGTCAAATCCGTCCAAACCGACCAAACAAAATCGTCCACAAACCCACATAAAATATGCTACAGATGGATGTGGATCATCATATTCACTGAGGGGGTGTTCCACTAACAAAAAAACTATTTTTTCCAAACACCGATACATGTCATTCTCTCCTAATACATCACATAAAAAACCGCGAAAAGTCAATTTATCCGAAAAACCAACTTAGTAGAACACCCCCTGAGTCCAAGTCGTTACTATTGTCCTAAAAGTTACTATTCTCCAATCTAGTACCACTGGTATTAGTACAATGGCTGAACTGTTATCAACTACTCATACACAAGGATGGAGTCAGGGGGTGGCTAGTAGGGGTTGTCGCCCCTGCTACAATTTGAAAAAACCCAATTATTACATTGGAAAAATATATATATTATCAAACTATGTAGCCCCGCCCCTTCTTCACATATATAACCCGTCCCCCCTACGCAATAATCCTGACTCCGTCTCTGCTCGTACAACAGCAGTACATTTTTTTTTTAACAGAATTATATTTGTTGTTACTGTTTGACATTTGTATGAAAAAAAAAGGGTTTTGCTAATCTCTGCCTAATGGTCTAGATAATAAATACTACATATTGTCGATTAAATTCGGATATCAATACATGTGTCACAAATATTAGTAATACACTTTTACGCATATTAACACATTTTTTATACATTATTTGGTACGCTTTGGGCTGAGTTTAGCATTCTTCTTTAAAAAAAATGAACATGAGGCCAAGGATACATACACGTGGATTGTGCTTCAGATTTGGGTACGCGATTTGGTAATGAGTGGGAGGATGGTGCACGGGGCACCCACGCGCGCTTCGACATGGGACCTGTTTTATTAGACCAGCACAATTACCACACCTCAACATCTTGTCCCCAGTCTGTTGTGAGCGAGAGCACAAGTGTAAATGTTTTCAGGGTGGATAAGCTTAAGCGTTCCTCTCTTCGGTACACGACCGGATAAGATTCGAGTCCCGTCAACTACAGGATTAGCGTGGAGAGCCTTTTGCTGCTGTGATGGTCTTTCCCTTCGGACAATAGCTATGGTTTGAACCGGATATTCAGCAGCGGGTCGAGAACCCCTATGGTCACGCCCAAGGGAGGTTGTTACGCTGGTTGCTCTCACCCACTTTTTTGCAGGTCAAAAGAAAACTATAAATTTTAACGAGTCTTTTGAAGTTAACTTAGGAGCAATTAAATTTCGTGAGACCGAGGATTTAGAGTGGGAGCGTATAATAAGAATTGGGATCGTGAACGAGTATAACTTCTACAAATTTTGTCTTGGGTGTGATTTCACTCCATTTATAAACCGAAAAAGGTGCATTTTCAGAATTAATTATTTATATCGTTTTAACTATTTAAATAATAAGGGACAAAGAAAATTGCGTAGCTTTTAGTCAATTACTTTTTCAAAACGGACAAAAAACAAATTTAATATCTGAAATTTACGATTGAAATCACTAAGATCTTCTATGAGATCCGAGAAAGATGGTCACCCCTCATTTAACAGTTTATGAGTCAAGTATTTCATTTCAGAGAAACATAACAGTTAAGACACAGTTTATGGCTTGTAACTCTTGTTGGGAAAAATGAAAGTATGAAACACACTCGGCATAATTCAGAGAACAGATTGCAGTAAACAGGAACAAGTGAACATGCAAACTGAGTCCTGTGTTCGACAGTCTCCTTAAAACATAGTCCCGGCCTTGGAGGTTACACCGATGTCTGTTTTCCTAGATAGAACGGCTAGTCCACAATTTATGAAACATCACCGAAGACTGCCTTGGCGAATTAACCTTTTTTGTTTCTTTCTCACACAGAACGAATATCCAGAAGTTTGCCCTATGGGTTTCAAAAATTGGTGTGAAACATAGATACAGGATGTTTTATAATCAAGGGGGGTGACCTCTGAGTTGCACACCCAGAATAAATTCTTATAATCAAGGGGGGTGACATCTAAGTTGCACAACTAGAATAAATTCACAGACCGCTAGAGTCAATACTACAATCGATAGACACATCACGGGGTATAAACAAGCCGCACAATTAACTGGTGCAATAATCGGATTCAATGAACGAATGAAACCTTTTGGTTGCCTCGGGAATGTGACCTTATGGTCCCTTTGGGAGACCCTTTGAATCTCCCAAATTCATTCCCCTTTTTACCTCTAAAAATTCCAACAAGTCTACGTCTATTTTTTTATGAAAGAGAGAACGATAGAAATCAAAGTACAAAGGGTCTATCATTGGACTAACACTCCACTTGCCCCCAAAATCGCATCAAAGAGAACATGCCTAAAGACCCGAGTCAATTTTGGTAAATTACATGTTCTCCACGGAAAATCAAAGGAAAGAGAAGAACATATCTAATTTACACGTTCAACATCTTTCTACGTAGAGGTTTGATACAAAACATGAAAACTTTCCCGTAAATCTCCCCCACACATTTCACTGGGTAAATCACACCCACACATTTCATTTTCGGGTGAGATTTACGGGAAAGTTTTCATATTATATACACTTTTCCTTCAATGTAGCCTGGTGCTTCCTATGCAGGTATCTCTCATTTGTTGCCTAGTCTCAAATCCAGAAAATGATGTTTGGCACTAAACGCAAATGGGAAGCCGTTAAATCAAACAAGTCCCTCTCCGTACTACATTCGTCACCCCTACGGTTTCCAGCCGGACCTTTCACAATCTCCTTTCTCCCCATCAAAGCCCCACTTTAGGCACTATGTACTTTAAAAAAAATATTTAAAAATTAAAAAAAAAGGAAAAGTTGCATTACAAATAAAATAAAATAAAACATATAAGTGTTGCCATCAATTCTGTCTTCTTTCTTCCTCTTGGTTTTGTTGTTTTCTCCTTTGGTGGGTCCGCCAGCACTTTGGGTGCTGCCTGTACTGCTGTCCCAATGTTTTCAAGAAAAGCAGCCTCAAACTCGTTTTTTTATAACGAAATGTTTGGGTCAGCTTAAGTGTACGTAGACTAATCTCAAGGGAACGCAACTAAAGTTAGGACAAAAGCTCCGTACAAACTGACTCTACAAGAGTTAATAGCACTTAAGAAATTTTGAACCGGTAATTTACGAGAGAGCTAACTCTTAATCTCAAGCCTTGAGTACCGGGCAAGCCATGGGTTCTATTCCAAGGTCATTAACTTGGAATTACTTGGATAAGAGGCGACTCGCATGGCATATATATATATAGGAGTACTATAGAAACATCGAGCAGTTCTCCACACAAACAAATAAAAAAAAACAATAAGCACTCATAAAGCAATTTGATAAAAGAGAATGCGACGAAATTCTAATTATTTTTAACAAAAAAACCTCATCAAGATCACATAAATCTTAAAAATGTGACTGTGTAATAATTTGGTCAACTCATCTTTTATACTGATTGTGCAAGAATGTAAAGTTTTCTATATAACTATATCACAAGGACAAAATATTCCATGGGGCGGATTTTCACATTTTGTTTGATGTTTTCTTTCGGAAGTGTTCTAAAGGTTTCATCAAATGACCATTCATAGACATTTTAATAGGCTGAAGAGAGCAATTATTGTTGGATAACTTTAGTTTTAGGAAGCCGATCAAAACAAAACTTTAGTTTTAGGAACCTTGATAGCATGCTTACATATTGTGAGCCTTTTTTTTTTTTTTTTTTTGGACTTACTAAACTTGCACACGCGTCTCGAAATTTATTGGCCCTAATGCTAGTTTGTGACAAGCATTTCAATAGGAACCTAAGCAACATGCTACCTCTCAACAAGAATGTATCCCCTGGGCACATACTGTGGCATGAGGCATGAAAAACCATTAGCCAAGCATGCTTGCCGTTTGGGAACATCACCAGGCTAGGCAAGATATGGAACGACATGTGTTTGTCACCGGGCTGGACAAGGCATGTGACAAGGCTAGGGAGGGAACGAAATGACAGTGCTTTACGCTGGGCTAGGGAAGACGGCATGTGCTTGTTACCAAGCTAGGAAGACATGACACATCATGTGCTCGAAACCGAGCTAGGCAAGGCACACCACGACTTTCTGCTAGATTGTTTGGCTTCAATTTTTATTTTAGATGGAACGTTTTGCCTTGTTGCAGCTCAGGTGTCATATGGGCTGGTAGTGTTTTCCTTGCCCAGGGAGGGAGAGCAGGGAAAGCACCCCCCTTATAGTAGCCTAATAAGCATTTTCCCATGTGGCAGGGAGAAACGTCTTTTTTGAGTTATTTCACATCAAACGCTCATATACCTATATCAAGATACGTCTCTGGCCTTGCAGTTGTCCCAAAGGTTTCATCAAAGGGTTACTAAATCATAGAATCATATGGCAATTTTAGCAAATAACTATATTTATGTGTACATGTTTGTGTGTATGTCAATCATATATACATATGCATTACATATTTGCATACACTTTGCTTTTACTCACGAAGGTGTCCGGAGCTTCATCCTAATTAATTCCTCGAGTACCAAGTAATTGTGAGTTTTTAAGTCACGGGATAGCAGTAAGTAAAGAAGTCGATATTTACTTCAACATTTGAAATTCGAACCTTGGATTTCTTAACATTTGACTGATGTGACACTAACACAAAAGTCATTCATAAAATCTTTACCAAATAATATGGCTCAATCTTATGTTCTAAGAGCTTTACATAAATCACAAAAATTCAATCATAATCTATCACGATTTTTGTATGCAGAGGTATGTACTTTTCACTACATCACAATTTCATCCAATGTATCTCTCTCTTTGTTTTTTTTTTTTTTTTTTTTGTTTTCATTCATGGGTCTATGTTTGGAGTTATCCCTATAGTTTCAACAAAAAACTGTACATAGGACATTTATAGATTGAATTGGCCAATAATGTCGAATAGTTCGAAGTTTAGAGACATTGATGTGAATTTGGCGCATGTTTACACATGTTGAGCACGCGTGATGAATCATGCACTATTGACTCACGTATCGCTACTATTGTAATCATTTGATACGATGTTTAAAGTAGCAAAATTGCATTTCTGACTTCTTCTTTTTTTTGCATCAGATTACAAATTGTAGTATTGCCATGAAAAAAGAAAGGAACAGTACCTGCCACTAAATAGCACATTGACAAACTCTACGCATTGAATTATTTTTGGGTAGCTCAAATATCCCTTGAGTTTTGAATGACTTATTAAAAGTTGACTTCTGCAATCATGCTGTAAGAGTAAGGAGTATTTGAATTTTACCTGGTTCCTAAAGTACAATTTTCTAGCGGTTTACTCAGTATTCTGTACACACACACACATTAATAAACCGGGTTCTAGTTTGATTTTCTCCATAAGCAATTTGACTATTTGAGTGCTGTAAGGGTTATTAGTCAGATTCTCTTAAGTCGAAGTGAGCTGTGGTTCAAAAGTTGGAGAGTATCACAGTCAGCAGGTACAAATTGGTTCGGTTCTTTGGATTTTCGATGTTGTTAGTTGTCGGTGCAAAGTCCGTGAGTCTTCGAGAAAGTTGAACGCCTTGATGATGGAACTTGCTTCGAGGCACATAACGATGTCGCTTACCCAAAACAGTATTCACCCTCACCATTTGGTGTGCACCAGGTTGATAGTGAATCTATTCGAGGATACAACGAAGCCCGGTCTATAGACCTTCTACCTGCATCCGCACAAATGAAGGATAGACAGAATACCGAGCCTAAAATGTGATCAAAAGAACCAAGGGGCTATTGACATCGTTTCTAGAGAGAGTAACGGTGTAACAAAATAAGAAAGCAACTTGAAGGAATTTTGGCAGAGTAATGGCGCTAAAAACTGTGTCAAATGAATGTGCTTTGGGCTCTATTTATAGACTCAAACGCACCTTTTTCGCATGTGGTTGCACCCTTTCATCAAGAGTTACATCCTTTCATCAAGGTTTGCACCCATTAATCAAATGGCCTTTGGTTTTAACTTTTAAGTCACAACCTTTCCAAACAGAGTCACAACCGATCGCGAAGCAATGCCTGATTCACTTCTAAAATTCGCACGTTGATGCGGGTATCAATACCCTGACATTCTGTTCCCATACAAAAACCCATTGGTATTGATACTCAACAGTTTTTGGGTATCTATACCGAGACATTCTGTTCATCATGTAAACAATAGGTATCAATACCAAGTTTTAGTGGTATCAATAGCCAATTACTGACTCGCCAAACGTGCTCCCGTCTTTAAACCATTCAACCTTTTCCCAAATAGCCAAAGTGGGACAAACCCAAAACTCTTTTAAAAGCTTTCTCAAGGGCACACGAAATAATTTGATAAAACCCAAACTAAAAGCCCATTTTATTTTGATAATTTCCAACATTAGTTTCTCAATATATTTAACAAGAACGAACTAGTTCGTTTCTGATTTCCCACAAAATCAAACAATTCCAATCCATCCTCACCCCAGAACAAAAAAATTCTGTCATTTGTGTTGCTGGCTAGCAAAAGATACGGTACCAAAAGCCTTTAATCTTTAAGTAATTAGCGACGTAATCCACTATCTCTTCTTGTTAAGAATAAATTAAAGAACCACTAATAATGACAAAGACTTGCAAGCATGCCCTTGCTTTTGCCTTTTAGTCAGGTGAAATGCATGGAAGCACATTCCCCTGATTCTTATCTTCTTTCTTAGGAGATGAAACCAAATTAAAAGGAAGTTTCCTAGTGGGAAGTCACCAAAACAACCTACACTAATATAAAATGTAGATATGTATATATACAAAAGTGGTGAATGGTGATTAATAAAACTCACATGAGACCTGTTTACGCGGTTGCAAGTTGCTGCCTCTGAGATTAACAAAGACTTGTGCTGATCTAGTTCGTCAACTTTTTCTATTCATATCGTCGGTTCATATCAGACGAAAAGATAGGAAAGCGAGAGAGAGAGAGAGAGAGACGTTACGAATGTGGATACGAAAGCGAGAAAAACTTTATGAGTTAGAAGATGAGCACAACAGTACTGATAAGGTGTTATTCACAACAGAGCAATGCTATATCAAGTTTTTTAGTGTTACATATTTTTTTGAATATGTGACCAGGTACTAGTATTTGCCTTTACAGTTCCTCTGAGGATTGTTTCTAAAGAGTTAGCCCATAGATGAAAAGTAGACAATGACACACAAGGTAATGAAAAATCAACGACCCATAATGTATTTCTGAAAGAAAAGAATAGAACATGTGGACTTACTTGGATTAAAGCATTGTGTCCTTTGCTTCTTAGCTCGTGGCTTACGTTTGTCCAAAGTGGCTGCTCTGAGACGGAACCCCATTTTCACACTCGACAAGCCTGAGCTTTTACCACTGCACCAAACAATTTTGTCAGTCTCGAACCGTACCAACTAAAAGCTACAAAAAGAGTCAACTATGCATGGGAGTAAGCAATGGCAGACGCAGGAATTTATAAAGAGGACGCTAAATGTAAAGTCTTTAAAGTTTGGAGGATTGTGCTAAGAAAAAGTTCAATTTGTAACGGACTTGTTAGAGTTTGTCCCACATTGGTTATTTATAACCTCCAAAGCTTGGATGCTTTCACAGGACTAAAGTAAGATTATCAAGATTTTAAGGGAGTAAAACACTGAATGTCACCGCAAACACCAAGATATACTTAGAGAAAATGAGATTAGTAAAACTGTAAAAGTATTGGGATATCGTGGCCCCCGCCAGCACCTCTTTATATCCTCCATCAGGACTGAGATGAGTAGCATACAAAGGTCCCCCAAAAAAAAAAAAAAAAAATTTGTGAACTTATAAGTCAGTGTTAGAATTTGAAGTACACAAAATTTGGTCTGCTTGTAAATGTTATCAGAAATTAGATAAGAAAACAATGAAATGTAAGGGTAAATCTAATTAGTATTTTGTAAGTAAAAGCACAAGAAGCGAAATTTCAAGTTACGAAAAATTCACTAAGTGACTAATATGTTCATCTAACAACATTCTCTAGCCTGAGCAAGTATAATGTAAGAACTCAAAGTTACACATTCGCAGAAACAAGAATATGAACAAAGTTCAATTAGTGCTCATGTTGATACAGGACAACAATGCAATCAAAGAATTTGGCCCTCCACTACAGTAGTTTTGGTATTGTGCTTGACAGTAAAAAGAGCTGGACACGGGTTGGTCTGGCACTATTTAATGGAAGTAAATGGGACTAGAATTCATCACGGTTCGGGGATGGTGCAATGCACAAAATGCTCTGCACCGTGTAGTGCACCATCCAGCTGTCCATTTCGACAATGGGTGGTTCGGATTTAATCCGAGCAATGAATTAAATCGGATCGTCGGCTGTTTGGATTAAATTCGAGCCGTACATTGTCGAAATAGACAGCCGAATGATGCGCACTGCACCGTGTAGTGCATTTTCTGCACTACAGGATCAATAGCACCCTTTTTTCACTGAAAAATTTTCATGTGCCGTGACTCAAGTGTATAAACAAATCAAGCCAATGGCCAAACAATCCAACCAGTAAACCAATTCAACAAATGAACGAATAGGAGAAAATCAAGAAAGTTACTCAATGGTTTCCCAAGAGTTATAAAGTGTTCATGCCTTTGGCCTAATTCATCTTGCCAATCCTTGCAAATAACAAAAGAAATGGCATGCCTGAATGTTAGGTAGTTGATGTTAACCATTTGATGATCATGGCACTCTCATGGGTCCCTTCTAACAAAATTCAAGTGCCCATTGAGTCATCATATATTATAGAACTGATCATATACTTCCATATTGATTTAACAATTTCTGCCTTTGTGACTGACCTGCATTTCGTCATCTCTTCCACATTGATTTAATTGGCTGAAACAGTATAAAAATGACTTGAAATTTGCTACCCAAGAGAGAAAACTCTTCTTAGATTTGACTTTAACATCATATCTCATTCACCTTTTATTTTCTCCTCCTTTTCCAAAACATTCCATCCCACATAATTATACTCCCCACATCACAAAAAAGTAAGTTTCTGTATGGTATGGTGAGCATCACACACGGTTATCAATGATTATCCAATACCCAAAATTATCCATTAGTGCATTGCATGGCATAGCAGAAGAAAAGAAACTATATATGCATCGCGGCATCATCATGATACAATGACTCAACATTGAGTAGAACTAAAGTTGTTCCAGGCTACGTTTGATCACGGAGTTATGGACAGATTTACCATATAAAAAGGAAATAATGAAGTTAATCAGCTCAATTTAGTTTATTTGGTTTCCTTATAATTTTTCTTTCCATCAGGTAAGTCCCACTGCAAATTCCTAACCAAAACACGTCTTAAAGATGTGTTTGTGTTGCCGGATTTGTGGAAGGATCAAGCTACAGAGGAAAAGCAAAAAGTGGACACAAAAATAAGAGGATAGCAATCGATGTGAAGGTGGTAAATTTTTTCCATGGTTTTACCATAATTTTACTATCCGCTCATGACCCTAATACAACAGAACTGATTTTGTAAAGCAGCTCAAGCATATATATACATGATATTCAAACACAACATGCATACATATATAGTTCTATTGGATTCATACCATATGTACCTTTGAGGTGCTATAATCCTGTGAAATGTGAACAGCTTGAGTGCTGCTTTCGTAAGCCAGTGGTAGTACTACTGTTACTCTTGATCAGTCTGGCCCACTCAAAATGGCCTTCTCCTCCTCCTATAAAGCCTCTTCAATCCTCATTCTGTTTTTCCCTACCATCTCTGCAAAAAAACAACTTCCAATTATCAACACCTTCAAATATAAAGTCCAGCCATGCTTTCATCAGATGTTGCAGCAATCCACTACTTGGCTTCTGAAAACCCATCACCATTCCAGTCTAACTTCTCCATGTTTCCGAACACCATTCCACCATTCCAGTTCTCCAACAATGCATACCTGACCAACTTTCCAAATCCCCAACTCTCTCCTCCTTTCCAAGATTTCGCTCCTCAATCCTCATGCCTGAGCAACAATTCCACCTCCGACGATGCAGAGGAGCACCAACACCATACCATCATCGACGAGAGGAAGCAACGGCGGATGATTTCCAACCGAGAGTCTGCCCGGAGGTCTCGGATGCGTAAACAGAAGCACCTTGACGAGCTGTGGTCACTGGTGGTCCGCCTGAGGACCGAAAATAGCCACCTCATCGACAAGCTGAACCATGTATCCGAGTGTCATGATAAAGTTGTTCAAGAGAATGTAAGGCTTAAGGAAGAAGTATCTGACCTCCACCAAGTGATCACTGACCTCCGCTTAGGGAGCCCTTTCCCTTCTCTCAGAGACCTGGAGGAGGTTACTTGCAACTCGGCTCATCTCAGAGCTGAATCTTCCAACCAATCCATCACAACTACTTCCACTAATCTGCTTCACTGACCCGGACAAACAAGTCTTGTTTTTTCTTTCTTTTTTCTCTATCTTTTTTTTTTTTTTTTTTAAGGTGCGTTGACTAGTATGGATGTTATCAGTCTTTGAGGGCCTTAACCTGAGCTGTACGAGATGAAAAAACAAACAGTTCCTAACAGCTTTCTACCATTTAATTCCAACTTGGATGATTCCAATTTGAAAGCACTCTTGAATATATCCATGCTTGATTCAACTGTTTCCGTGATCATGCAAATCCAACTCCTCTTGCCACACAATTATTCAGTAGTTTGTGGTTGAAAAAACCGTAAAAGTCATACCCGCAAGTCACAACAGCTTGACATGACAATTCAAAGATTCTGTCCTGATTATCGTTTTCAGAACCCGTCAGCTTCGACCATAGATTATTCACTTGATTCAGATAGCAAAACTATAAGGAAAAAATTTCAACTATAACAAAATTCAGTTCATGATAGTTGATGAAGTAATAACAAATTGTAATTGTTTGTCAAATGTACTAAAACAAGGTCAAATATCAATTGATAGATAGAGTGGGTGGCCCTCAGTGAAAACCAGGCATTACATTTGGAGGGGTGCCCCATGATAACTCCTGTGTTGCACACAATAACTCAGGCAATCAGACAAATGGTGGTGCTGGTGCTGGTGGTAGTGGCTCATAAAACAAACATCTACTATAAGAAGCAAAACACTTGAAAAGGCAGTCCACTAAGGGACCCCAGATACTGTTTGTAGCTTTTTATGAGTACATCAAAGCCTCTCAAACTTGGTCTATCTGCAGCTTATGTTCCTTTCACCAATTTGGATTATAGCAAAAGAGTCTAGGTTTCAGGTACTGCCTGGACAGTACATTTTCAAAACATTGGCAGACAGTTTCCATCAGCATGTTCCTCTCTCTCTCTCTCTCTCTCTCTCTCTCTCTCTCTCTCTCTCTCTCTCTCTCTCTCTCTCTCTCTCTCACACACACACACACACACACAGAGTCACGTCACATGTAAAACAAACCCAAAATAAGCATTTATTTGCGGAATTTGCTTCTCTTTTTTTTACCGGTAATTTATTTTGCTGGATTTATAATTTTAAAAGGAATTACTTGAGATCAGCTTCTTGTGCTCTTTTTTTTTTTTTTTGAGTCAGCTCTAAGTGGAGTCATGTTCTTTGTTGTAATTCCAAGGTAATTAATCTGTTTCCCATAGACTCAACTCAAGTAAAACCAACACCATATATAGCAATATATGCATAGACATGCAGTCAGGAGTCCATCTAACTCTTTCAGTGTTTGCATCATTATGTACAGGGGTCCTCATTCTCACTTGGAAGGCATGCATGCGGCTTGCACATGGCAATGATGGAAATTTTGAGTTGGGTCAATTTACTGTATACGACAAGGAGTTAATGTAGAGGCAATTTAGAGGTTTTAAGTTCACTTAATGGGCTGCTGGACTTCTACACCCTCTTCTAAGTGCTGCTCAGTATTAGATAACTGGACGATATAATAACCCGCGAGGTTAAGAGTTCAATTTTAGTCCTTACTCTACCCTCCTGGTATACTTTCCATAAGTCTCTAGACTCAAGAATAGTAAGGTGGCCTCAGGCTTTTGACCCCATTTGCCGAGGTTTTTTCTATTTTGACCCCACTTCACACCTCCTTTTTTGCCCAAACCTATTAAGAGTTCAAATTTTGACCCCCCTTGTCAAAAATCCTGGCTCCGCCCGGGAGTCCCAACCTCATAGAAAACCTAACTTTTCACTTCTCTGACATTCAATGATTTATGGTGTTCTCCTTCTCGGGTTATAATTGGCCACTCCTTGAGCAATATCAAGCCCCTTCATGCTAATTTAAGAAACTTTCAAGTCCTTTAATTAAGAGTATTGCAAGCTGTACTGTATTTATGTTACATGATTTAATGATTACTAGCTACTAATGACTGATCCTGATTTGACTGTTCTATTCCTAATTTCCTACAGTGTTGATGAAGGAATAATTAGGATCTTCAATGGGCCTTGGAACCCTAGGCTATATCACGACCGAAAAGTAAAAATGCAACTATGCAAGCATTTATTCGAACATTCGTATGGTGTGCAAAACAGTGCTGCTTTCATTGCTCAAATGCACAAGACTTTGCCACATCCTATGCTTAATCATGATCCCTAATCTGTATGCAAACCTCCATCCATAGATACTCCTACTTGGATGAATCCTTACTCAAAATGGATGACTTCTTAAATGTCTTCTACGACTCTTTCACACATACGTAACAGATTTACGTCTCTACAATTTCTTTAATAGATCAGGATGTCTGCGCCAACTTACACGCAACTCAAACCCAATACTGCCATCCACCAATGGTGAACCCGATTAACATTTTACATCTGTACACACAATACGTACATACAAACACACCTCTCTAAGATAACACACTGATTCTACAGAAACAAAGAATATGGAATCACATTCTTAAAATACCCTAGCAAATTCAAGAAAAACCAGATATTACCTTAGATGTCAGGAACTAGACAAACATTTTACATCAGCATACATTAAAATGAGAAGTTGATCTTACCTTCGAATCTCCACTGTCGAGGGTCACGAAAGAAGAAATTTTCCAGTGCCAAGTATCATGTGGTGTCTAACTTGGTACTCGTGGCAACCCGTCCGTCATAGCTGAGCAATTAATGGTCCAGACTATAGGGGAGAGCCAAACTCTTTTGAGAGTTTATTTAAAATCCGAACCGTCCAACACATTTTTTGGACAGTCGAGATGGCCAAAGTGGTATTACTTGGCACTGAAAAATTTCTCGGAGAGAGAGAGAGATGAAATTTAGGTAAAAGTTAAATGCCGTTTCGAAAAAAACTTAAGCCGGTTTCAAGTGGTTAAGTTTCGCGCCGAAAAAGAGAGCGGGCTGTCTTGTAGTGGGCTCCATTGTTACGGACCTAATAAGTGCTTCAGGGCCTTTTAAATTGGGCTGATGTGAATTGGTATAATATTCAGACTCTAATTTTAAACAAGCAGTCTAGTTGGACTACCAAAAAATAGCAACAACAAAAAAAAAAAAAACCAGTCTAGTATCCTATTTTATTTCTTTATTTTATTTAGTTTTCCAAACTAAAATACACCATTACACATGTTATCTACAGTTGTCAAATGTTTTGTACACCGAATCAAACCAAACCGAGCGTTATGTTCCAATTACTTGGGGTCGGCTAAATGTTTTGTATATCAATTTACAAAAAAAATTAAAAAAAGAACAACTACTTTTTGAAAGAAGAAACAAATAATATGTGAGCATAACCTTTTTTTTTTTGAACAACCAAATCTCGTCATCCTAGGCTCCGTTTGTTTGAGCGTAAAATATTTTCCTATAAAATGTTACCTATTTTTCGTTGTTTAGATAAAGAAAACATGAGAGAAACATTTTACAAAGTAAAAACATTTACAGACAAGAGATGTAAAATGACTTTTTTCCCACAAAATCGGTAAGTTGTTTTCCTCATGTGGGTTCACATTTCCCACGGGCTAGAACCCCACCAAACATGAACCCAAATTATTGGGGGAAAATACAATACATTTCCGACACAGTGTATAATACTCCTACTTTGTAAACATTGACGGAGCTAGGGTTTTTGTTTGAGGGAGATTGACTTAATAGACATATGTTTGTCCAAGTGTATACTTATGATATGGATTTGCTTTTCAATATAATTTACTTGTGCATTGAAAATATTCTAGTCTAACGTATTAAAAATACGCGAATCGTTTTATTTTATTATACGCTTGTTTTTCAAATTATTAAAGAAAGAAAGGCAAGTAATTTCCACACCCCTATTTTTTGTTTTCAGTAGTACTTTTATGTGAAAATTTACTAAAAGACAAAAAGGGGTATGTTTATAATAAAAAAAAAACATGGTGTGAAAACCAATTATGAATATATAAAATTACCTATCTTTTTAGTAAATGAAACTAAAATTATTACGATCATGAGAAGATATTACAATAATAGTATTTACCATCCTCACAAGTCTTCAATCACTTATTTTGTTTTGGAAAAGTTTATTCCGAGTGCCAAAATAGTGGGTCGAGTGCTCTGACTTCCCTACACGTAACAGTGAATGACTGAATTTTTTCTTCTATAAAATCACAGACCAAAGAAAAACCTCCTTATTTTTCAAAATATTTATTTACATGGTGATCAAGTGGTGACTCTGAGTTATTTTATATCAAATTTATTTTGACTCAATCACAGCTGAAAAACCCGTGTTTTATAAAACCACGTCGCTTTGTTATCACTTGGATCACTCGACCATGAAACCCCTTTTCCAAACCCTTGGTCGAAATCCTGGTCGCAACATCGACGTACCTTCAAGCATAGACATCTGCTAGTACTTATCAAAATAAGATTGACTAACTTGAATAGTTGTAAAAACATGACCCGTAAAACGATTTTTTTTTATTATCGGCATAAAAATCCGACTAAAAATTTAGGCTAATAATGTTCGACATAGAATGACTTGTAGAAAAATACCATAATATATCATAATGAAAACTCAGCCTAAAGTCTTATCTTTACGTAAAGATAGGGTGAAGATAATCAGAACTGTTGATTGCCAAACGGATGACTATGAATGAGGGACTACAACTTTATAGTGCTTTGAGACACTACAGGTCCCTGGATCCTTTTATTTCATTGTATCTGCTAGTAGATGGCAGATATTCAGTAGTATTCTTGCTACGCCACTGCAGAGGGGCATTTAGATCTCACCTCACATGGAGCAATTTTTCAGTGCCAAGTGCGTACCATGTAGCACTTGCGCGCGTGATCTGGACTGTCAATTTTGGTTTTAGACGGTCCAAATTATGAGGAGAGAAAAAGGAGAGAGAAAGGGGAGAGAGAGGGGGTTTCGATCTGAGCCGTCCAATATACTCTTGGCCAGCCCAGACGCAACATTCGAATACTACGTAGGCTCGGTCACGTGACGTGGTACCCATTCGGTACCCAAAAAAATTTCCCTCACATGAGGCAGTCCACGAATTGGGAATTGGTATTGTCAGAGAGATCAGTGAAGTGTCACAATTAGAGTTAGGAGTGGCTCGTTTTCAATGGCTCGACAGAGATGCTCAGTGTGTCTGCATTGAGGTATGGTGGGGATTGTACTGCGTCAGCTCAAGAGCACAAATAATTTAAGCACTTGTGCAAGACCATTGTTATTGGGGGCGCCATGTTTCTGTGAGAACAATCTTGTTCACCTTCACTTTTCCTTAGGGTGACCACTGACCATACATGTACTATATATTTTTCTTTATTTAGATCTTTTTCATATTTAATGAGGTAGAGTATATTGTGGATCTCACTTCAAGAATCACAACCATTCATTTTCTATAAATTAATTTATAAAAACAATGTAAATTTCTACTAAATAGAACATTTGAACCAAAAATTACAATCATGCTCTATTCACTAATTGACCAAAGAATGATAATTCATACTAATAAGTACTCTCTCCGTCCCAAAAAGTTTGGCCTACTTTTCTTTTTTGGTTGTCCCAAAATATAGGACCAATTTAAAATTTTCAACAAAGGAAGATGCTTTTAACAATTAGAACAATGAGACCAAAAGAAAAATATTTGAAAATTTTAAAGTTTAATGTGCGTTTTAAAATTTTGAAAAAGGGCTCTGATTACATTGACGGCAAGATTTTCTGCTTTACGAAAAAACAATTTAAATTCAAACCTTGATTAACTCCTATTTTATTAGAGTCAAACTAATGACGGGCAAACTTGAAAAGTTACAATTTTTGGGTAACAATGTGTATTGTACATAAAATTTGGAAAATTTGTAAGTAGGCCAAACTTTTTGGGACGGAGGGAGTAGTAAATACTTACTGATATTTGATTGTGTTGAATTTTTGCATGATCTCCTAACAAAGCAAATTTTACGAAATGAATAATTACGTTCTTCAAAACGAGACCCGTAATACATCTCACCAAATGTAAGCACGATCATCCTCATTTCTGGAATGTTTATTGATGAAATAACCCTAGCGAATCAAACGAACCAAATACCACCACTTTTGGTGCTGGCAATTTTCACAGAACAAAAAGTGTCGATTGGTAACTCAAATAAAACATAATTTCAAAGAGATATGTAAGTATAAGATTTTTTTGGGGAAGTCTACTGACACCCCCATTTTGACAACCCAACTTATAACCGATTTGTCACATTAACATATAAACTCAATTATTTAGATGATCGGAAACGTTCATCTTATATACTGCGTTTGAAAATAATAAAAACACCTAAATTAATGTTTACCAAATGTCGAAAAATGCGTGATTTGAACAAATAAAAAACTCGCTCTGAAGACAAATGTGTTAAGATCACACATAATTGAAATCAGATAAATATGAATTTTGGCATGGCTAATAATTACAACGCGCTCTATAAATTGAACATTTCCAATCATTAAAATATAACAGATCCTACATGCTAATCTATCACATCTGTTGTAAGTTAGTTTATAAAAATAAGAGTCGAGTAGACTATTCCTTCTTTTTTTTTTTTAAATGTTCCTTACTCAACAGTCAATAACATGGTAATTAAGAAAGAGAAAATCAGAAAACTGTAGCTCAAACCAGGCCACAGTGTCCGGTAATGAAACCCTAGTTTTCCTGACAGAGTAGAATGCAAATAAGGATTTAAATTCCAGCTTCCATTGAGGAATTCAATTTTTGATAGACAGGTCCTGTTCAATCTTATGTCTACTGACTCTACTCCAGTAAAATTACCCGAGCCGGAGCCGCATATTGCACAGTTTGCTTGTCAAAATAGATATCCAAAGACAAGGAATGACGGAAAGAAATTCCACAGGAGGCAGTGCAGAGCTTGGGCGGGCGTTAGAGGAGGTGGAAGAGAGTTCTAACTACACATAGCATGATCCCAACCTCCTAAAATGTTGAGAACTCTTGTTGAAAACATGAATTTACAACATTAATAAGGTAAGTACCAATAACCCAGAAAATTTCGTAAAAATCTAATAAATATAAAACAGGAGGGGATGCTACGAAATCCTAAGTTAAGAGCATACCACCTGATTGAAGACAAAGTTAACACACACTTGACTCGGGCCAATTAGAAAAGCCAAGATGGACTAGCGAGTTTTCATCCACTAATTTCATAACAATTAACTCAAAATGCTGATATTCTTGTCCTTGATCAACGAGAGCAAGTCATGGGATGGGTGGAGCTAACCTTATCCACCAGCAGAGTGGGAGACAGAGACAGTCCGATCCATTTCCTTTTGCAGAGCTTCCCTAGTCGAGAGTACAATGTGACCATGCTACACTGGTGCTCCAGCAATGCAGGATAATTATCTTGGACTCAACGACAAGACTTGCCTCACCTCCATTTGTCCTGCAGTTCCTTCCTCTCGGACAAAAACCATGTAGCAACAATTGCCACTAGGAGTGCAACTATTGTAAGGAGAAGAAGAGCGTAGCTGAAATCCTCTGTAAGTGAGTCGTAGGTCTTTGATGGTGCCATCCGGGTAAAGAAGAGGTCCACGCCGTATGCAAAGATGAGGGTGGTTGACTCGAGCTTTGCAGGCGACGTTACTATGCCTTTGAGGCCTTCAACTTTGAGGGTGTGGGTCACATACGACTGCAAATTTGTCCAATTAATATAGCAAGCAAGCAACGAACAAATCATCAAATGCACATCCATAGCATTCAAAAATTAGAGCGGAAATCCCTCACTGGGTGCCTAAGGTTGGGAGCGTGTACTTATATTACGAATATAAGTACAATCATTTTGGGAAGTAAAAATATGGGCCAAGTCCACCATAAGAGTAAGAAATAGGCTCCGGTTCCAATATATGGTTTTCTTTTCAAGAAATCATGACATGGGCTAGATATACGAGTTAAGGACCAATTTATAAAGCCTAGTGATAAACTCCTTTTTTCCTATACAAGGATCGTACAAAAGCTTCCATATTTGTTAGGAGCGAGCTCCCATCTCAATGGGAGCGGGCTCCTGTCAACCTACTTAGATGGGATCGCAGGAGCGCGCTCCTAAGGTGGGAGCGGCACCACTTTAGGAGCTCCCTCCTACTAAGTTTGAAATCCCGATAAGAGTTCCTCTTTGTTCTCTACATATTAAATGGCTTCTCCGTAAATCCTAAAGCCCCTCCTCAGCAACAAGATCAGCATTCAAGTGAAGGTGAAACATACGATTTCTAATAGCTAGAACATGCAAAGGTTTACCACCCATGCAGTACCAACACTCCTAACTACTTGCCATATCTGTGTTCCGTAAATTTAATTGTTTTGAAGTAGGGGACACCATTGTCTCAACTTGGACACAGATGGAAATATGACAAGGATCACAAATAAGTTCATTTTTTGACCAAATAAAACCTTCGTTTAACTTGGAGTAATATTAAAAAGGAAACAATGAAAATAATAAATATACTATTAGTTTTGGAAGGTTTCCAGATAGAAAAATTCAGATGAATAACAAGTACATATCTAATCAAATACCTACACTACAAGTATTTTTTACCATGTCCCCCTCCGTGTCCATGCCCTCATCTATTTAGAATTGCCGTGTCTAGGGTCCGTTTTTTTTATCTATATCTGTGTCGGTGTCCAAATACACTCTTCTTAGGGTTTTACAATGAGATCTGAAATTTAAACAAGCCAGCCTCAAGAGACAGCCCCAAATTCTGAACAAGCCAGTTTCTCAGGCAGGAACTATGACTGGCTTTACAGACCCCTGTTGGTCAAACGGGGCAAATCTAAAATGCAGTTAGTACCTGGGCAAGATTATTTAACAATACAAAACAACCAATTAATTTATCAACTCCTTAAAAAACTCTCACTGGTACTCATCCCGATCTGAGGAGAACTTTCAAATCAAAATTTAGCCAGCTAGATCCAGATATTCCAGTAGTAAACTCCATGCCCATAACCTTCAGATAAGTCAACATTAACGAGCATAGAAAGGGCTAAGCGATAGCAGTCTTACAGTTTCAGGTGTATATATTAGAACCCTTCCATTTCCTATACACTTCCATTCAGTAAGGAGGGACTATGGAGCAACAAGATTTTTCAGAAGTAAAGAGAAATAACTCTATGGAAAGAAGGGCAAGGAATAGGGGTAATGCACCTGTGGCATGATTGGTAATGAATCAGTAAGAGGTATAATCCCTTCTTCCTTCTCAGCTTGCGTGGGATTGACTGTTCGACGAGGATCAAGAAAACGCTTGTCAAGAGCCAAAACCTGTAAAAGGATCAAGCTGCATTCAGTACAAATACAAAAAATGTCCCAAGTACATCACAGCATAAGGTATCCAAATCGCAGAAACAGTGCAAAGCAAGCAACTGAAAACATAAACACAGTGCGCGCACATTTTTTGTTTGATCTAACCTGGTCACTGATTGTGCCAATAAGAAGTTGTTTGGATGTTATGCCCTTGGCCGTTGATGTTACTGCAATAGTTTTCACACTATGGGTGAAAAAATAAGTTTGTGACTTTGTCACAACCTCAGGACGAGAATAAGAGGAAATAGGTGAAGTAAGATTATGCTTCCCAAGAACGAGTTTCCATACATCCTTATTATCCTGCAGACATAATTGCGGTTTAGACAAGTCAGATGGTTTAGACAAGTCAGACTCATCAAAATTAGACACCAAAGAAATGCAGAACCTCAAGTTCAAATACATACCGCCCGAGACTGATCGTAGATCTCAATGACGGACATCTCATATCTGTGCGCTTTTAGATTGAAGTAGTGGTATACAACCCAGTTCTCACTAAAAACCTTCAAAAAGAAAAGTTTCATAATTTAAATCTGCTGTATGATGAAAAAAGCTTAACTTGAACATAAAAAGGCATACTTACTGCATGGACAGGACCTTGTGAACCATGATGAGTCACGCGGTGCAGTATACGTCCAGTGACAGTATCAATAAGATATACAACCAACAATGACTCCTCTGGGGTGAGCAAACCAATTTCACCTATGGCCTTAGGTGCAACATTAGCCACAAAAAGAAGATTTTTTGATACATATTTATAGATCACATCGTGTTCAGACATAGCCTTTGCTTGAGTATGCACCACCTAAACAACACAAGACATGAAATGATTTCGTATCACACAAATGAAGTATGAAAACCTCAATATATGGAAAGAGGAAGAGGTGGGAGCCGTATGAAACGGGACTGCAACACTCTTCATGTAAAGAGTATAACATTGAAATAGAGACATTATTTGGTAAGAATATTTCAGGCCATTGGATGAAAGGAGGATTAGAGTCCCAAGCTTGTGTAGCAAGCAGGATCAACATTCAAGACATACGTTTATGACAATTTTCATAACTTAAGAACTTAAGGGAAGAAATAGAGACATACGTTTACCCCAATATCCTAGGCTCATACATCCAACTTTACCGATGGTTTGCACCAAGAAACAGATCTTTTGAAGGCATTTATCCATCTCATAGTGAAGATATAAAATAGATGTCTGACCTTTCTGGGTCCATGTCCTGCTTGTCTTCCATGTTTGTCTCTAACTACATATTTCATAACTAAGCAGCTAATATTGTACAACATGACACGAACAACATGCATAGTTACATGCATAGTTGAAGACCCGCAATCAATTAAGCTCAATGAGGTAAATTACATCATGTTAGAGGATGAGGTGGTTGAAGCTGATTTATATGACGGAATTGGCAAATAAAAGTGAAACTAAACCTCAACCTGGACAGTTGTCCACCATTCTTAAATATGAAAAATGAATCCCATGTCAAACTGAGGTGGATATGTAGCTACAAAGTGACAAGTTATTTAAGTCAAAAGCATTTTAAAATCGATTACAGAAAACGTACGGAAAGTAGTAACTTTTCATAAACACAGAATAAAGATTCAAATTCAACCTTGAAGATATTGATGGGATGAGAAAAAGATACCTCATTTGATTTTTTTGTCATTGTTGCTATGATTTTTTCTGACTCGGAAGGGAAGACAATGGACCATAATCCTCGGGTGTTAAAACAGTATCCATCTGATACCTCAAGATCACAGTTGTCCTTCAAGACATGACCCCTTATGATGCCATTATCAGCTTCAACTGAATACCAGTATATGTTTCCAAACTCACGTTGGACAATACTGAGAGCCTCATGAGTTCGGGGGATTAAATGGGCATTCTGATCAGCATCTATTAGTAGATGCAGGCGCTGTTCAGTTGAATCAGTAAAAGGCAGTGGAATGACTTGCACAATGGAATGAGCAGCACCCACAGAACTAATCTCCTTCCCTGTGTATGTGTCAACAACAGAGAGGACACCATTGGCATCCAAACTACGTCCGCATCTCCCAAGTACAAGAACTGATGGATTCTCATCAAGTGCATGATGATGTGGGATCTGCCACTGGTATAGTTTAAGTCCAATGGGGGAGTCGCATTGTCCTGTTTTACGAAAAGAATCCAGTAAAAGAGACCAGACAACTCGTCCGTCTCCTGTGTGTAGAGCAAAAAGTTTCCCTGCTCTAGTAAGTACTATGAGAAGCTTTCGAAAACCATTGTGGTCCCGAGTCATCTTGCTTTTCTCAGAGCTTTGCAACCTAATTCTTTGAATTTCTGCTAGTTCATCAAGGTTTGCAAGCATTAGAGTTCCTTTTAGCTTCAGCATATGTCCCTTCAAACAACAGAACTCGTATTAAAACCAAAGGGAGGAAATCAGCTTATGAGTTGCCTCCACGTGAGTCGTGCATAAATATAGTGCTAAGATAGCATCTAACTGAAAGCAAGGGAAAAAGAAACAAAAACACGGAGAAACCAATCTTCATCTTTGAACACCTCTTCAGTCCAGATGTTGCCCGGAACCTGAATTGGATTCTTCAGATTAAAATGTCCTATAACTACTGAAGGCGACCTTCAAAAAATATGACACCAAGCATAACTACAAAAGACTAGGAGATCAAAGCCAAATAACATGACTAATAGAGCTTCATTATTTCTGCAAGGTAGGAAAGATTCCCAAAGCAAGAACTACCTCTCAGCATTCAAAATTTGAGGAAACCATTCTGCCAGCAAAATAATCCAAATCAAACATCACTTAAAATTTGGTACAGACCTAAAATGTATCAAAATCTAATCGGGGGAAGCATTCCATGGACTAAAAAATTCTGGACATCTTATAATTCTCTGAGCACTCGTTTAGTAGCTTTGTCTACTACAGAGCCCATGCAGTGCGACTAATTTCACATAAGATGTTACAACCACGTATATATAAAACAAAATGATAAATGTATGACTATTTAATTGAAATTATCGTATTACAAAATGAATCCTGACTCGGACAGCACAGATAAGTGCCATAAATTATCGTATTACAAAATGAATCCTGACTCGGACAGCACAGATAAGTGCCATAAATTATCGTATTACAAAATGAATCCTGACTCGGACAGCACAGATAAGTGCCATAAAGTTATAGACAAAAAACATGCCATGACCTCTTATGAGACTGGAATCTGGCCATGGCACCTTAATTAAAAATACTAATAATAATAATAAATAAATAAATAAACCCCAAGGAAAGAGTCAAGGGAAACATCAAAAGCATCTACATTTCAAGACCCTCATTAACACAGTTATACATAATGAAACACAAGAATTTGGCGATTTTGATAACGGTTAAAGAAGAAAATATAGGAAGAAGCCCTTGCAATCCAACATTTTTATTCGCTTCACTTTGATGGTATGCAAAGAATAAACTTGAAGAATCCTGACGGATATAGACAGAATAGGCAATGAAATACAGTACTTCTGTAAATTCTCCAAATGAACCATCCAAAACATCTAATTTTAAATGGCTTAATACCAACACAATCTATGAACCATTGCAACGGAAATAACTCTCATAATGCATGAAAGACCTTCATTTATCTGGTTACACACACGAATACAATTCTGTCAAAGTTTTGCCCAGAACTCCAAAAATAGGGCAAATAAAAGACAGATAAAGTTAACCTCTTTGACTGTAACTTCAATATGCTCATATTCCTTATTATGGACTTCTTTGCCCAGGAAAGTAACTACGTACATATATTCTGTTTTACTGACAAAACCCAGACAAAACATGGATGAGTAAAAGATTAAAAGAGTTCACACATACAATTTCACACCAAAAACCACAAGTAATAGATGCTAGAATACCATAACAAACTTTTTCTAATTGTCATGCCCTTAGGAGTTTGAAATAAAACATAAACCTTCTAAGAGTTTCTAAAGGCTTCATACCTTGAGCCATTCAAAGAGATTATGCTCCACTTTTGCCACAGATACACCATGCTTTTCTATAGGTAATTCTGATGTTGTCACATCTATGACCGAAGCGAGCCCATCCTCCCTACTCCAAACAATCTCACCTTGTTGTACTAGCAGTAATGAATGATCTTCCATGACAATCAATGCCCTGAACCCATAAGTCCTGTCTGTTCGGAGATAGTTGTTAATGAAAACCTTATGCACAACCCCTCTCTGCCTATCCATCTCAATGCTCTCCTTAAGTAAATTGTTACTCCAGTCCAGGCCATGCTTCACGGTGAGATGAATCTTACTCTCCCCATTCTGAACAAAAGCAAAAGCTTCTTGACCCTCAGAAAATGACACAGCACCACTAACAGCTGCTCCATTATCAATTTTTTCCACAACCTCCAACTTTCCTTCATCTATCACTTTAACAAAAGTTACAAGGTCATTGATTTTTAAAGCAAATATGCCCGTAAGCTTCGTAGGCAACACTACAGCTGTTCCAGGAGAATCTGGCACGAGATCTAAGATACGAGTTTGTTGAAAGCTAATCCGTCCATCCTTGACGCTTATTAATACCAAAACTGAGTGAGTGACATCAGATACCACGAAACTGTCACTTGAGACTGATGATATTTTCCCAGCAAAGCCACCAGGAAATGCTGCACTCTCATGCTTCAGCAACTCACCATTCTTAGCATTAATTTGCAATGCAACAAATTGGGACAATCCATCAAATCCTACTGCATATATAATATCACTTCCAAGCTGATGAATCAACTCTTGAACCTCAACGCTGCAGACACAAAACAAATAGACTTCATCAACAATAAACATTGCTAAGTCAAAATGATCTAGACAGATTAACTTCAGAATTTGGCTAACCCCTCAGCAATAAACTCCTTCCAGAGAACCTCGCCATCTATGCTTGAAACAGCATGAAGACACCCATTTCCATAAACAAAGATCACGTTGTCCTTGTCAACTTTCAAATTTGTCTGCCAAATAGTCAAATTGTCATTGCTCCTTCCAAACTAAGTTAGTAAAATCCATTATGTAGAAGACAATTTCTTTTCCTTGGAAAATATCATGGATCATGTAGATCATGGGAATAATAAAAAGTCAAGAGAGAGTCTGTCATGCGGAGATATATAAATTCAACAACACTGGTTCAAAAATTAACAAGTAACAGAGAATACATTTCACTAACCGGGATAAATAATAATGACTTCGATGGCCTTGAGCCTGAAAGGAAAGATTCCCAAACCATCTGCCCATCTGGAAGGTTCCAAGCTCGAAGAGTACTTCCCTCTGACGACAAGGTAATGACATCTGTGAAAGCAAACAATTATCTTAGATTTAGTAGCAATTTACGATGTACTTGGCTACTTGCACCCAATATATAAATTTTTCAGTCACCGTTCAGGTTTTGGCTTTACAAGCAACTACAAACACTCGTTGACCCATGTTACAAGGCAATATAGTACTTAATCCAAGACGGAAGTACAGCGTCTGAACAGAAAACAGTAACCATTTTTATTTATATTTGTCAAATGTCAGCTTGATATCACTAACGTTCAGTTTGGAGGGCACTTGAGGTGGAATGGGAATGTTAATACAGATCCCTATGACCCCTGTGTTTGGAATAGCCGGAAAAATGGAAGTGATTCCCGACTTCCTATCAACTCCATAATCATATTCACAAACTATGTAGGACACTTATCCCCACTCTCCCCATTCTAAGCTTAGATTCAAGACTTGATCAATACACAGAAGGAAAAAAAAAAAAAAAAAAACAATGTTGAAGGCTACTTATTTTTCTCAATAATTTATTACATAGAGTGTAAATACATATAATCATATATAAGTAGCAAGACAATATTGCGTTGGCACCTCGTCTAAAAAGACCCATCTCAAATAAAAAATAAAAAAAAACTATTCCCTCCGTCCCATTTTGTATGTCCATTATTTCTTGTCTCCTTTGTTTCAATTGCCTAAATCTTTCAACGTCGATTTTAAAAAATATATAATATAGATCTTATTTGATCATTTCAATTTGTTGTATTATACGATATTTGATAGATTTCAATTTGTTCCATAATACGAAGTTTTTGAAACAATTAAAAACATTATATATGAAAGATATAGGCAATTGAAACAAAAGAGACAAAAGGAATAATGGACAAAGAAAATGAGATGGAGGGAGTACTAATATAGTAATATCGTGTCAAGGATTGGCTCCCATTCATAATTTTTGTGACATAACCCAATAGATTCCCCTGTAAGTATCATGTAGGCTGGGCTTTTAATGGATACTAACCTATAACACAATTATAAACAATGCAGTAAGAATTTTTTTTGCTTATTATCACATCACATCAATAGCAATCCATTTGACCTTTATTTTAAGCTTTCACTTTTTGCCTATTGAATCTGACAACACAGAGGATATCGTTTTCTAATTGCAAATAATTAGTTCATTTTCCCCTAAAAATCAGTTGCAAGGCCTGAATTCAAACAATCTACATTTTTCCTGAGGAATTTTAGTCTTTAGTTGTACCATATTTCTCATGATTGAACTTTCAAGATTCAGCAACCCATAGAACAAAACGCCTGGTTCTGGCTTGTTATTTCTCAACATTGTTTACACCCAAACATAGCCTAGCTTTTCAAGTTTGATTTCAGAACTTAAATTCCTATAGCCTAACACAATTAATTTCACTGACTTTGAAAAGAAAAGTGGAGTTACATCAAGGATATCAGAAGCTAAAATCATATGCTATCTTTTTGAAACGCAAATTGCCATAAAAGTATACTCTAATAACAACCAAAAGCATTTGCATAAAGGGATTTACATTTTCCAAGCGCGATGTCGATTTCATCAATTGCATCGTTGGCCCCAAGCACATGTCTCCAAACTGAAAACAAAAAAACATAAAAATCATACCTAGATTCTGAATAGAAAAAAAAATAACAAGTATCCAAAACTCTTAACTAAAGAAACTCAAATTAAAAAGCTTTCGGAATATCAATCAATTGGTGCATACAAATCTCGCCGCGGCGGAGATCGAGCGAGGCGATGACATTCTCCTCGGTGGAGACCACCACACGCTTCCGCCCCGCCTTCTGCGTTTGGAACACCGCCTGCTTTACTTTGCCTATGTACTTTTGGTGCCTGTAACGAGAAAAGAAGTCAATATCAATACAAAAGCTGTAAGTGTCGATTGATGATGATCGGTGGGAAAAAAAAGAGTACTCAATGGAAGTGATGAAGTAGAGAGGAATAATTATGCGGTGTGGGGAAGGAGACGAACCAGTCCATGAGTCCGACTTGATCTTCGTAAAGCGAAAGGGCAGGCAGGGAGCACGATAAGAACAGGAGGACAAGAAGAAAACCGGGAATCGCCATGTTCAAGGCGACTTATTCACTGTTACTCTCTCTCTCTCTCTCTCTCTCTGATAGATCTAAGGCGAGGTTTGTGAGAAGAGGGAGGGGTTCACCGGGCCAGCCGCTCAAGAGACGTCGTGTTTAGGCCCCAAAAAATGGTGTGAAAACTAGGTCCCTGACTTTTTTTTGGGTGTTCCACTAAAAAATACTTGTTTTTTAAAAAAATCAAGACATGTGTGATTCAGTGGAACACCCCCATGTATTATATAAGCACAAATTTTTTTTTTTTTTTTTACAAAGGCCCATATTAAAACCTGAACCTCCTACTTTACCTTTAATGGCCACGGGCCTATAGGTCCAACTGACTTAGGGTGAATTTCCCATTTGCTTTGAGCAGCCCAAAAAAAACCAGTCTAGTATCCTGTTTTATTTCTTAAATTTATTTAGTTTTCCAAATTAAAATACTCCATTACACATGTTATCTACAGTTTCCAATGTTTTGTACACCAAACCAAACCGAGCCTTATGTCCCAATTACTTGGGGTCGGCTAATGTTTTGTATACCGATTTACAAAAAAGAGAGAGAAGAGCAATTACTTTTTGAAAGAGGAAACAAAAGAGGAAACAAATACTACGTGAGTGTAACATTTTATTTTTATTTTTTTGATCGACCAAATCTTGTCATCTCTCTATTTGTTTGGGCGTAAAATATTTACCTATTTTTCATTGTTTAGATAAAGAAAACATGAGGAAAACATTTTACAAAATAAAACATTTTCAGTCAAGAGATGTAAATGACTTTTTCCCCAAAAATCGGTAAGACCATCTCCAACAAACTCGCTATGTCTCCGGCGAGATCAAAATGGCGAGGTAAACCTCCATTTCTGGCGGCCAACCGTCACGTCATCACGCTCGCCAAGAAGCCATTCACTACAGTGACTCGCTGGGGTGGGCAAGTCACTATATTCCTCGCTTACTCTCTCTCCCCGTCGTCGTCGCCGTCGCTACCAAGAAGCCATATCTCCGGCGATGACTAATCTTTGATCCTAAAATCGTTTTGGTACTAGAGGGATGTATCCCTCGTCAAGACGATTCTACTGGTGCAAACCCCTGTTGGAAAAAACGCAGTGGCAATCCGAATTCCAAAGAACAATTTCGTATATCACAGTTAATATCAAATTACATGAACAGATTACAATGTGAACGAACTGGAAATTACAGAAACTGTAAAACAGAAATACAAACTGTAGATACGCCGAGTCGTGTGTAACCACACTCTCCTTAACAAAGATGTGCCGCCTACCGTGGGTGTTGTAGGTTGTACCGACGTCTTCGTCCCAGGATACAACGGCTAGAACCTCAACCACCGGAACACCACCGCTGGAAGCCTTGGCGAACTGTAACTTGCGTCTGCCTCTGCCTCTCTCTCTCTCAAAAACGATTTCTGGAGTATATGTGTTGCATGAAAAACTGATGATTAAACCAATTGGCAAAGCTGCCAATTTATAGCTGAAGGAGGAGCTGCAACATTGAAGACGAGAATCAATGGGGAGCCTCCCCAATGAATACGGGAATCAATTCTGCAAATGAATTCTGCAGAATAAAACCTCCCACGTAATAATGTCGCATTTGAATTCTGGAAGAAAACTGCCACAGAATTTGAACGCCATCAAGTCTCATCGTGGAGGGGTGTAACTCGTGTATTAACTAGCGTATTTGATCACGCGCATCTCACACTTCGTGGGATCCCTTTGGTTGCCTCGTAAGACCCTCCGAATGCCCCGTTTCATTCACATCAAATTTCCAACAACCCCGTCGCTGGTGGAGTTCTGTGGTGGTCGCACGCGCCGGACAAAGGAGGCGCGTGCCAGCGAGTGAGATCTACTCTCGACGCGTGGCAGAGGAAGCTGAGTACTACAATTGTTGAGTACTACAATTGTTTGGAACTAGCCAAGACACATTTTTCTTGCCAAAATGGCTAGAAAGAAGTTTAGGCTGATGGAGATGCTCTAAGTTGTTTTCCTGGAGTATTTCCTCCATGTGAGTTTACATTTCCCACAGGCCAGAATCCCACCAAACCAACCAACCCACTCTCCATTTTCCTTCTCACACATGAACCCAACTTATTGGGCAAAATACATTACATGTGAGGGGATACACTAATACTCTGGCATAGTGTATAATACTCCTACTTTGTAAACAATAATAGAGCCAAGATTTTTACTTATGGGAGACCGATTTAATAGACATATCTTTATCCAAGTGTATACTTATGATATGGATTTGTTTTTCAATAGAATTTACTTGTGCATTGAAAATATTCTAGCCTAACGTATTAAAAATGCATGAATCGTTGTGTTTTATTTCACTCATATGCTTGTTTTTCAAAATTTAAATTATGAAAAAAAGAAAGACAAATGATTTTCCCACCCCCTTTTTGATAAAGACACCCCATTTTTTTTGTTTCTAGTGGAACTTTTGTACGAAAATTTCACTAAAAGACAAAAAATGGTATGTTTTTTTATAAACAAAAGAGGTGTGAAAATCAATTATGAATATATAAAATTATATATATGTTTAGTAAATGAAGCCAAAATTATTACAATCATGAGAAGATATTACAATAATAGTATTAATTTTTTCACCAAAATTAGTATTAAATTAATAAAATTTTCAAAACCCGGGGAACAAGCACCCCCTAGTCCCAGTATGGTTGTGCCCCTATTTGTAAATATCAAACAAACACCTAAAAACACATTGTGTTCGGTTCCGGATCCACAGTTGTAATTTACTTTTGGGAAAACTAATTTTGCCAACATGTGATCGGATGACTTTCATTGTGGGCCCAACAAATTTTTTCTCACCCACCCTTATTACCGTGGGCCCCACCACTAACCTTAATTAAAAAAAAAAAAAACTCAAACGTCTCTTTCTCTCTCCTGTTCTCATCTCTCTCCTCCCAAAATCCAAGTCCCTCCCCTCCATACCCACCACCACCACCACCAGCAAAAAAACCAATCAGCTAACAGTCTACGGTGCCGACGTCCACCTTCGCCGTCAAGTGGTCCGTCCGCCACTTGACCACTACCTTCGTCCTCTACGGTGCCGACTGGAGCATGTGGCAGGTCGGAATCTGGTCGAAATTTTGTGGGGTTTTGGTTGGATTTTTGGGTTTTGAGTTTGGTCGGAATACGGTTTAAATTTCTGGGTTTGGAGAGAACAGCGTTCGCGAGAGAGAGACAGAGAGAGAGAGAGCTTTGTGGTGGATATGGCGTCGGGGCCGTCGGACCGAGTCGGCAAACAAAAGTTGAGTCGGGTCATTGCAGGCTGTGGTGCCGCCGGTGGTGAGGACGTGGGTGGCGGCGGGTCTGGTTCGATCTTCTTCGTCGCTAGGTTCGATCTTCTTCTTCATCGTCTTCGTTGAACCCCTCTCTCTCTCTCTCCTCTGGAACGCAAAGAAGGGGTTTTTTTTCTGAGTTTAGAAAGGCGGGGGCCCACGTGGGTGCTGGCCCGAGAAACAAAGATGAGCTGGGTTCCTGGGTGGGTCCCACTAGTGGTCCAAAGTTGACTGAGAAATCATTTACCGTGCAAGTCCATCTGGAGACTAGTATTTCGGAAAACTGCATTTCAAAAAAATTTGGCTGCAAAACAGGAAACGAACACAGTGAAAGGCTTTGTTTGATTGAGAGTTTTGAGAAGAATATTTTGAGAAATATTTTTGAGATAGTGTTTGGATGAATTTTTGGAAAAAGTAATAATGAGAGAGATGTAATAATTGGAGAGAGATAGGGAGAGAAATGAGAATAATGATTGGATAGAGGGGTATGAGTAGAGAGAGAAATATGATTAATGATTGAAGAGATGAGAGATGGAGAAAGAATCTTTTTGGAAATGTGAAGTGAACAAAGTGAAAGGGTTTTGCTAACGTGTGCCTAATAGGCACACAATAAGCACATAAACAAACAAAAACAACACACTCCAATACACCTTTTACACTTTTCAATACACTTTCACATATCGCTATACACTTTTCACACATTTCAATACACTTTTCCAACCTTAATGTGTGCCTAACGTTAGCATTTTCCAAAAACAAAAACAAAAAAAATATTTTTTGGCAAAAAGAATTTTACGTGAAGAAAATATTTTTCGTCAAAATATAGAAGGAATCTACTACTCTCATCCGCTCACCCGAGAACGCTAACTGACTAGTACTTCGAGTTCTAACTGAACACTTGCGTTTCCAAACGGTAATAACAGCCGAGCAGTAGGCGAATAGCTCCAAAATGGTTTCAAAGATATTTTCCACCTCTCTCTCTCTCTCATGTCTTATCCTTCAAATTTCGCTCACCATTTTTAAGGCAGCCCACAATTTTGGTCTAACTAGCCACTGATAACAACCATGGCTGGTTCACTCACCCTCATATCCGCAATTTCTTCTAACAACCATACAACGCCCAGTTTTAGTAGAAAACCCCCAGTTTCTCTGCTGAACATAAGAGCAATGGCTAAAGACCTTTACTTGAACCGTGATGGTTCTGCTACAAAGAAGCTCCTGGTTACATTTTAAAACCCGTGTCTCGCTTTTTAGATTTCTCACTAGTTTTTTATTGCTTTTCTTATGCTAATTGTTGGTTTCTTGTGTGTGTGTGTGTGTGTGTGTGTGAAGGCAGGGGTGGATTTGGTGGCAAATTTGGTTGGAGTGACTTTGGGTCCAAAGGGTAGGAATGTGGTGTTGCAAAATAAATATGGACCTCCCAAAATTGTTAATGATGGTGAAACTGTTCTCAAAGAGGTAATTTGTAATTGCTGAATGTGTGCATCATTTAGTTTATCCTAGTGTAACTCATGTGTTCGATAAAATTCCAAAGCAAAAGACGGGTGATGGCTCCAATCTCACTGCTATACTGATTGTTTTTGAACTAAGAGACAAGGGTTTTGCGTGAATGAAGTTTGTGAAGCAGTTGAGCTATATAGAGATCCAAAGTAATATCAACTATCTGATAACGTTGCTGTTCCAAAAAACAAAACTCGCCGTTCAGAAAAGAACTATCTGATGAAGTTCCAGTGTAAACATGGATCCTGGTGGAAATAATCTTCCTTGTCTCTTGAGGTCATTTCATGCATGTTTGACATTGTTCTTTAACGACAATTAAAATTGGATTACGGTTGTTCAGGTCTCTGGAAAAGAGTTTAGGGTGCTTTTTTTTTTTTTTTTTTGTCCATGTTAATTTCCCATTAAAATTCGTTGATGGGTATTACATCTCTTTTGAAAACAGTGGTTTTTGGTTAACAGATGACCCATGTTATGCTAGTTGTAGAAATAATCAAAAGCTGTGGTTTATATAAATCCTCAACTATGTGGAACCCTAGTAGCTTGCCATAATCCTTCTCCTCGATCTGAAGTGGCTTTTTATTTGGTTTAATCAGATAGAGCTGGAAGACCCATTGGAAAATGTTGGAGTGAAATTGGTGAGACAGGCTGGGGCAAAGACAAATGATCTCGCTGGTGATGGCTGCACTACCTCAATTGTTCTTGCTCAAGGTCTAATCGCTGAAGGTTTGAAGGTATCAATGGGATGCCAATCTATGAGTATGTAGTAGTATATCTCTCCTGTTTGAACAAACTAGAAACATAAGTCTTTGTTTTGATGCACTGGGAAAGCAGGTATAAGTACCTTTGTTTTAGGAAAGCTGTCTCACTTGAGGTTTTTTAATTAATCAGAAGCTCTAGTCACTTACCTTTCCAAGTTACCCTTTTTCTAATGTTAGCTATTTACTTGAGATATACATCCTCTAGGTTACTGCAGCGGGCATGAATCCCATTCAGATCTCCAGAGGCATTGAGAAAACTGCAAAGGCCCTTATTTCTGAACTCAAACTGATGTCCAGAGAGGTAAACATTTCTACTCTTCTTTCATTTCCGAGGAATGACTAGGAAGAATTGGGTAGATAGAACATGAAAATATGGTAACACATAATATAAGAAAACATTTGCTCACTGGCTCATCGACTCATGCTTGGAAAAACCAACAGCAAGTATTCTCTGCATTGCAGGTTGAGGATCATGAGCTTGCAGACGTTGCTGCTGTAAGTGCAGGGAACGATTATGAAGTAGGAAACATGATTTCTGAAGCTCTTCGACAAGTGGGGAGAAGGGGTTTTGTCACAATTGAGAAAGGAAATTCTGCAGAAAATGCTTTGAAGATTGTAGAAGGAATGCAGTTTGATCGGGGATACTTATCCCCTTACTTTGTAACCGATCGACGAAAGATGATAGTGGAGTTCCACGATTGCAAGGTAGGGCTGTTAATTTTGTCCAGACATTTGAGGCATTCTCCTTCAGAGTAATTCAGAGGGTGTGTGCTTCTTTGGTTGCAGTTACTGCTTGTTGATGGAAAAATCACAAACCCAAAGGAGATGTTTAAATTACTGGACAGTGCTGTCAAAGAAGAGTACCCAATTGTGATAGTTGCAGAGGGCATTGAGCAGGAAGCTCTGGCTCCAGTAATTAGGAACAAACTCAGGGGCGTGCTGAAGGCAGCTGCTATTAAAGCTCCTGCCTTTGGCGAGCGCAAGAGCCACTACTTAGATGACATCGCTACCTTGACTGGAGGTAGATGATTAACCATTAACATGCAGAATAGTTTATCTTTCAACGAAATAGTGTCCGTAATGAAAGAAAACACAAAAAACTGACATTAATAGACTGAACGATATATAAATCTTTCAACAAAATAGCAGGAACTCATTTGTGATTCCTGTACTTGGAGAAATTCTAGATCAAAACCATCTATAATTCAAACAATAAATCCTAGCTTTTATTAGTTTTCAAAGATGCATATCCCATCTTCACTCTAGGTAAATCAAAAAACTAGGACTGACCAGGATAATGAATTAGTGATGGTGATGGTGATGATACCACGACAAAGGCATCTAAAACATTAGATATTGGGTTGGCTTTAAATTCTAGGAGCAACTTTACATCCATAGCAAGGTCTCAAACAATGGGTATATTTCTTTGAATGGTACTATGGTGACCTCATTTAGATACCATCTGATTTGGTGTCTGACATGGACCAATGAGATCCTTATTGGGTTCTACATAGCCAACAACACGTGAGTGGTCCATGAAAGGTGCCACATCAGAGGGTACCTTGATGTTGTTATTCTTCCGTTAGTAATGTTTTCCTGCCTTATCAAGTCCATGAGCCACCTAAGAGTTTGTTTTGTATTGTACCATGTATTTGCATGCTGAGTGTTGAAAAGGAAAGAATATTGTAGCACATGTTGTAAATCAATTAGGCAATTAGACAATTAGGAAGTTTGTAATTAGTCTAATTAGGTAGATAGCAATTTCCTTATTATTTCCTTTCCTAAATTATCTTGTACACAGTCTATATATTGTGCCTCCTAGTGAGAAGAATACACATCAATTATAATCTTTCAACATGGTATCAGAGCGGGTTCCAGGAACCTGACTTTTCTTTCTCGTTACCTCTATCTTTTTTCGTCAAATTCTCTCTCTCTCTCTCTCTCTCAAATCGACCACAACCAAAACCTCTCTAACCCCAATACACAACCCTCGATCCAAAAAATAAAAAATAAAATAAAATCCAGCCGTGAACAGTGTTTCTGTGCACTGTAGCAGTCGTGAACAGTGCGCTCGCGCCTTGTAGCTTAATCGTGAACAGTAACCCTAATCTCTTTCTGGCCCTCGATCAATCTTTCTGGAACTCGGTTTGTTTGTTACAGGTGTTATTCAGGCTCTAAATCAACCGGGTACCCTCTCTTTGCACTTGTCAATCCTCTGGGTAACAATTCCTCTCTTTTTGGCTTGTGTCTTTATCTCTTGAATCCATTATGGGTGATAAACCTAAGCAACCAGACACTGCTGAAACCTCTGAAACTAAGGATATTGTTAGGGATTATCGCCGGTCTCTAACCACAATCAAATTAAATGGATCTAATTATTTGCCATGGTCACGGGCTGTGACTGTCTCTCTACGCGCAAGTGGTGAGAGTTCTTATATTACCAATGATCCACCTACTGATCCCGATTCTACTTGGTCCCAACATGATGCTCATATTATGACTTTACTGTGGAATAGTCTTGAACCTGACATTTTTAATAATGTTGCTTGCCAAGAGACGTCCAAAGCTGTTTGGGACACTCTACGCGAGTTATATTCATCAGATCAGAATATCTCTCGAGTTTTTCAGATTTATCAGAATATTTTCTCCCTTCAACAAGGAGATAGATCCGTTGATGAGTACTTTTCCATCTTAAAGGGTATGTGGGACGAGTTAAATGTTTACCAGCCTCTCTCTACAGATTTAAAGGTTCAGCAGAAGTACAGAGACGAATTTAGAACTTGCAAATTTCTGTCTGGATTAAATTCAGACCTTGCTCCTCTTAGTTCACAGATTCTTTCTAGCAGGGAAGTCCCCACCGTTGGTGAGGCCTTTGCTCGTGTTCGACGGGCTGCTCCACGTTCTTCTGATTTAGAGCATCCGGCTCCATCCGCCCTCGCTGCCCCCACAACCTCTCCTGCTTCATCTTCTGGACATTTTGGGAATCACAATACCTCCCACAGTCGTGGTAGTTCTTCTGAGCGGGGTGGTCGTCGTGGAGGACGTGGGGGACGTGGTGGTCGTGGCACCAAGAAGTGCACTCATTGTGGTGCGACCAACCACGATGTTGAATTCTGTTGGAAGCTGCATGGCAAGCCCACTTGGGCTAATCAGGCTACACTTGAGGGGGAGCCATCTGGCTCTTGCTCCTACTCAGATTACTATGTCCAAGACTGAGTATGATTCTATGATTCAAAGGGCCAATGCATCTTCTTCTTCTTCCACTGCAACTCATGTCACCTCAGGTAATACGTGTCTTCATTACCTCAGGTAATACGTGTCTTCATTCATCTTCTCGTAGCACTCCTTGGATTCTCGATTCTGGCGCATCTGATCGTATGACAGGTGATTTGTCTCTTTTGACTGATGTTGTTACTCCTTCTGTTAAGACTTATGTTACTATTGCCGATGACACTAAGGTTCTTGTTCAAGGCATTGGTACATATCGTTCATCTGGTCTTGTTTTTCAGCCTGTCTTATATTTGCCACAATTTCCATTTAATCTTCTTTCGATTCATAAAATGTCTCATACTCACCAGTGTTCTATCCTCTTTTCTCCTTCTCATTGTGAGTTTCAGGATCTCAAGACAAAGGGGATGATTGGTGGGGGGTATGAGAAGAATGGTCTGTATTACCTTCAGGAGCAGCAACAACAGCAGTTATCTAGTCCTTCTGCTTTACATTCTACTGTTACACCTTATCAGTGGCACTGTCGTCTTGGGCACCCATCCTCGGCCAACCTTCGCAAGCTAGTTCCTAGTTTACCTAGTTTTTCTCCTTTTCATTGTGACACATGTGAACTTAGTAAACATCGTAGAGTTTCTTTTCCTTTACGAACTGAGTCACCATGTGTAGAACCTTTTGCATTAGTTCATTCTGATATTTGGGGACCTTCGCGCACTACGAGTTTGTGTGGTGCGCGCTATTTTGTCACATTTATTGATGATTTTTCTCGTTTAACATGGGTGTATCTCCTCAAAGATAGGTCTCAATTATTTTTTGTTTTTCGGTCTTTTTCATTTGAGATTGTCAACCAATTTAACGCTAAATTACGTATTTTGCGAACTGACAATGCCCAAGAATATCTTTCTCGTCCATTTAGACAGTTTAATGAAACTCATGGTATTATTCATCAGACTGCGTGTGTCACTACCCCTCAACAAAATGGGGTTCCAGAACGGAAGAATGGGCCAGTTTTAGCCGTAACTCGTGCCCTTATGCTTCACATGAACGTTCCAAAACATTTTTGGGGATATGCTGTTCTTACCGCGAATTATCTAATAAATCGCACCCCTTCTCGGGTTTTGCATGGCAAAATTCCTTATCAGGTCATGTTTCCTGACAAGGATCTTTACATTCTTCCCCCAAAACTTTTTGGTTGTGTGTCATTTGTTTATAATCTCTCTCCAGGTCGTGATAAACTTGATCCGCGTTCTTACAAATGTATTTTTCTGGGTTACTCTCTGACACAGAAAGGATACAAGTGCTATAGTCCCTCATTACGGAAGCACTTTGTAAGTGCTGACGTGACTTTTTTTGAAAATATCCCATATTATTCTCTTGAGGGTACTCAGTTGACACCATTGTTGGCACCACCTTGTCTTCCTGAGATTGCTCGATTCTGCAGGGTGACCATGGTCTTTTCGAGGCGCTACTCGACCATCAATTACACAGGTATATGTTCGACGTTCTTCTGCTGCCGCTACTCCTGTTGCACCTCCGGATACAGCTTCTGTGCCCACACCATCTCCTCAAGCGTCTTCAGATCCGACACTCGATCTTCCTATTGCTCACCGTAAAGGTATTCGCTCCTGCACTTCCCATCCTATCTCTCACTTTGTGTCCTATGATCATTTGTCTCCCTCTTTTCGCGCTTTTTCTGTGTCTTTGTCCTCTGTTACTGTTCCTAAGTCTTATCAGGAGGCTCTTTCTCATCCTGGATGGCGTTCTGCTATGGAAGAAGAGATGCGCGCTTTATCACTGAATCATACTTGGGATCTTGTTCCCCAGCCATCTGGAGCACATATTGTTGGTTGTCGTTGGGTGTTTGTCATCAAACACAATCCTGATGGTACTCTTGATCGTCTGAAAGCTCGTCTTGTGGCCAAAGGTTTCACTCAAACCTATGGGCTTGACTACACTGAGATTTTTTCTCCAGTTGCCAAACTCAATTCTGTTCGCATTATTATCTCTCTTGCAGCCAACCTTGATTGGCCTCTCCATCAGCTTGATGTCAAGAATGCTTTTCTTCATGGAGATCTCTCTGAGACAGTTTATATGGCTCAACCACCCGGTTTTGAGTCCAAGGGGGAGTCTGTGTGTCATCTTCGCAAATCTATTTATGGCCTCAAACAATCTCCCCGGGCTTGGTTCGATAAATTCAGCAGTACCGTCGTGTCTCATGGTATGACACGAAGTCAAGCTGATCACTCCGTCTTCTTTAAAAGGACCACCAGTGGTATTGTGATTCTCGTAGTCTACGTGGATGATATTGTCATTACAGGGAGTGACAATGATGAGATTCAGGTATTAATTCGTCACCTTTGTTCCAGTTTTCTCACCAAGGATCTAGGCAAGCTTCGGTATTTTCTTGACATTGAAGTGGCTCGTTCTAAAGCTGGCATCAGTTTATCACAACGGAAATACACTCTCGATCTCTTGAAAGATACAGGTTATCTTGGTTCTAAACCTGTAGCTACTCCTATGGAGACTAATCATAAGCTTATGCCTGACGATGGTGAGTTGGTTGACGATCCTGAGTTGTATCGGAGACTTGTGGGTAAACTTATTTATCTCACTATCACTCGACCCGATATCTCCTATGCAGTCAGTATTGTCAGTCAATTTATGACTTGTCCTCGAGTTTCTCATATGGAGGCTGTTGTTCGCATCTTGAAGTATCTTAAAAATGCTCCTGGACGTGGACTTCTCTACAAAGCGTCTGGACATCTTCGTATCGAAGGGTATACGGATTCTGACTGGGCAGGATCTCCTGCTGATCGTCGTTCTACCACTGGTTATTGCACCTTTATAGGTGGCAATCTTGTGACTTGGAAAAGTAAGAAACAGTCTGTTGTAGCACGTTCTAGTGCTGAAGCAGAGTATAGAGCAATGGCTCATACCACTTGTGAGTTGACTTGGTTGCGTACACTTCTACATGAGTTTGGGTTTCCAGTACATGATCCAACTCCGTTATATTGTGATAATCAGGCTGCTATCCATATTGCTAATAATCCAGTATTCCACGAAAGGACCAAACACATTGAAGTTGATTGTCATTTCATTCGGTCGAAAGTGGAGTCAAAGGAGATCAGCACGCCTTTTGTTCCTTCAGGCTCTCAACTTGCTGATATTTTCACGAAGGCTCTTCCCAAGGCTTCCATTGATTCTATTTGTCGCAAGCTAGGAGTATACGATGTATACGCTCCAGCTTGAGGGGGAGTGTTGAAAAGGAAAGAATATTGTAGCACATGTTGTAAATCAATTAGGCAATTAGACAATTAGACAATTAGGAAGTTTGTAATTAGTCTAATTAGGTAGATAGCAATTTCCTTATTATTTCCTTTCCTAAATTATCTTGTACACAGTCTATATATTGTGCCTCCTAGTGAGAAGAATACACATCAATTATAATCTTTCAACACTGAGCTTAAATGTCTTTTGCAGGGACTGTAATCAGGGATGCAATGGGTTTCACCCTAGAAAAGGCTGGAAAAGAGGTACTAGGTACTGCTACAAAGGTGGTGATAACTAAGGATTCTACCTTGATTGTAACTGATGGGAGCACTCAAGCAGCTGTTAAGCAGAGGGTTTCTCAGCTCCAAAATCTTGTCAAGGTGGATAGCATATCTTCTGAACTGTTCATGCTATCTGATATTTTCTTGTACTTCTCTCCTACTTTTGGCTGAAGGCTTGAAGCGCCAATACTAAGATAAAACCACGCACCTGCATATCACATTGAGATATAACAAATCTTATCACCATGTCTGTGGGAAAAATATCTTAATTAAGTGTTGACCAAGTATTAGAAGCAGATTATTTGCCTGAACATAGGGCCTGAGGCAGGGTAGTATGCAAAAAAGGGAATCAGGGAACCGGCCCCATTAGAATGGGAAACAAGGCTTAGTTTGGTATGGTTATCCATGTGTGTTGTTAACTTGTGATCTGAAATCTTGGTCATTCTAGCATTGTTGTTTGTGAAGTTTTAAGTCTGTTTGTTCAATATGCATAGGGTTACAGGTTTGAATTTGCTATTAACAATAGACTGAAACATAAGTGAGCCTTCATATGATAAAAGCTCTTAATTTTTAGGTTGGATGGAACTCCCAAAGAAGGTGCAAAGGCATTATTAATCATGACATACGCGAAGCTTTGCCTGTCCTGTATACTGCCAAGATGTTAAACATATAACAGATTGTTTCTTTGAGAAGACTGACAAATTAAGGATTTCTTTTCAGAACACAGAAGAAAATTTTCAAAAGAAAATACTGAATGAGCGAATAGCGAGGTTATCTGGAGGAATCGCCATTCTTCAGGTCAACTCATAATTGCTGGAGCTGGAATCTGGAATCTGGATACTCTGGAGTTTTTAATCTGTTTTCCTTTTGGCCTGATGCATTTGATTGTCAGAAATAATTTACAGGTAGGAGCGCAAACACAAGTAGAACTGAAGGATAAACAGTTGAGGATCGAAGATGCTCTGAATGCAACTAAGGTCTTAGTTGCCTTTTCCCAATACTTTTCAGTGGTTGTTATTGTGGGACAGTAGTGGTAAGATTCTAAAATTGTCATGGCCCAGGCAGCTATTGAAGAAGGCATTGTAGTTGGTGGTGGTTGTAGCCTATTGAGGCTCTCTCTAAAAGTTGATCGAATCAAAGAACTACTAGACAATGAAGAGCAGAAGGTTTCGCATGCATCTTTCTGACCTTTACCTTTATGTTTGTGTACGAGTTACCGCACTATTGTTTTGATGTCAAATGTTTCACGCCATAAAATAATTGTGATCCAGAAAGCTAGAGAAATGGTTAATTTCCATGCTATTTTCGGTTATTTGATTGACATCTAACTCATTTTCTGAAACTAAAGTGTCGCCTTCTCTCTAAAGTTTAACAAAACTACTATTGCCCAAGTTCAATACGAAGTTCTCCAATTGCTAGACCTCGACCATGCCCCTCTCTGCACCATATTGAGGCACTGGAAAAGCAATCAAGCACCAGGTTGCATCAGCCAAAATGGACTTGCGGAATTTCAATCCATTAATATTTTCTGGTCTTTCACCTAAATTACTTCACAAAAAAAAATATTGTACTCACTTTTGTCCACTTTTTTACTGTCTAATACATAAGATGTCGTCAAATTACGAAGAGCTAGGGTTTGGCGAGTTTCAGTTGAACAATTTTCAGCCCTGGGATTAGGTAATGATCACAGGTCTTAGAGGGAAGCGGTGACCAGAAATTTATGAAATTCCATCAAAACATTTGCTATGGTATCCTTGTATTACTATGACATTTGTCATCCTTTATAATACTGAACTATTTGCATTTGTGCATGCAGATTGGAGCTGAAATCTTCAAAAGAGCTTTGACATATCCAATAAAGCAGATAGCCAGAAATTCTGGTGTAAATGGCAACGTCGTTGTAGAGAAGGTCTTCTCTTATTAATGCATCATATAGATGGAAGAAAAATGTAAAATGGCATGAATTGACATATAAGATAAAATTTAATTCCGACAAAATCCCTAATGAGATTTGATGCTTTTACAGGTTCTTTCCCATGGTGAGCTAACTTTTGGGTATAATGCTGCAAGAGACCGCTATGAGGATTTAATGGCTGCTGGAATTATTGATCCATCAAAGGTAATCACCACATAAACAGTGTTTGCATTTAAAATCGCATGTTTCTACCTTTGCATGTGCTATAGTTTTGTTGGTAATGGCTACAAGCCTACAACAGGGTCTTAATACGATAAGGTTGTGCATGTGACGACCATTGCTTGTTGGCATAATGACCTGAAGAAACTGGTGTTGGGATTTTTTTCCCATGTGTTAATGCATTTGAAAAAGAAGAAATCTTGATTGGAAATGTGATTGGTTTGGTTGTGTATTAAATGGGTTTGTTGGTGACAAAATGAAGTAGAGAAAAAAAAAAAAGGGTCAACAAAAGGAAAATGTGGAGGCAGACAAGAGTAATGCGAAGGGAAATCCAATAGCTTTTGTTTTTGGTTGACTGTGTGCGTGGTGTTGGTCTCCTCGGGAAACATTGATAAAAGGAAAAGAAAAGGTGGTTTTGTGAACATTAATTGGATGCATGGATTCTCTGGAATGGCTGCCGGCTGTGGCATGTGGATGGGTAGCCGAGTGCATTGGAGAGTGGAAGACATAGAAAAATGAAGAGACCGGCTGGTATGTGGGCATTGAAAGGGCATCCAGAAACTTCACGGCATTTGAAGAGTTTTTGGGCTCCCCTTTGTTGTGTACTAGTGCCTATATATAGTATAAGTGTGGAGAAGTGAAAAGTGAGAGAGTAGAGAAAGAGGAGAGAGGAGAGACAAAGGGGCTCTAACCCGGAGAACGGCAAAATGAGGGCAGCCCCTGTGGGGGTTGCCGTGTGCTCCAGGTGTGAGTTTGAGAGGAGAAATTTGTGAGGAAAAATAGAGCGTGGGGGTGAGTGAAAAACATTGTCTAGAGCTATGTGTTGGGAGCTCTTGGGTGGATTTTTGATTTCACCTTGCAATCTCTATTTTTCCAAATATACTGGAATATCTCTCTCTCCCGTGGAGGTAGGCATTGAGGCCGAACCACGTAAAATTGCTTGTGTTCTTTGTGCTTGCGTGGTGCTTGTCGTAGTTTTTGTTTGGTGTGCTTCCGTTGCGGGTGGGATTTGGGGTTTAATCCCTACAGCTGGGCTACCAGCATGGCCTGAAAGCAAAATCCGCAAAATCCCAAGTTTCTTAGTAGCAAGCGTGTGGTTTTCCTTGTGCTGCTTTATATCCTACCATTCAACTTTGGGATGTTGAACTCTAACCCCTAGCGGCCTTTACAGTTTCATGCCGAATGATGCGCTGATTGTTGGATTTTGTCACACTGGACATCTACATTATTATTGGACCAAGAAATTGGTACTGGTATACACAAATGTAGGATTACTGTTTTCTGACACGATATCTCTGAGTCTTAATATTTTTGCCTCATCAGCTGCTTGCCTGCTCGGGAAGGGACCTTATTAAGCATTGTAGATGACAGCTTATGCTGTTGACTTTTTACATGCACATGTGCTCTATTTCCATTGTATGTGCTGAGATAATTATAAAATTTCATTACTGGAAGCTGAAACCTGAAACAGGTAGTGAGATGTTGTTTGGAGCATGCAGCATCTGTTGCCAGGACATTTTTGACAGCTGATGCCGTCGTTGTTGACATCAAGGAACCACTGCCCCCACTGCCCCTCCGCCGGATGAGAAAACCAATGCCAACATCAGGTAATAAACTCGATCTCCATCACCATCAGCTCTGTTCTGGGCTGGTTGGTAAGCTTTTGTATCTCACTGACTTTGAACAAACACATCTCTCTTTTGTTCATGCAGGTTTGGGACCCATCCCCCCATCGGATTATAGTTTCTAAAGGGAAATTTCAAAATGGAAATCTGCTGCCATCTCATTTTCTTTGTTCAAAACTAAGGGTCTACATTTTAGACGGAAGGAATTATGCAGGATCTCTGATTTCAGATAGAAGAAACTCAACCCGAGCTCATGTTGATCACCATTTGTGGTTCTGATAACTTAAACTAGGCTTACCAGAGTAGCATTTTACATGTTCTTCGATATCAATTGATTCGATGTCCCACTGAAGAGACAAGCAGTTGACTGCATTTTTCCGGAGAAACGAGGCTAGTATTGTGAAGAGGACCAAAAGCAAGGCGTTGTAGATTTTGATTTCATTTTTGTATGGGCAAACTGATGCTCTACGAGTGAATGTTAATTTCCCATTGTGTCAAAATACAAAACCACTTGTAAAGCCTGAACCGCAAACCTAACCAAATGTTTTGTCGAATTAGTGGGCATTTTCCATGATTGATCAATAAAAGCTTGGTATTTTCAGAAGCTGCCTGTAGTTTATATTCGAAATCTACTTACATATTTATGCAAAATAAAGTACAAAATAATCAAGAAAAAAAAACCCGAAAAAAGTACTAATATAGAAAACTTGCTCATCATTCCTTGATTTTTCGTAATCAAATGGGAGCATTTGTAAATTCTAGTTCTTCAATTTCTTGAGTAGAGGGAAAACTGAAAGAATGACGCATTTGTAAAGAGAGCAGATTTACTTTTGTACATTCATCAGACTTTTCATCACAATTACGATGGATCATGTATCACATCTTTATTTGTGCAGTAGAAGAGTTCACTGTAAATGTTGTCCTTGTTAGCTTTCTCTTATGCCAGTCCTATTTGGTACATTACATATTGAGATACACTTTTATGCATGAGTAACATAATGATCCCATGCACCAAGGAATTCTTGACAAGAATTTGCCGAAGGATTTAGAATGGAATGACCAGTGACGGAGTTAGAATTAAGATATGAGCACTTAATTAAGCATGGCCTCGAATTTCTCCGAAAGGCAAAATGACATATTCCGATGAAACTTTCATTGCTAAGCACAAAAGTTCGATATACTATTTGACTACTTGTATTCAGACAACAAACACCATTTTTACCTGTAAGATTTGTCGAGTCTCATAAATAATGCAATCAACCGAGCTACATAAGAAGTGAAGTGATTCCATAAAATCTTTTAGTAGTACAAAAGTTAGCAACCCTCACTTCCAAGCGACTAAGTGAGTAATGTTAAATAAACATGTTATTTCGATTACAATACTACTACATGTAGAAGCAACATTTGATTTATATGGTAGATGAGAATGGTCCTGTGGTGACTGAATGAGGTTGGAATGTGTATTTATAGGAAAATTGGGTAGAATGGTAGTTGAGGAAAGTTAGATGCACGAAATATCTGGGGTTGAATGGTGGTTGAAAACAGTGGATGGCAAAATATGTATAAAAAAAAAAATTTAGGTAGAACGGGGGTTGAGAATGGTGGATTGAAAAATATCTGAAATTTTAGGTAGAACGGTGGTTAAGAATGGTGGATCCAACAAATATCCAAAAAAATTAGGTCGAATGGGGGTTGAAAAATTAGTTGGGAATGAGGGTTAAAAAATTAGATCGTAATGGGGTTGAAAATAACGTAGATAGTTGAATTGAGGTTGAAAAAGTAATTAAAAGTGAGGTGGTGGAAAAGTAAGTTAAATTTGGAACTATTTGGTTCTAAAATAGAACCAACCACTGGAGTCTGAGTTCTATTTTAGCACAAAAAAACACTTTTTTAGTGTCAAAATATGACAATGGCTATAACCATTTTGAAACTAGCATTGGATTTGCTCTAAGTGTGTCAAATGTCAAATATTAAAATCTACTCTTAGTTGTCCCATTTGAGAGTGAAAATATTGGTGGTTGTCCCAAGGTTATCCTTGGGGATAAGCCTTGGTAAACAACGAGGAGATGGTGGTTCTGACCTTATCTTTGCAGATGTAAGAATTAAGATTTTCCAAGACTGGGGCTTGTCTTCTTCTCAACGACTATTGCTGCTCTCAAGATAATTGAGCCTAACAAAAACAAACTAAACTATTGTGTCTTACAAGGCTTGGCTACTAACACAAATGTGTTAGTTGTAGGTGAGTTTAGTGAGCCTATTGGAGGAGGTATTTGACCCAAATAAAAAACGTAGTTTTAGATGACAAATCGTAGGTTTAAGGTTGACAAAAGATTTGGAGATCCTTTTGTGTTTGGATGAATTGTATTTCATGAGTTCGAGATCCGGGATGGGACAACAACCATGTTGTTCAATCACAGTCGTTCATGCTCGGCAATTGACAGCTTGGATCACATTTTGTCCAAACAAATTTGAACCATCCACTACTGAACAAATCTTGAGCCGTTCATCGCCGAGCATGGACGTCTGTGCTTGGCCCAGCATGGATGTTGTCTCTAAAAGGACAGCATCATCTCCCATTTCGTTTGTTAGTCTTAACTAGGGCTATGAACAAGTCAGGCGTAATTATATTTTGATTTGAAGTATTCAACGTCTGGTAGCTCGAGTTGAGTCCAAATATTGAGTCAATCTCGACTCATTAAGTATCGAGATATTCGTTGAAATTCCTATTTTGCTACCAATTAACTAAAGCAAATAAATAAGAATTGAAGAAAAACGATGAACACAAAGATATACGTGGAAAAACCCTAAATGGGCAAAAACCACGGGAAGGAATCAAACACTATAAAAATCATTGTGCGGTTACAAAACGACCTTACTCACAATTGAGACTCCTCGCAATTGACCTAAGATCGGTTGTCGACTCCTCGTTCACCGCACCCAGTATTTGATTGCCGCTGCCTCGAATCCACGAGCCTTCCAAATGTTCTTCCGGAAATCCACCGGAAAATTGAACTTGATCGAAGATGTAAAAACCTCTTGAAGCTTTGATTAATAATCCATGAACAAAGTGCTTCAAGATACACTATCAATACTCTAGGTTTTGATATATTTGTGAACAAAAGGGACGGCTCACTTTTCTTTAGTCGGCTTTCTTACCCTAGATAAAAGAAAACGTGACTTATTTATAGAGTGTTGCCAATCCGATCAATCACATTGCAAGCCGATTGATCGGGTCATTGTAGATCTGATTTTTGAAGCTGCCGATTAACAACCCGATTGATCCTCTTATCAGTCACTATGCTCTGAAAAACGCACGTCCTGTGCAACCTGCGGCTTGTGCTATAATCAGAGGTACTCGATTGAGAAGCCGATTGATCGCATGATTGATCTTCTCGTTCCGAACGCCGACAACCGACTAAAAACACTAACACTCAAATTACACTACAAATAGATTCCTTCCACTCTAATCCTATACAGACGCCTACTTGGAAATAGAAAATTACAACTCGATATTGAATTTGTGTTTTGTCACATGGAATTGCCAAAAACAAGACGACTCGGAAATTTGGTCCTTACATTCGTATTCAGTTTGTTTACTAAACAAGTCCATTTAAACGAGATGAGTCACTACAAGCGAGAATATTTTTTTATTTTTTTTATAAACGAGCCGAGATATATAGTTGAGCTTGGTTAGTTTATTAAACAAGCTTAAAATATGCGCTCAAGTTCAACTCCTCATGCAAGTGTTGGCTAGCTCATGTAGTAGAGCTCTTGGATGCCTCACATTGCATCCCGAGATCGAGTCTCATTCCCCCCTTCCCCCGTGTAATAGATTAGGTACGGCAATTGAAAAAAAAAAAAAATCAACTCATCATTTATTAACCAGTAAACATATGGGTACAGACAGGAATGTCCAGAAAATGCACCGATCATGTTCGGGGACCCACTTTTGGGTCTTACACTAGTGATCCGAACCGTTCATTATTCTTAAAACATTTTCCCGAGGGACACCACAAAATTTCAGTTCAAGCGGACGGTTAGAAGTGCTCGAACCAAAGTCTCACAGTTTCAATCAAAAAATTGAATAATAAACAGTTCGAATTACTTGTGTGAGACTCAAAAATGGGTCCCCAAACATAATCAGTACATTTTCTGGACATTCCCATCTATACATGTAGTCGGGTCCTTTATTGACGAATCGAACCTAGCCGAATTCATTACAAAACTCGAGTTTTAGTCGCGAACCGCTGGTCTTCTCTTCTAACCCAAACGGGCCCTAGTTTAGCAAAACAGTTTTGCTTATTACAATCTGTAATCAACATAGGCCCAGAAAGCCCATGACCTCTGGTTGGATCATGGATGGTTGCAGGGATCAGCATCAGCTCCTGTCCAGAGCTTATCCTCGTTGCAGGTGTCAACGTTCCCAAGACGCTATATTGACAAATTCTCTCTCCCTCTTACATTCACGTGTATATGTACCAGTGATATACATACAGAGCTGTATAGAAACACCATAACCCAGATCACAATCCAGCCTCATACATACAGATCATAAGAGAGAGGGAGACGATGTTGCTTATGGGATTTATTAGTTTGCAGAGCTTAATGGACCTAATTGTAGCTGGGTTTTCTCTGGTAATTGGATTGGGGATTTTCGCATTCACTGCTTCCATTCTTTGCACTGCAGCTTTCTTGCAAAATGCCAAGGACGTCTCTTGATCCGCCCCCAATTTTCAAGGTACACTCTTTTGCGGATACTCAAATGCACTGTTTTCATTATTTAGGAGTTTTGCTTCGTGGGTCTTGAATAATTAGTGTTACTTTTATGTTCTACATGTTTGATTTGGTTGTTTTTCCAGTATTTTAGCTAGTGTTGTGGTGAAGTGGTAATGTACTAATGACGCAGCGGAATTCACCAAAAACTAGTTAGTGTACTAATCCAAACGATAGGCACTTGAATCCACGAGTGGATAAAACTCGAGTTGTTTATTGAATAAAAGTTACCGAATCATAGAGATTACAACCCCTCTTATAAGGAAACCCTATTTCTCCAAGGAGGTAGGTCTCGATCTAGAACTGTTTCAACCATATTCGTTAGGGACTCCACTACTAGAACTAAAGTAAAGCCTTGCTTGTGGCAGCCTTTCGACTAGTCCACTTCATGTGCTTTATCAGCCAGCAGGTAACACCTTAATTATCATAGTCTATGTCCAACTGAAACTAATTCCTTTGCCTCCACCTCATATTGCCTTGGTTCCTAAGATCCCCAACCCCTAGCAAACCTTACCCAAAAAAAATAAATAAATAAAGTATCACCAAAATTGGGGAAACTATTAAAATTGGAAACTAGAAAGAAAAATAAGACTTTCCCAAGTGGAACCAACTAAAACGAAATATACGCTAAGAGTAAGTAAAATTCTAAACATTTCCTAAAACGGAAAAAACATTAAATTGAAGGCCTAAATAAAGGAATTCGGCCGAAATCCACCATCGGTCACGACTTAGGGTGGTGAGTTTTGACCGCAACACAATTCTACTTCAGCCCACCAAGTTTGGAACGATTCTGGGCTTTGCGATAAACTGCCAATTTAGGCAGTTTTCAATTAAAAGCTGTTTGGGCTCGCGAAGCTTCGACCGGTCCAATTGATCATAAAATTGGGCCGCCACTTGTTCTACATGAACGAATCATGGATTTTCATAAGATAGGAGAAGGAAAGATGCCTCATATTCATTTATTTATTTGGGTAGGTTTGAGGCCATTGTTCTTCAAATAAAACTATTTGCGCATAGAGCATCTTCAGCCTCTACTCAAGATTTTACTCAAATTTGTGTTGGTATGAATAATTTCATAAATCCAATGGATAGACTCTAATTTAAGCAAAATTTTGAGTAAAAGTTCCATTAATTACATAGTTGAAAGTTGTGAAGAGCAAAGCAAGTCTTTAAAAAATTGAGTAAAAGTTTGAGTCTCCCTTGGCTTGATTAAAGCTTTGAGTTGCTCGATCTGGTATAAGTTTGAGTCGAGGACTTGAGTGATTTTAAAGGAATTTTACTTAGTATTGGGTTCTGAGTAATTATAACTTTGGGATTTTGTGTATGAATGTCAAAATATTGGTACCTCGCCCTAGGTTTGTTTTAGAGGTGTTATTGCTCAATTGTTAAGGAGACCTTTTGTGGTGGATCAGAAAGGGGAATTTATCATTAGGGTAGCCTATCTTTTTAAGAGTGTGAGGTATTGTGTTTAACTCATCTAGCAATGGTTTGTCTCTTCCCTATACCTGTAGGTATCCGGAGTTTAGTCCGCATGATGGGTCAAAGTGGCCTTGTCATGGAGGGTTCCACATCAAAGACGAAAAAGGGTGGAAAAAAAGGAAGTGAACGCTTTGAACATTATGAGTATATGATGGACAAAGTCTATAGGTTTGCTCTTGTAATTCTCCTGCGAATATTAATTGATTGCTAGGCTTATAGTCTTTGGCTTTTCAGTTGAGCTGGTGTGGGGTGGGGTTGGGTGGGCTGGTGGTGGTTACTAATTACTATTGTTATGTTGAATAGCCCTAGCAATTTGGATGAATGTAGCTTTTCCTTCCGGTAGGTACATTTTCTCTCTTTTTTTGAACATTGCCAGTTGGTAATCCTCTGCTTGTTTTTTCTGTTTTGATTTCTAACGTTAGTATAGCAATAAGAATGAACTAGTTCAGCCAATCGAAAAAAAAAAAAATGTACTAGTTCAGTAGCTCTTGCCTTCTTGGGCAGTTGGGCATCTTTTTCAGTGACATTGGAATTTTTCTCTTCACAAAGAATTTTGTACTTCTTATCAATTGGGGTTTTCCCCTCCTACACTAGAATGGTAGAATACCTTTGGGTCTGTGTTCTATCTAGTATTCTTTCACGTCTTAGATACTCCTAATTGTTTTTCAGTTTTATGAAGGTAAGAATATTATGTCACAAAAATCAGTTATCGATTAGTCACAAAAATCGGTGATCAATTAGTGGAAAATTTCAGTTATCAATAGTCAGAGACAGTGCTCGATAGAGTGAACTAAAATGCACTTCTTTTTATTCATTAACCTACATGTACAATGTGTATTTTATTGAAATTAGAAGAAGAGGAGTTTCGAGAATATGAGTATGATTTTGGGGCGATATACGAGAGCCAGAATGCCACATCCATACTAGTACTTTGTGATCTGAATGGAGAGACCGAAGAACTTTGATTCAGATGAAAGAGGTAAGCTCTTGCCGTGCGACCTTGAGTGGTCGTGAAGGGATACAGAGAAAGGGAACTGCCCCATACTAGATTAAAATTGTGCAACACCAAAGTCAAGATCCTATCTGCCTTTGTGCTGAGATTAAAATTTGGTAACGAATGAAACTAGAGGAGTAGTGTCAATATTGGTAAATTCTTATGGTTAAATATCACGACAATTGGTTTGACTTGTCTCCTTCATGTGTGCTGTTGCTGATGGTGTAAAGATAATTTCTTTTTTCTCCATTTATTTTAATGGTTGTTCAGATGACCATAGCCTTATTTAACTCATGTTGGTAGACGACCCACCAAAACAAGAGAGTAGATTTTTGGAAGGTGAGATGCAAGGTAAAAAATATTTGAGATCAAGGTAACATAAGCTTGTCGCATGTATGATGACTTTTAATTTGTACTTTGTAGTAGCAGTCTTACTACAGCTAAAGTGTAACAGCACCCAAGCCTATAATAATTTGCCGAGGCTATATATGGTACTAGAGAATTTGTAGTGGAATGCTTGGATTTCAAGCCGGAAAATAACTAGTTCGTTGTGTCTTGTATGCTTGTTCAATCCCAAAATGATTTATCATCTTGGTCTCTCTTCCTTTGTCTTGAATCCTTGTGAGAGAGTGAATTATTAGTTCCTACTAGCAACTTGTATTTTAGAGTCATTGACACTTGTTTCGCTAACTGGTGAGTTCGTAATTGATAATGTTGACACTGTCTCTCTCTTTCTTTCTCGCAGGCAGGAAAAGTGTAAGTTATGAAGTTTTGAATGGAATAAATGGGAGCATGTTGTACTTTTTGGTGCACCCTCTGTAGATTTTCACTTTCTTTGACTGGCATTTTCAAGCTGTTCAGTGCACAATAAGATAGCAGCACAAAATGAAACTGGGTTAGCGTCGCCCTTGTGATAACTTGTGTTGGTTCATTTTTTCAAGGAAAATAGGCTAGTCTGAGAGAGACCATGATGTAAGGCAAGCATTTTGTTTCGATGTACTAACAAATAAACTGTACTGTGTGTTGTGAAGCGAGAGAATGTAGGAATTTTCCCAAAACCAGTAGTGGAACACTGTATCTTCTTGCCATCGGATGTTGTTGTATGGCAGTTCCTCAGCTGCTGAGTGCTTAGACTGCAGGTTCTTTCTGTATCTTCTTGCCATCGGATGTTGTTGTATGGTATGCCTGATCTTGATTCGTGACCCGTCCGTCACCCGAGGAGCTCCTTGATTCTGGAGCTCGGACTGATTTTCATAAGTATATACTAGAGTTGCGTTATTTAGTATATTCGTGAACCCTAACCCATCACTCTAGTACATTTGTGACCCGTAATCCCGCTGGGTGAGTATCCTAAACATAAGTGGGGGGCCGTGGCGGTGTGGAGTGCTAGTTTCTCCGGAGGTTTGGGTTGTGCAGTCGAGTCCAAAGGGCTTGGCGGTAGCAGTGGCCGGTGGCTGCTCCAGGAATTCTCGTGAGGGTGTTAAAAAATTCTACTACGGTTCTCTATCAATAATAAAATTTCTACTAATGTCAACAATGCCAACAAAAACATCAAAAGCATTCCAAGTACCTCATTCGCAGATGAAAACATCAACGTGTATCACCAGCACGTTTAAGACTATTCATTTGATTAAGACCTCTTCTACTTCTAAGATTACCATTTTCTAATGCTTTTTGGATGTTTGCAAATTGTGCATCTATAAGAGCAATTAACAATCTCACAAGCCGCGGCAGTCACTACATCCTTCTAGATATCATGGTGGGTTAGTTTTGTGATTTTTTTGGAGTATTCCTAAACACAACTTTGTTGATAGTCTCATTAAGATCCGCCAAGAATTGCAAAAGCGCAAGAAGATTCCAGTTTTCCTTATTTATTTTGTAGTTGACACTAAAATTAAAAAAAAAATACATGTATTTCTAATTTTTTTTCCAGGGTGTTCGGGTGACGACCCTCGACTCAAAGTGGACTAGGCTGTAGGGCTCTTCTTCCATCATAAAAAAAAAAAAAAAATTTGAACAACCTTTAAAACCCATATTTGTCATTTATTTTATACACGAAATGTGATTTTTACTTATTTTCTCCACAAAAAATCTAAGGTTGGCAATAACTATGCCGGTGAAAGAAATTGAAAAACGTATACAAAAAATAAAAAACGAACTTTTTATAGTATATTTTACATTTAAATAAACAGATTATTAGTTCCTGAACAAAAAAACAAATGTTTACTATTTTTTTATATCATCGTCAAATATTGCTCGTTCATCACGAGACCAATCAATAATTCAAGTAAAAAAAAAATACTACTAACAGACAAACCAATCTCAAAAAAATTCAAACATTTTTTATTTTTTCTTCTTCTGTTTTCCGGAGTACACCATCCCCGTAATCCCATCCGGATCCGCCACAAACCCGAGCGGCCTATAAAACCCCAAAACCCGGGGCTCCGAATACAAGGCGATATTGCTAATCCCTTTCCCTAACAGCTCGTTCACCACTCTCTCCATCACAGCCTTCCCCAGCCCTATCCCTTGGAACGAGGGGTCCACCACCACGTCCCATATTATCGCGTTAAACACCCCGTCCCCCGTCGCCCTAGCAAACGCCACCGGCCTCTTCGTCTTCTCGTACTCCACCCACAGGAGACTGTCCGTGTGGTCCAGCGCCGTTCGGATCTTATCCGGGTCCCGTTTCGGAAACCCGACGGATACGAATACGGAGTTGAGGTGGGTCAGGTTGAGGCCGTCGGGCGTGCGACGGAGGTGGAAGCCTCGCGACTCGAGGTCGGCGTCGGAGATGGAGTAGTCGGTTATTGTCGTCGGTAATTGAGCCGAAACGGCGCATAAGTTGGCCTGAACACGTGAGTTACTACGAACTAATTGAGCCGAAACGGCGAAATTTTTGTGGGGATGGTTTGGTTTGAGACGGAGGTGTGGAGAGAGAGGGATTGGGCTGGTTATACGTGAATTATGCATTTTTTTGGGTGGGTGAGGTTTATAGAGGAGGTTTGATGAGTGTGGATGGAGTTTGCATTGTAAATCTGTGATTTCTGTTGATGCGGTAATGTAAGAGTTGTGTATGTATATGTATAGGTTTAGAGAGAGAGAGAGAGAGAGAGAGAGAGAATGTGTGTGTGAGAGAGATTGGTTGAAGTCTGTGGTTCTAGTGAGCCGTTGGGACATTCAGTTGGATTGGATGTATCTCACTATCTTAGGAGGGAGGAAGAAAATTCTGATAGTCTAACGTATGAACCAAGTTGTTCGTGAACTTCTTAAAGCTTGGCTCGGTGAGGGCTTATTTGAGTCCGATTCGTTTATTTATCAAAGCAAATCCAAGCCTTGTTGTTATTGTTATGCTGACCATATATATCATAATGTTTTAAACTTGTACTCTTATTAATGTTAGTTATGTTTGTTTGCCTAAAAAAAATATAAAAAATCTTGTATTCCTCCTTTAGTTAAAAAAATGTTTGACCAGTGTTTGATATTGATCACCGCCTTGGGGCCACCTTTAACAGAGAAATTGTATACAGAGCACTGACCGGCTTGTTAGTCCGCATAACCGAGCCTTTTTTTTTCCAGGAGTGTGTATATCTCTATAATAAGGGAGCTCAGTGTTTGAAATCTCTATATTTTCGGCCCTTGGATCTTAATTCAAGGGCTCAGATTACAAGGGAACTATTTAAAGGCTGAGATTTGGCCCTTGGGTGTAGACTTAGAACATCCACCGTTGGATGCCTTCCCCCACGTCTTCCAATTTTTCCTCCCTAAAAAATACCACGTGCCCCATCAACCTCCCTGAATCCCTAAAATCACTCATCAAAAGTCTTTCACCAGTCACAACCCTTTGCCCACACCCACGAACAACCCCTGCTCCCCCTTCCCACGATCAACCCCCCTCTCTCTCTCTTCCCACGAACCTCGCAAGCCCCAACCCACGTCTGCGCTTCCTATGGCCTTCACGCATCAAAACCACCCCTATTCAAGATGTCAGACGCCACTCCTCGCTCCCCACCATTGATAGCAGCAGGTCGGGTAAGAAAAAAATCACCGCAACCAGTGCCGGTGAACAATTCAGTTTTGAGACTCCGCTAACCAGTGCCGGTGAGTCATCTGCCATTGAACTACTGACTACGTTCTCCCTTCTCTCTCTCTCTTTTTCCGGTTTACTCATCTCGCATTCTAATTATTCGATGAACTGTGTAAACCGACTACGTTCTCCCTTCTCTCCCTCTCTTTTTCCAGTTTACTCATCTCTTTTTATGCGTTCCAATTATTCAATGAGATGTGTGAACCATTAATTTCAGATGTGAGGAGTCATTTTCCAACATGATAGAAGCCGCCGAATTGGTAGCTCTACACTCATCTTATACCGTGGGTGTTGGAGTATTATTTTCTCAGGGAATTGACTTACCTATTAGTGGATGCCAAAACAAATTCCTTTTACTATGGGTTTTTTTCCCCCTCCTGTAACGTAATGATTGAAAGTAAAATTGGTGCTCATTTGCTCAAGGGTCCACATGAGTACTGACCATTCTGGCAATTGGTTTCACCTACTTGACCAAGGCAAGAAGTTAGGCACATCCTTGCTCATGTGCATTTTACATCTTCCCAAGTCATTTTACACCTTCTTTTCGTGCTTTATTTTGTAAATGCTTAATGTTTAAAGTTTCACCTGTATGCTTTATCCTTGGACTTCATGCACGATGGATTTGGTACAGGAAACATTGAAACCCCGCTAGCGTATCTCGGAGTACTAATATGGACAACATTACCAATTTTGGTCGTATGTCATTCTGGCAAAACCATAGTTGAAATGCAATGCCTTTTTGTGTTTTACATAATGCTTCACTCAATTTTGATATTCTTTGGTTTGTTTTTGCAAGTCTACTCGGAATGTAGAAGTCAAATCTTTGCGTAAGTTATGAAATCTCTTTTATCATTTGTTCAATCCCCATGTTTAATTTTGGGGTTTATTAATTTGTAGCCTTCGCAGGTTTTGGATGAAAGTTCTATCTTCTACCGATTTCGGTTTTGGAAGTTCGTAAGTCTTTGTGAAGAGATTTCCAAACCGAACTGGGTAAACTACTGTCCTATTCGGGTTTCATGAAATCCTAGGAATTGTCCGTGCTTTCCTTCGGGTTTTATCCCTATTTTAGTTTACTAGGCATTTGGCAGCCATAGTGAGCAACTAATTGTGTGCAAAACAACTGATCTGACTAAGTAAATAACTGATCCCTTTGGAGTTTAAGGTCTGTCTTCAGATTTTTAGCGGAAATCAATCATCTTTTTTGGTCTTTAGAAGAATGATTCAGTGGATGTGGTGTCTTGATTCAATGGCATGGTTTAATCTTTGCCTATTCCATTTGGGTTGGGTATGGAATTTTTAGGTCCCATTAAAATGGGAATTTGAGACCCTTGAATGCGGTTCATTAGAGCAGAGTACATAGATGTCAAATTTAGAGTGGGCTCTGTGTATTTGAATTTGTTATTGAAAATTTGATAGTTTTGCTTTTATGTGATATTTTTTCCATTCTCGCTAATTCCACTATGCACCTTTTTATGAATCTCTTTTCATATGGATTTTCAGTTTGTTTTATTTGAATGACGACAGGAATCCTGTATATATTGTATGAATCTCTTTCCATTAGGAAATGGGTTTGCAACAAATAAATTCCAAATGAGGTTGGATTAAATAGTTTGTCTACTGATGGCATGATATTGTAATCTCTTTTTAAGCATATGTTCATTATAGAGTAGGTGAATTTTTTTCCCTTTGGGTTGTTAGTGGAAATATTAGTTTATCTGGTATCCATCCTTCCGTTTAAGAGTTGAGGCATTAGGATTCATGCTTCTCTTTGCTTAATAGAATTATATTGGTTAATCGGTGGTTGCCGGTATGGAAAAAATGAAATTTGATTGAAAATCTCATTTGCATGATTCGGCTACCGTAATTTGTTAGATTATCTCTCTTTCAATTTTATTTGAAAAAAGACTTCTCAGAGAAGTCGGCTTCGTTGGCAGGGAGGTCAAAAGTAGAGCAGGATAATTTATTTTCATCGCGTTCAAAACGCGTTGTGTCGTGCCTTTAGGCACGGGCATCCGCAAGTATATATATATATATATATAGAGGCTCATTGGGTAATTGGGTTGGGTGAGTTTTTAAGTCCGTTAGTAAATGAATTGGGCTCGGGACTATCTATTAAAATTAAGTCCTGCGTGGCCCAGCCTGTGTACATAATTATAAGATGTGCATTAATTATAAGATGTGTATACACACATATTCGTACAACTACAATTATTATGGTTGTATATTCTCATTCATAATAGTGGAGATGATTAATTTATACTCGGGTACTATAATTGAGAAAATAAATGGGTTAGTTAGACGAGCTTAGGGAATGAAACTTTAAGAGGGCCAAACTTAGAAATATTAAATGAAACCCGATTATTAATGAGCTGGCTTGAGAATGTGTAAGTCTCGTTATTATATGATATAAGCTCGGTTTGAACCTAGCCCAATGTATGTGCACCCCGACTGCCTCGTGGTGAACTAATGGGTGTTTTTTTGCCAAAACACCCCAAAAGGGTTGTCACCATAGTAGAGCGGAGCCTACACTGTTGATAGTTTTTCATCATAACCACATGGAGTTGAGATCTCTATATACTTTGTTATCCAAGATGGTACGTACGTCAAAAAATATTATCCATCTTACTAATTAGATAACTAAAAAAATTTATTCTTTTAGATTGGGTGCCACGAAAACAGTTTTTTTTATTTATATATATTTAAATTAAGGTTAAATTTTTAGAATTGAAGACCAAACTCAACTTAGTTTTATATTTAGAGATGACTTTTCAATAATTGATAAGTACCTAATAATGTATAATCTTATTGCTTAAAGTCCTTAGTTATGTTGCATTTATGTTCATATTATTGTTGGTGTTAGTTGATGATATTGCATGTAAGGTGTTTACCTAGTGTTTATAGGAAATTCAAGTTAAATATTGATTCAACAGCGTCAAGAGTTCTCTGAATAGGCCGAGGTGTTGAGTGTCCTTTGGAAGTCCCTTCCCTAGTCCTGGAATACATCTTGGTAGAGTGTTGAATGAGTGTAAAAAGATCTAGAGTCGAAGAGAAGCTAAGTGGAAAGGAATCACATTTGGAAGAACTGGACCAGTCTAACATATATTTTTCACATATTAATTAAGAGAATTCAAATAATAATTTATAATTGTGTAGGATTTACCTTGAAAAACATAAGTGAAATTAGGTTGAACTAGAGCAACTGGGGACTCTGGGGGTGCTGCACAGCCAAGTGTTGTGCAGCCGCACGGCGTGGCCGCGCCGGCCACGTTCCGGCGATCCGAGACGTTCACCGGATAGCCCTCGTCGAGTACTATAAGTGTACCAAAAATCAACTTGATCGGATATCGTTAAGTACCTAATCGGAACACAAATAGATTGAAAAAAATGGGTTTATTGATTTGGATCCAGTGTTTTATGTACATTTGTGTTCCATTTCATTTCAATCTATTTGTGTTCCGATTAGGCACTTATCGATATCCGACCAAGTTGATTTTTTAAACACTAATAGTACTCAACGAGAGGTATCTGGTGAACGTCTCGGATCGCCAGAAAGTGACCGGCACGGCCGCGCCGTGCGTGCATAGCACGCTGCACAACACTTGGCTGTGCAGCACCCCCAGCTTCCAGCAGCTGGGAAGGGCAAACTCATTCTTTCCAAATATATGATTGACGTATTTTGTTACTATATATAATTTCTAAATTTCAAATATGATCTAATTTTTGGATCTATTAAAATCATTGTAATCAAGAGCAATATTAAAAGTGAACATTTTGTATAAAAATTAAAAAGAAAGAAAAATCATTGCAGCAAATATGATTTGTGAGTGACTGCTAATAGAGTTTCAAGGGAAAATAATAGAAAAACAGTGAGCTTCCCCTCCAAACTCCCTTAACTTATTAAGTTACGGACCTAGGGGTATTTTCGACTTTCCGGACCAAATTTCGACGATCCGAACCGTTAGATGTGTTTAAAAGGTGTTTTCAAGGTCCAACGCGAAGATTTGGAAAAAACAAATACCCGGAAGGGCTTGATCGGAGCTGTTTTTCACAAAAACACTTATATAGCGTTTTTGTGAAAAACAGCTCCGATCAAGCCCTTCCGGGTATTTTTTTTTGCCAAATCTTCGTGTTGGACCTTGAAAACACCTTTTAAACACATCTAACGGTTCAGATTTTCAAAAAAACATTCGGAAGGTGGAGGTCCGTAACTTAAGAGGGTCAGGGAGTTTGGATAGGAAGTTTATTAGGTAAATCTTCTAGTAAGGACTCCCGTTAATAAGAAAAAATGTAATTTTTTCACGTTAATTTTTTTTTTTTGGGAATCCGAACCGTCCAATGTGTTCAAAAGGTGTTTTCAAGGGTTTCCGCGAGAAATTTTCAAAAATAAATACCGGGAAGGGCTTGATCTAAGCAGTTTTCGCAAAAACTGTAAATATATAGTTTTTGCGAAAATTGCTTGGATCAAGCCCTTCCCGATATTTTTTTTGAAGATTTCCTGCAACGACCCTTGAAAACACCTTCTGAACACATTGGACGGATCGAATCGTCAAAAAAATGTTTGGATCATGGAGGTCCGGAAATGGGAGGTCCGGATTAGAAGGACTATAAAAACTATCAATTGGAGATACTCTTAGGATTTTTTTTTTGGATGAAGAAATAGAAATTTTTTTAAATCAAATCACCACAGTACACAAATCAAAACAAAAACAACCTAAATTTTTTTTTAAAAAAAAAAGCCCTAAAACTAAACAAATCGGAAAAACAAAACAAATCGGAAAAAACAGAACAAACTGCCGGAGCCACCGCCGCCTCTGTCACGCCGTCGCCGACTCGCCATCGCTTGCCGTCTTAGGATCGGAACACTTTACCATCTGGTTTCCAAAAATTACATTTGCCACTAGATCAACATCACAAATTGCATAGCATGCCAAAAAACTTATATAGTATATTCTAAAATTGTTGAGGTAATAATTGTTCTCCAAATATTTTTTCCCCCTGAATTTGAATATTATCTCTCTCTCTTTTTTTTACGAGAATGATATATGTGATGAGAAGTTGTCTAACCTATTGTTTTTCTTCAGATACCTTTTATAAATGCTCCTAGTCGTCCAATAATTCTTGTCTGAAATTTGGTTAAGAATCAATCTTAGACGATTTTCTGAATTAAAAAAATATATCGAGTTCCATTTTAATACTCCAGAATTTTACATTATGGAGGATTACTATTACGATACGTTTTTTTTTTGACATAAAATATACCGATCTTTTTGGGTTCCACCGCCACTTTGAAACTCCGGTTCCGCCACTGAAGGGGTGTTCCACTAACAAAAAGTTATTTTTTTCAAACACCGAGACAGGTCATTCTCTCACAACACATCACATAAAAAACCGAGAAAAACTAATTTTTTCAAAAAATTGAGTTAGTGGAACACTCTCTGATTACTGTACTTCATTGACGGTTGAACTTTTATTTTCTTAATTTTAATATAGCCAAGATCTTTTAGACAGAATTTTAAAAGATAGCGCGTGAAAATCTTTTCTTCACCTACCATCCACCAACCCCGGTGTGCAACCAAACAAGGTCTCACCTTATTCGTGTGGTCCGATCCGATGTACAAATCTATTTCAACTTTGATACTACTACTTTTACCAAAATTAATTAATTAGACAACTGCTAAATACTTGGGTTTTATTTTTTCCCCCCTATTTGTTATTAGCAAGGACTCTTACATTGGCTTTCTCTGCAATTGGTTGCTAACTTATGCCGTAGAGCTCCTAGATATCCCACATTGCATTCCGGAATCGAGTCTCAACTCCCATATAATAGATTAGGAATGACGAATAACCAAAAAAAAAAAAAAATTCTTTGAAAACAGTAGATATTGTTGATTAGTTTTTGTCGAAATTGTTACGATAAATCATTTGCGTCAACATTTACTGTATCTATTCAACATTTTTTTTGTCTTTAATAAATTCTTTTTGGAATTTTAGTCTAATTTTACACTATTTTTTTGAAATAATAACTAAGAATAAAATCACACAGAAGCTAGAAAATTTTCAATTTCGACAAACAAAATAATTAAAAGACAATATTTACTGTATCTATTCAACATTTTTTCGTCTTTAATAAATTCTTTTTGGAATTTTAGTCTAATTTTACGCTTTTTTTGGAAATAATCACTAACTATAAAATCATACCAAAGCTAGAAAATTTTAAATTTTGACAAAAAAAAAATTAAAAGACAATATTTACTGTATCTATTCAACATTTTTTTGGTCTTTAATTAATTATTTTTGGGATTTTAGTCTAATTTTACACTTTTTTTGACTCATCTGTTCTCGTTGATATGAAATTTTCTCCACAACAATTGCCGTATTTGACCAAAAGTGTTTTGAGTTGAGATAATATAACAATATAATTAGATAGAGTCATAGAGAGAGAAAGACAACTCTCCCACTCTCTCTCTCTCTCTCTCTCTCACAGCAGCCGTTGGTGTTAGGTGTAGGACAAAGAAGGCGATCCATATATATTCGCATCTTCAACAAATTATCCTCGGCCAAATTCTCAATACCCAGATCTCAAATTGATCTGGGTTTGTATCAGATTCAAGAGCTGTTCGCGGTTTAGCACTACTGAAAGGTATAATTAACATAATAACATTGAATTGTTCCGATTCCGTTTGTTTTCAGTTTCGTTGATCATTGATATTCAACTCCTGTTTTCTGTGATCAAGTTTGGGTTTAAGTTTGGTTCTTCGTTTTACACATCCAAAATTAAACCAGATAATGATCCAACTAAGGCGTACCCAATATCAGCGTGTAATCACTGCAAGCCGATGCATGTATAACTCACTTGATTGTCCTTCGTTTGTTTAATTTAGTTGAAAATTGCGAATCAGTCCTGTTTTCTCTTGTCAACTTGGGCTTTTATGCGGATAAAAAAAAAGGGGGGCTTTGATGAGTTTGATTTCAGGTAATTGGATGTTCGTATATACTAGCCTTGGGAAAAATAGTGCAATTTTTGGATCAAAAAAGTAAAAGTATGCATCATTTTTTGAATTGCTTTTCACCAAATTAGAATACTTTATATGTTCTTTAATATAGAGGAAATAAATTTTAAAAATTATGCACAGAATTCATTAATTTTTTATATCAAAATTGCACAACTATTTTTCGAGGGCCAGCAATTTGAGAGGCTTATTTTTTCTTCTTAATATACCCACTAATTTTCTTGAAGAATCTGCCCCTTTATGCTGCGTTGGGTTAAGATCCAACAGTGTCTATACTCTGTATCCTTTGGTATGGGATGCTCCTAGGTTTCCTTATTGGATCTGTTTGATTGGCCAGATTAGGCATGTGATAGAATAACCAATATTACAGGGCTCATTTGCACCATTTGAATGCAAAAACTGGTAGAGGTATTGTATATTCACCGGACAAACAAACCCGCAAAAACATGGAAAATACAATCTTGGGGACTTGGTGTTTGTCGGTGAATTGGTTGCTTGCTCTTTTATTTCTGTTGTGTATAATTGGAACTAATTTGGAATCCCTCACATACAATACATAGAAATTTTCTGGTCCACATGGAATTTTTCTCGACTACTTGTGGATCTGTTATACCTAGCTTTTTTTTTTTTTTACGAATGGTTCCCAATGTTTTAGCGAAACGTCAATTTGGTCCCCAGTATAAAAATTGTGTCTATTGCTTCCCCAATATTCATAATGCGCATTTAAATGATCCCTAGGTCTAACTCCATCTGTTTTTACCATTAAGTGCAGGGGTATTTTTGGAACTTCCTCGTTAAACTACCATCATCTTCAATCCTACAACTCTAACTCATTCCTTTGAAACAGTACCCAATGCACCACTTAAGAAATTGTTAGAAGTGGAAATTATTCTCTAATCTTCTCCTCATCAATGTCTTCCTGTTTCTGCAATTCGAAAGTAGTATATCCTCCCTTGAACCAATTTCTCTTTGAGCTTGTCGGATAATCACCACTTCATTGAGTCGGAAACCCTCTCTTTTGCCAACACTGAACTTCTTTCGATTTCTCATCCATTTACACCGTCAACTACTCCAATTCTACTCAGAGCTCTTTGATCTTTGCAAATTTTGAGAGTATATTCAGATCTATGGAAATTTTTCGAGTATGTATGATGAAAACATGTGTTTTGATTCATGCAAATATGCACACACATATATAATACACACACGCACAAACACACACACACACACACACACACACACACACACACACACACACACACACACACACACACACACACACACACACACACACACACACACACACACACACACACACACACACACACACACACATATATATAAAAAAAAGAAGAAAAACCTCAAAATCCAAAACCCAACTCCTATCAAATCCCAACTCTCCCAAGTCGTCACCGCCGTGCCGCCTCTTCTCACCACCAACAGCTTCCGCAGCCTTGGCGACGTTGAGACCGTCGAATTGGAATATGATAAATTTGGATCGTCGCCATTTTCTCTTGACAACCTGATAATATGATGAATTTGGACAGTATAACTTAGCTCCTTTTTTTTTCTTTTTTTCTTTTAACTTGGGACATTGAAATTGAATATATTCCTATTTGTTCTTCATTCAGCTTGTATTCAGATTGTTTGTTATTGAAGGTTAGAGTCTGGGTTTGGGTTTTGAGGGTTTTTTGTTTGTTAATCAGAGGATTGAGTTAGGGTTTTAGGATTGAAGATAATGTCTGTGGGGTGATGGTTATTCAATGATGAAATTCCAAAAGTACCCCTCCACTTGACGGTAAAAACAAGATGGACCCAGGGACCATTTAAATGTGCATTGTACATATTGGAGATGCAATTGACGCAATTTTTACTTTGGGGACCAAATTGACATTTCGCTAATACATTGGGGACCATTCATAGAAAAAAAAAAAAAAGCAGTTATACCTAGGACTTAATTTGGATTACAGGACAAAGAAATGACAGATTCTGAGAAATGGAACTCGATTGAATTCCAATCCCATTAGCGTCTACATAGTATCTTCTGAATTGGACAATCTACTTCCTGTTGCAAGGGACCAAAACAGCACCTGCTATATGTTTGAAGTTCATGTTAGCTGTAGTTGTAAATGACCATGGTGATACTATGCTCTTTTCTTGATTTTCCCTCATCTTTAAGACCTGATCTGCTGCCCGTTTAAAAATCTAAATAGTACTTTATGAGCTGCATTACTTAGGTTCATTTGTAAGGGTACCAGGAAATTACTATATTTTCCTTCTAGGACTTGTTCTTCGATGGTAAACAGTGGTCATTTGATTAGAACACAGCAATGTTGGTGCTTTCAAAAGTTCTTGGATCTAGCCATTAATTTCTTACACATTGTGCAGAGAAAAGAAATGGCAACCCCGACAAGAATTGGTCTTGCTGGCCTTGCTGTCATGGGCCAAAACCTTGCCCTCAACATTGCTGAGAAAGGATTTCCTATTTCCGTCTACAACCGGACTACTTCAAAGGTTGATGAGACAGTTGAACGAGCCAAACTGGAAGGAAACCTTCCCGTTTTTGGTTTTCATGATCCTGAGTCCTTTGTTCACTCAATCCAGAAACCCCGTGTCATAATAATGCTGGTTAAGGCCGGTGCACCTGTTGATCAAACCATCAAAACCCTTTCTGTTTACATGGAGAAAGGAGACTGTATCATCGATGGTGGAAACGAATGGTATGAGAACACTGAGAGGAGAGAGAAAGCCATGGCTGAGTTGGGTCTGCTTTATCTTGGAATGGGGGTTTCAGGTGGTGAGGAGGGTGCTCGGAACGGGCCCTCTATGATGCCTGGTGGTTCCTTTGAGGCCTACAAGTACATTGAAGATATCCTTCTTAAGGTAGCTGCTCAGGTTCCAGACAGTGGCCCTTGTGTCACTTACATAGGGAAAGGTGGCTCCGGCAATTTCGTCAAGATGATCCACAATGGAATCGAATATGGGGACATGCAGTTGATTGCGGAGGCCTATGATGTGCTGAAATCAGTTGGAAAGCTCTCTAATGAGGAATTACACAAGGTTTTCTCAGAGTGGAACAAGGGGGAACTCCAGAGCTTCTTGATTGAGATCACTGCAGATATTTTTTTGATTAAAGATGATAAGGGAGATGGTTCTTTGGTGGACAAGGTTCTGGATAAAACTGGGATGAAGGGTACCGGTAAATGGACAGTCCAGCAAGCTGCTGAGCTGTCAATTGCTGCACCCACTATCGCTTCGTCTTTGGATTCAAGATTCCTAAGTGGGTTAAAAGAGGAAAGAGTCAAGGCAGCCAAAGTGTTCAAATCTAGCGGGGTATCTGACATCCTCAGCGATCAAGCCGTTGATAAGCAGAAGTTGGTTGATGATGTGAGACAAGCACTTTATTCAGCCAAAATTTGTAGTTATGCTCAAGGAATGAACTTGATCCGTGCCAAGAGTGTGGAGCAAGGGTGGGACCTAGTACTTGGGGAGCTAGCTAGGATTTGGAAAGGGGGTTGTATTATCCGTGCCATATTCTTGGATCGCATCAAGAAAGCATACGATAGGAACCCTGGTCTTGCGAACCTTCTTGTGGACCCTGAGTTTGCAAAGGAGATAGTTGAGCGACAGTCCGCTTGGCGAAGAGTTGTGTGCCTCGCTATCAACTCTGGGATTAGCACTCCTGGTATGTCATCCAGTCTCGCTTATTTTGATACGTACAGGAGGGAACGGCTGCCTGCTAATTTGGTCCAAGCTCAACGTGATTACTTTGGTGCTCATACTTATGAGAGGGTTGATGTGCCAGGGGCTTTCCATACTGAATGGTTCAAGCTTGCTAAAAGCTCAAAGATTTGATTTCTGTTGGGTTGTCTCTACCATCAAATCCTTCGTATTAGAGCTAATAAATTTCCTTCCTCAGACTGGAGATGGATTTTTTTTCCCTGCTATTGTGTGGTGCTGTCTTAGGTTATTTTCAAATTGGGAATATTATATTTATGTTTCTCGGTGAGTTCTATTCGGACTAGTTCAACAACTTTATTTCTTGTATTAAAGGATTTAATCCTATCAGTGATGTGAACTTCCATAGTCCATACAGACATTCTCATTGGTGTCGAGGACTTATTGATGTTCTCATAATGCTGAATTATGGAATCTTGCACTTTCTGGTTTTCGTATTTGGATATTCCTTTCCCAGTCTTTCTTTTTTTCCAGTTGTGCTGATTGGTTTATACTTTGGACACTGATGGATTTTAAAATCCTAAATCTTGATGTTCATGTGATGCTGATTGTGTGCTAGGCTTTTGATATGTTGAATATTTCCTACGTCAGCGTATTAGTAATGTCATTGCCCCTCATCTCCCATGTCCACCCTGTCCTGTGGCAAGAATTGACACCACAGGAATCCCAGGTCCTGGGTGCCTCTAAAATTTCTTTAAGTCAGAGAAAGAAGTGATCAGACCATATCTTGGTAAGTTATACCAATGTGTCATTTCTTGATGTGGATTGTGCGGTTCTATCTTATCCCCTGTATTTTACGTCTTAGGCGAGTTATAGCTTTCACTTCGGGGAGATTTGTCAAGTTTTGAGAGATGACTCTTAAGTTTGGCATTGTTAGGTAAGCAGACAACAAATTTGAAAAAGCCCTTTCTATGTCTAGGTAACTGGTTAGCAAGCAAGAGAGGGCCTATCTATGGCTGGGTTGTTAGTGTTCTAGTTTGATTCAAATTTTCATAGAGACGCGATTTAAGAGAAATGCCTTCAACTACGTAGGCAAAAACATAGAAACGCCAGACTCCAGAATATGTAAATTTGTAAGATAGTTGGCAAGGGATTACAACACTAGTGCATAGTTACAACTAACAAAGTAACCAGGAAAATTGTTCCTTATAAGTTCAGTTCAGAATTTTTTTAAAGGACCCTTTGCCAAGAGGCATTTGGCCCAACGGCATTAGAAGTTTATGTTTCAATCTTTCATATGTCTACTCGTCGTGGAAGCCTATCTGGATTTCAATCTGGACTTTATGCCGACTGCTAAGATTACTACGGTGGTTAAAAAGACCTTGACTTAGGCTTCACTTCAGAAGACAAGGACACGCGTTTTTTTCCGTGCCAGGAGATAAGCGGTGAGGAGTTCAATTTCTTTTCCTGGGTGTTAGCCTAAATATGTTAACAATATTGACTTTGGCCGATCCAAAACGCAAACAAAAAAACTTAGAACTTATTGTTAAATGTAAAATTCTGCCTCCCTTCCTCTTTTTTCAAGTCCATGCCTTGAATAAGATTTTTTTAATTAATTCTCTAGAACTGTACCTGCCCTGTATCCACCTCTATTCCATATCTAATAACACCAAGAGGAGCTTGTAACATGTATGCATCTGCACACGTGTATGGAGCCATATACACAAAATAATATACCGAAAATGCATATGCGCATCATAGAACACATGAAAATACAGTTGTAGATGCACATTCTTGATATATAGAATGCATGTGCTAACAAACTGTCAAACCATATTTTCTTGATTCAACATTCAAAAACTGAAACTTTAGGACCACAGCATGATCAAGCCCTTCCTCTTTGTAACCTTTTCGATACCGTGGGACGAGATAAACGAAACAATGCAAACAATCTTGGACGATATCCGAACGGAACATTAAAATCCTTTCTATTTTTCTTCCTTTTTGTTGGTTTTTTTCACCTTTGGTTCACTCTGGCCATAACTAGCAGCAGCAGCAGCAGCAGCAGCACTATTTGCATTATGCCCTGACACTTCCTTCTCTCCTTTTATCCTCTTCTCATTTACTTTCTTCTCCACCTGTTTGTACTGTTTCTTACCCGAGGGAAACTTACTCTGATCTTCACTCTCCGAGTGCTTGGAATTACCCGACACATGACTTCCTTTACTACTTCCATACGGAAGTCCTCGATGGCTCGGACCAGAAGAAGCATCCGAAGCCATAGAATCATCGCTTCCATCTTCATCTTCATCTTCATCTTTCTCGTCTTTGTCCACTGTTTTATCAGTGCTATGGTCATCGTCGTCATCATTATAGTCATCAACCGGGGAGCCAATATACGTCGTCCAACCGGACTCACTGCTGCAACATTCTTCTGAATCTCCAGGAACTTTGGAAGACTCCATCACTACCAAAAAAAGAAGCAAACCAATACAACAGTGAATGACCTAAAAAAGTGACTTGAGGGAACTCTGAGTAGGAGACTTGGTTTCTTTTTTGTAGACTACCAAAACCCAATGAAAAGGCAGAGAACAAAAAGACCCATCTCAGATTGAACATAAAGAGCTCAACTCTGTTAAAAAGAGTTCAAAATAGCCTAAAAACATACTCTTAAATATGGGTCTGCCTACCAAAAGTTGCTCACTTGTCATTAGACCTCACCACCTGAGAATACCCTTGTCATTTATTTGTCTGTTTGCTTCATAAATATGAAGCAGCTTTTGAATTGGAGTACAGATGAGGCCAACTAGGCAAACAGGGAAGAATATAAGACCCCTCGATCTCAAATACACTTGACATCTATATCTCTCCTTAATTATGAACCACCATCCTTTACTCATCTGTCTTGTCATCAACAAAAGAAGAGCAGCTTTTCCTGTGAAATTTTACAGTGGAAAACCAACTGGGTTTTTGGCGTTTTATATCAATGAGGGTCAGATGGGCATGAGGGGGATGGGAAGAGGCCATCTGCTCCTGCCCTACCTTTCTTTGTTAGGTGTTGTCTCTCTCTCTCTTGAGTCTCTTCATAAAGCATTCTTGTGTCTTTTGTGTTACTGAGGGTAAAAACAGACAAGATGTGCAGTGAGTATTTGATCTTTCAATTTATTGACTTTTTAGTTGTGCTTCATTACATCTACCGGTTTTACTTTAAGGTTCCGTTTGAATAGATGTGAATTCCAACGACGGAAAACGCTACGAACGACTTGTAAAAAAAAAAAAAAGATCAGTTCGGTTGTGTGTAAAACTACAACCCTTAACAAGACAAATTTCAAAGCAAATACGTCGTGATAAAGTTTCCAAACTCAAGGTCGAAATAAATACGATAAATTGTCGAATACAGTTTTGAGATATGCTCAATGAAGGTGTGATATGTAAAGTCCTTCTTTCGAAATTCGCATTCATCCAAACGGAGCTTAACACTATTTGAAGCCTACACTATTTTAAAAGATGATTTTTGTGTAAGATTAAACTCAGTTCATCTTCCTATGGGTTTTGATTTTTTGCCCCTATTGGATCTTCTAATGTAGTTCTTGAGTGGGGAGCGAGTTCCTCCTTTGTAAAAGGCTTGAGCATATGCTTTGTGCATCATTTTTGGAAGGTTATTTGGTTCACTCTTTTTTTTTTTTTTTGAACGGTAAATTTTTTTATTAATCACATATCGAGGATACAAGATTAAAAGGAACAAGAGAAAAACATCAAATGAGGAGAGGAAATCCAACAAAGTTGGCACCCCAACCAACGACTATCATCTGCCTCTCGAGACCCAAAAGGTTGAAGGTTGACCAGAAGACAACCAAGCAACCGAGATATACCCAACCCTGCCATTGCTTCAAAAGCAAAGACCCCAAGCCATCACTAGAACCCAGGAACCAGCCCTTGTTGTTGCCCCAGAATGGCACAAACGTCTTTGCCACTGTAGCAGAAACATAAACCACCACAGAAACCCTCAGAAAATCAAATCCCAAATGCCTCAGACAAACCCTCACCACATCCCACAATCAAACCTCAAAACGCGACCCCAAACATCTAAGAACATCTTTGGTTGTCCACACTCCTATTCCTACCCTTTGGCTTATTATCAGTTTGTGAACTAAGAACATCTCCAATAGGAGCCAAAGCCATATTTTTTTACTTCAAGATTAAAATTCTCTTATCTAATAAGGGTTGTGACCTAATAGCTCTTGGAAGCAATTCAATGGCTGTGATATGCGGGTGTGATCAACCGGGTGTAGTGGTAGTGGCCAAATAATGCTTTTGCACCGATTGGAGCACTTTGATACTTTGTCAAATTTTAACCAAATAATTGCTTGCCTCTTAAAAAATGACTGGAACCATTGGAGATGCTGCAGGAGCTGCCATTGCAACAATCTTGGTATTTTGTCCCAGAGACGGCTCCATGCGGAGCCGAGGGTGGTCATCCGAACACCCTGAATTTTATTATTATTATTTTTTAGAAATACATGTATTAAATTTTTTTTTTTGTTGTAATTTTGAACACCCTACCCGAAAATGTTTGAACATCCAATCCCAATAACGAATACATTTTAGCCCATCCATAAAATTTATTTTAGCCCAACCCATTCAAATCTTTGTCCAAACTTAGCCCGACCTACAATCTAGGGACTGATATGTATTTAATAAAAAAGAAAAAGGGGTAGGGGACGGATCTAGAACCTGTACAAAATGAAAATGGAGAGAATCAAGAAAACATTAGCGGTGCTGAAGTCGAAGACCAGGTAAACCCCGGAGGAACCCTCGAGATCTCCGAACCGTCAATCCTCAAATTTTTGGCGCGTGGAGTTTTACTCATGTGATTTTAGTGCCTTATTGGTCCACTATAGTATACTCCACATTATAAAATAATCATGTCATATATAGATTGGTCTATCGACTTGTCGCATTGGTATTGACTCTTCATAGATTGGTCTATCGACTTGTCGCATTGGTATTGACTCTTCATGTCGGTATTTCAACAGTTGAAAGAAGTTTTACAGCCATAAAGTACATAAAGAGCAATTTACGCAATCGAATGACATTGTTGATATTAGTAGTTTTTTTTTTAATTTACAGTTATGACTTCTAGAGGGATCGTAGTAGAATTTGTGAACACCTTCTTGAGAATTTCTGAAGCAACCACTGTTTTGTCCCTTTGTTGATTGCAACTCAGCAACTAATGGTTTTGGCCTCCATGTGGGACATAAAAAATCTTACAAGTTTTTTTGGGTAAAAAAACAAGATTCCCTCAGCTGGAGCCTTGTTTAGTTGCCATTAAAATGGATATCCACAGCCCAATTAAGGGTAAACATTTATGATAATAATATGTGGGTTTATTAGTTAGAGATTTTGATTGGTCTTCATCCTCCTGTTCATGTACTTGTTTTTTTTGTGGTGTTGTATTGGTCCACCTGAGCTTCTTCCAATGTGTTGCCCAAAATGAGGTGGCAAGGGAGTCCTCTTCTTTTTTCATCATCTATCTTCTATCCCTTCTTTTCAAAGCATTATTAGATAGGGACATATCGTATGGAGTTGGGGCAGGTTAATTTGGTGAAGTGGAAAAGGACACTTTTGTCCTTAACTGTGAAAGCAAAGCTTTGTACAAACTAATTTAAGAACAGTAAAATGCTAAAAGCTATAGATTATTAGGCTATCGTTAAGATTTAAAATGTGTATTAAATTGTGTGAAAAATTCCTAACAGTTGTGAAAGTGTATTGAAAAGTATACAAAGTATATTTAACTTTGTTTATTTTCAATATTTTTCTTAACTTATTAATTATACTCGGCTGTCAATAGAAGGATCATATTTAACAAAACATGAAAAATCCTGTAACGGGTACGACGTTAGTTCACCTGAAAGATGTAAAAAGTATATTTCTTTCATTGCTAAACTCTCTTAGAGGTCTTCTTGGATTTGTCAAGCAAATTATTCCAGCAGAAAACATGATTTATCAAACATCGGTATGAAGTGAATGTTTTTTTAATTAATTCCCTGTTTTTAAGACATACGAAGTACAGTTTGAGATCAGTTTTGAGTTTTTCTATTTTGTATGGACAATAGGCAGACCGCGGACCTACCAAACCAACTCCTATAATCATAATGGTGGACCCAAAGTGGGTATATATTACATCAAAAAGTCTAGTTCTACCGAAGGAGTTTACATCCGGCCGTCCATTTCGGGTTTGGACGGTCCGAATTTGGAGAGAGAAAAGAGAGAGAGAGAGGAGAAGAGAGAAGGTTTCGATTTGGACTGTCCAATACACTTTTGGACGACCCGAATGTAGCGTTAGTGCGTGGTTTCTAGCCACACATGGACGCACCTGGTACCCAAATTTTTTCCGGTTCTACCAATTAAACTTACTTGGTCCTTCATGCTGACATGCTCACATTTACCACACCTTATGAGTATTTTGCTCAGTGTAGTGGGCCTGATAATTGAATCTAAACCTTTAGGCCCATATCTATGGACCCAATTTAGACAGGCCCAATCGTCATCAATAGCCCACGGTCCGAAATCTCGGATGATCGCTGCTCCCGTGTCATCATGGTCGGGCCAAAGCATTGGATCGGGTCACGATCGGAGAACAGGGGTTGGGCAAGAACTACGATACAAGTATATTCGCCTCGGCCACGTGGCACCTATCTCCGCTCGGCATGTAAAATCATACGGATCGGGCACGTGGCCCAAGTCTCCTCGCAACACGTGGCTTGGCCGCGCATTTTACTGTCAATGTGCGAGATCGACCGTTGCACGGTTCAGCTACATGACAAAGCTATTCTATATCCATGTGTCCTAACGATCAGTCTGACCAACACACAATGCCTGCGAATCATCGTGTACGGCGTTCGGTCAGAAGGTGTTGGTTGAGGGTTGATTGTGGGGCAAAGGATGTCGGTGATGTCACCTTAGCATAAAGGTGGTACTTGCTATGCTAACCTCAAAGGCAAGACACTCCTATAAATACTACAGTGATAAAGACTTTGCAAATTTCATTTGTGTTCATTTTCATTGTTTTGGACTAGCCATTGGGATCTCGTCCTTCTCTTCAATCAATGAGATTATTCTCGAATTGTGTATTAGGCTCTTCTCAGAGACGGATCCAGGCATTTGCATAATTCCTTAACATATTACATTTTTTAGCGGTAAAATAATAAATTAGTGACTATAGGTATAATTTGATCTTATAATTAACAGAAATGGTGTGTTCACACAAAAGTAAGGTGTGAAATTTTGCACTCCAAGAAATAGATTGGGCAAATATCCTCATAAAGAAAATCCAAAGTAATTTTATTGGAACACTACATATATTTTAGGTATAATTCAACTATTTAAGACTCTTAATACAATCTTACAAAATCGAGTGGGCGCCTGTGCCCCCCACGGGACCTCATTTAGGTCCGTCCATGTTCTATTTGCAGTATGTGTTAGTACTATTTGAGTCTGTGCTATTTTCACTTGAAAATGCTGATATCTATGTATAGATCGTTGTAGTTGTTTTCTACTATTTAAGTGAAATATCTTCGTAAGTGCCATTTGGCATGAATGAACGTGTGCTACACTAGTATCTCGTTATTCTCCAACAGTTTTCTGCAAGTGCTAGATGAGCTATATTCGTGTATACGTTTAATTGCTTTTACAATCATTTTGAGAGTAGACATTCAATTTGAGTTGTTGATTATCTGATTTTTGTTATGAACAGGGTTTGTTTCTTGTACTCTTTTCTTATTATCAGAGAATTCTTTACTCTTCCAAAAAGAAGGGAAAAAAAAATTCATCGTCGTGTACTGAAATACTTTTCAATGTGCCACTGCCATATTATGGGTAAGAACAGTTCGATTGTTGGTGCTATAGGCCTTCTGGCCCAGATGATGGGGCCCGTTCATACGACTCACACCACCTGGGGTCTGACCCAGGCCCACACTTCCCACGCTCCCCCTACCAGTAGAAGTCATCATTACAAAGTAATTTCTGTCTTGGATAAGATTTTTTTTTTTTTTTTTTTTAAGTTTGTCTATGTTTTAAAGTTAATGAATAAATTGTGTCAATTTTACTCTTTTACCCTCGTCTCATATGTTTATTAACCAATCGATCATGATTGAAGGGTAAAATTGGAAAGACAATAATGGTACAAAGCATTTATGATGATTCCTAAAAAATTGGAAACCCCAAAATAAACCACGGATGGAGAGAGTAACTAAGAATATATATGTTAGTTTCCTGGTTACTCAGAATAAAATAAGTTTACAAGGAATTTTTTTCTCTATTTTTTGGCTAATCACGGGGAGGTTTTTTACCTCAGTTCTAAGAGCATCACCAATGGTATAATTAAAATTGGATAATCAAATGTTGCCACGTCAGACTTTGATTATCCATACAAGACATTTATAAAGTTAATAATGTGGAGTGTCACAATGATGTTTTGTGTCAATAATAAAAAAAGTACTACTCACTCTATTTTTATTCATAAAATGGGCACAACTTTAAATTTGTTCATATATGTTTAATATTAGTACCATTTAAAAGATATTCACAATACCTTTAAAATGAGACCAATCTTGGACATATTTTGGTAAAGATTAAAAATGGATAATTTCAAATTTTTTAGAGAAAGTGAAAAAAAAAAAAAAAAGAGTTTTGAAGCAAGTATTTGAAAAATGGAGAGAGAATGTTGTTACTTTTGAATTCATTATACCAAAAAAGACTTATAAATAGGGTGTGGTCCCCAAAATTTGGTTAAAATGTTGTTACTTTTGATTATCCAAATGCCAAAATTTGGTTATTGGCTAAAAAGTTGTTAACTTTGATTATGTCAACGTGAGCTAATTTTTGGACAAACATTGCTAACTTTAGTTATTTAGATGTTTTGATTATCCCATTGGAGATGCTCTAAGTCCTAACCCTTAGAAACATTAAAAACTATAGGGAGTATTTTAATATTGTCAACTTCCCGTTCAAAAAAATAGTATTGTCAACACCTCCCATACTCTCTTAGCATGGTTGACTCCAAGGTGTTTGACCAAGTGATCTAAGATTGAATAATCGAATTATTTCACATGGCAACCATTAAAGAAACTATTTCACATGGCAACCATTAAAGAAATGCCACTAAACTTTGTGGGATCCCAAATGAATTTTCTACTAAACTAAGGCTAGTTTCCTATTGTCTAAAATTGTCCAAATTGAGGGGAATACACAACACCGTGCTGTGCAGCCCCGTGTCGCTGCCGCGCCGGTATTTTTTTGACGATCGGAGACATTCACCGTGTAGACCTCGTCGAATACTACAAGTGTGCCAAAAATCAACTTGATCGGATATCTTTTAGTGCCTCATCGGAACACAAATAACATGAAAAAGTGGTTTTTATCCAGTGTGTGTGTCCATTTGTGTTCCATTTGTTTTCAAAGTATTTGTGTTCCGATAACCTACTTAAAGATATCCGATCAAGTTAATTTTTTGCATACTTGTAGTACTCGACGAGGTCTACGCGGTGAACGTCTCCGATCGTTGAAAAAATACCGGCGCGGCGGCGCCACGGGGCTGCACAACACCCCCCTCAGTCCAAATTGAGGCCTTCCTTTTGTCCAAATTGTCTAAAATTCAGCTTACGCGAATCTCTACTAATTTTGAGACCTTCCTATTGTCCAAATTGTCTAAAATTCATTTATCGTCAATTTAGACAATTTATCTAAAATTGTCTAAATTGACGATAAATGAATTTTCTAACTAAACTAAGGCAAGTCCTAGCTGCTGCCACCATCACCACCAATCCGCCAGCTCTGATCGTTGTGCCACGGCCACCCCAATCCCGACAATATTATTATCTTTTCCTCTTTCATCTCACATTTGCACCCTTGCAACCACCACTGCGAAACTACCAATTCCATTCCAAATTTCTCACCATCAATACTAATCTCAAACCCTCATCCTCTTTGTTCCACTGCGAACGGGAGTGATACAAAATTCTGTTGAAAGACTAGGGTGTTCAGTGGTATGGTTAATTTCCATTGGATTGCATTAAGTTGGCATCACAATTTATAGGCAAACGAGATTAGGCAATAATTTGGACCAAGTCATAGGATTAGCTTAGGCAAAAAATAAAATAAATGACTGTACTTTGGACAGAAGGACGAAATAAACCGAATTAAATTGAAGTCAACTTGAATTTTAGAATTGCATTTATCCATATCAAAATCAAAGGATAGGGACTCATAGTGGGTCACACTACAAAGACAAAATGTGAAGTTGACCGCAAAAAATACAACCACTTCTTCTAGGGTGTTTTGTGACCATATTTGTGTATTTTTTTTTTACGAAGAATAATACTCCCTCCGTCTCTTTTTAAGTGATTCACTTGGGAAACGTGTATTTTTGTGGACGTTTAAAAATGTACTTTCGTATAACGTTTTTAAAATTTTTTTGCACAAAATTAAAAAGTTATATAGAAAAATATGTTTTTTAGGGGTTTGAAATTGCACGTATTCCCATATGGAGCACTTAAAAAGGGATGGAGGGAGTAAAGATTAGTACAATTCGCTGTGTCCCAGATTAAAAAAAAAAATTACTAAACGCTTGCGTAACTGGAAGAAAAAAAAAACACTAATGATCAGAATATGGGAGAAAAAAATGCAAGGAATCACCCAGCGGCAGGATGGTGCAATGCATTTGCTGTAGTGTAATTTGGGTTGTCCAAATGTGCTTTCGATGGTCCGGATTTAAATAAGGAAGAGTCTAATTTATATCCGAACCAACAAAGCATATTTAGACCAGGAAGAGTCCTATTAAAATCTGGACCGTCGAAAACACGTTCAGACCACTAAAAACCCGCCCAGCACCGTGCAGGGCATTCTCTGCAGTCTGCCCTGCAGGCCCCCGGTTCCGGAATCACCCCCCAGTTCCAACAAATAAGTTGAATAACAACCAATTGAATATTGCTATTAATCTATTTTCAATCTGGCTTTCTGAGCGCAAAGGCGACTTTCCTTCGTGAGGCAGTGGCACACACCTCCTGAGCTCGGTCTCTCCGTCAGCCCAAGTTAGAGAGAGAGTAGAAGGAGAAAACATATCTTTGTTCGATATCCGATCTGCCCAGCTCTAATCTTCCACAATTCTTTGGATTTTTTCCCCACAAACTGTAATGGGTATTGTTGAATTCGTGCACAACATTGATTGGGAACGAGAATCGTACCCAGAATACGCAGATTTCGCAGTCCTTCCATTCTTTGCGCTTTTCTTCCCCTCAATTCGTTTCCTTCTTGACAGATTCGTATTTGAGGTACAATTCAATATAAGTTATCTTCTGGGTCTTCGATTTTGTTGTTTCGCTTGTAAATTTGGATCGGTTTAACTCATAACAAAGCTACATATCTGTTCGGGATGTGTACTAATGAATCATTTCAATTGGTGGGTTGACTTATGTTATTCAAGGTTTATAGAATTTACACTTGTACTTGACGGTTTTGTGTTTATTAGTCCAGGGCTGGCTCAAGGCCGGGGCCTAAGGCGGCAGTTTAAGATGCAAAAACTTTTTATTGTATCTTTGTAGTCAAGTTTTGCTACCAAAACATGTTCCATTGATAGTACTCCGTATGATTTATCACTTAATCTTTCTTGTCACGTTATTGATTTTAATTATGATTTTATTAGTTTTAATTTTGAATACGGAGTAACTTTTTTCTCCTGAAGATGTAAGTTGTAAGCATTTGGAAAAGAATCTAATCTTTTTAGATAACTCAACCCACTCAATTGGATTGGTTACTTTCATACTTTGGCTATATGGTTCATCTGGGGGTGAGATTGAGCTCAGTGATTTCAATGGTAAAATTTCTCCTAAAACTTTTAATCTTGAAACTTGAAAGTTTAGGCTTACTGAATAATCTTTATTATTAAGCTTAGATTCAGACTAGGAAGATATGTGGTCCTTTTTTCCCCCTTATTTGGAATTGGGGCCTACATTATTTATTGCAGAATTCTTTCAATACAAACTCTTGTTATAATATACAATATATAATACATATATAATACCTCTAAAAAGTTTGGGGCCTTCCTACATCTGGGGCCTAAAGCTCATGCCTCACTGCCTTATGGTCGAGTCAGCCCTGAATTTAAGTCACAATGTGTATCCGTTGCATGTTGCAATAAGATTGATACTTGTACCTCTCTCTCTGATTGATGTATGAATATATAGTGTTATTTTGTGAAAGTTGGACAATTAGTGAACTTTGGCATTGAGTGTTGGGTACGGTTTTTGCTTTTTAATGGATTAGTTTGATTGTGCTTTTATCATATAGGAGTTTTTGGTTCAAGTGCAGATTAGTAAAAAAGAAAAAGATTGTTATTTGATCATTTTACTTTGAGTTACAGGATTCCTAAATCATTGTGGCATTGGTTATTAAATGCAAGAGTGAGTTTGATTTTTCACTGCGGGTTCTGGTTGTTTGTTATCTGCAACAATCGCATTCATAACTTATTTGGTTGAGTTATCATTTTTTATTTGTTTATCCAGGAAAATAGGCTTGGTAGGATTTTATTTCGGTTGGTTTGGTGCAATTCTGGCGATTATCAAGCTTATAAATAGTCCCATAAAACGTGCGAAACATTGTTCTTTTTGGACTTTCTTTCTTTAAAAATTCAGACTTAAAAAAGGTATCCAAACTAGCTGAAGCGTTTCTTTTGATAACAGACTAACAGTACTGTGTTCCTGCAGAAATATCTAAATGGGGCTTCTATTTGTGTGATGTCATTTTCTATAAGTAAGAATAAATATTTGTGCTTTACTACCACTGGGAGTGCCATAGAAATGGTCTAGGTAAAGTATAATCTATTACAAGATTAGACCCGCAGACGGACAACCCCATAATGCACCTAAATTCCTAATAAAGTCCAATGATGGAACATATTCATATCATTTTTTTTTCTTTCTTAAGTTGCATTTCCTATAGTTAAAATTTGCTTGACCACAATGAGTAGAAACCACAAAGTGGGACTAAAGCAGTGATTGAAGAGAAGAGAGAGCACATAAATAAGAGAATATAATGCATGATGGGATCTTTTGGCAAAACACAACTTCAGAAGAGCACATGGCAGGACATTTGGAAGGCTAAACGAAGGAGAGCTCCTAATGGATTAAAGGGGTGATCGATAACAATGATTTTTTAAAAGTGGACACCTGGCGTATATATGGCTCGAACACTGCTTACTATGTCTTCAGCGTCTGAGGCAAGTCGGTTGATCCGGCTGAGTATCTGAATTTGTCTAGGCTACTGTGTGGGCAGTTTTGACTATGGTTATTTCTGCTTTCAAAAAATATTTGCATTTGATAATGACATGTTAAACTGCGTTTTTAAAACATTAAATCCCTAAACTTTATTTATGCTCTCGTGTCTCAAGAACATACAAAACTGAATAGTATGTCATGAAATAAAACTTCAAGTGAATGCCGAACGAACCAGAGACCACGGCAGTAAGGCCACAGGTGATACCTTCTTCCTGTGTATCCATGTATAATGATAAAATGAAGAGAATCATGCTCTTGAAGCGCTCAGTATCATGTTCAGATCCTTCCAGATTTTTTGCCTGTTTCCCCTAGCTCAGTATCTTGAGCTCATTTCCTATGGACATTTGTATTGCAGAAATTGGGTAGACAATTGATATTTGGGAAAGGGCAGCAGGGACTGGAAGTTGAGACAGATGAGAATAGAAAAAAGCTACGAAAATTCAAAGAATCGGCATGGAAATGTATTTATTATCTTGCAGCAGAGCTTCTGGTGCTTTCTGTTACTTATAATGAACCATGGTTCACTAACACAAGATTTTTTTGGGTGGGGCCAGGAAATCAGGTCTGGCCTGACCAGCAGATTAAGTAAGATTCCAGGCAGCCGTATTTCGTAGAACTGTCCTTAATTCTGTCTGGCTTTTATGTTATTGAAGTTTCTGTCTTATGGATATCCAGGTTGAAATTGAAAGGAGTCTATATGTTCACTGCTGGGTTCTACGCATACTCTATATTTGCTCTGATTTTCTGGGAGACAAGGCGCTCCGATTTTGGGGTGTCAATGGGTCATCATGTTGCAACTCTCATTCTGATTCTGCTTTCTTATATATTAAGGTTAGCTTGAATCTCGTTTATTTTCCGTGAGCAATAACCAAAAGAAACTGGGTTGAATTCACACTCTTTGTTACCTTAGGTCATTAATATGTAAAGCCTTTCTAGAAAACAAGTGTCGCTTCCATTTCATTTATTGAAAATTTGGATGTTGTGCTTATTACAAAACATTATTTGCTTCCTGTGTCTTATTGCAGGTTTGCTCGTGTTGGCTCAGTTGTTTTAGCTATTCATGATGCTAGTGATGTACTTCTGGAAATAGGGAAGATGTCCAAATACAGTGGTGCAGAAACTCTTGCCAGCATTTCATTCATTCTATTTGTTATTTCTTGGCTCATACTTCGCCTCATTTACTATCCATTTTGGGTCCTCTGGAGTACAAGGTCAGCAGTTACTGATGCGTACATGTAATTGGCTAGCTGACACACTAATTGCTTTAGGCCCATTTCCTATGGATAATGTCCCAACCAAAATGTGATCCTAATATCTTGGTTTCCATTTAGTTTAAAGTGAGGAGTAATAATTAGGATAGGACTTCTTAACTGAAGGAAGAGACTATGATTTGACTAACTTTATATTGGCATTGTCTGATAATATCATTGAACTCTGCATCTATCACTTTTGGTATGATTGAATACCTCTAGTGAAGTCTGTTTTCTCGTCACACTGGCAACAGTATTGCACTCGCTTGCTTTTCTTTTAGCTTGCTTTTATGTACATCTTCTGGTTCTTACAAGTTTATCGTGGTAAACAATTTTGTCTCTTAAAGAAATTCGGAGTAATTTATTCTTTCTTTCTTGTGATTTTGTCATAAACTCTACTGCATTAGTGGCCATGAACAATTGGTGTGGAGGTATCTGCTAACCTTCTAACATGACATTCTAATACTCTTTCAGTTGTTCAATAAAGACCTTGTAAAGATTCGTGACTGCTACGCGGTATGTGTAGTTCAATTGACCTTTTGGAACACCTAATGAGATTAAACGTACACCTTGCGTTTTGGTGAAATCTACGATTGTTATGTGTGGGCTGCCAGCAAATAATTTGAGATGTAGCTGCAGGACAATACAAATATTAATTATTACTTGAAATTTCTCTGAGCAAGAAAGATATGATCATACTTTATGGTTAAAGTAAAAAATATTAATCATAATCAAAGAGGTGGCCAGGTGGGCCTCAATGACTCTTTGGTGCATTACCAAAGATATGATGTCTTCCTTTCTAGTGGATTCTGAATTCTCTCAGTCTTCTTAGTTCTTGTGCTATTTCATAGTTTTTCGTTTTTCACTGCTGAAAATCCCTTCCTTTTTTAAGCTTGCTGGAGAGCAGGCTTGATTGAAGAACATGCTCGACTTTGATTGCCATTTAGCCATTGTTTTGTTTTTGTCCATTTATACTAGTTTATACTCCTAAAAAGAGCATTTGTCTAGATGGCAACAGAATTCTCTTTCTGCTCTTTGGGTTGGATACAGGTTTGTTGCAGCCTTGGTGATTAAGTTTCTTACTAATAACAGTTTTATGTGTTGGTTCGGCTGTATCTTTTCGACTTAAGTTGCTCGGATCTCATTTTGGTGGTTTCTTTCTTTGTTCAAATACTTTTCTGCCCAATAGTATGACTTAGGTTTCATTTTATGAGTATGCAAGCGTTATTCTCAAGGGGTTACATCATTCTAAACATTTTTTTTTTAATTAATTTTCTAAATCCTTAATGTCGCTTGTGATGGCAGTTATGAAGTTGTTCTTACCTTGGACAAGGAGAAGCACAAGGTTGAAGGACCAATTTACTATTTCGTGTTCAATTCTCTTCTTTATTGCTTGCTTGTTCTTCACATTTATTGGTGGGTATTGATATATCGGATGCTCGTCAAACAAATACAAGCAAGAGGCCAACTCAGTGATGACGTCCGATCTGGTAAGCGAAGCATAACAGTATTTCTTTACAACGTAACTTAACTTAGTTTTGTAAATTTAAGTTGTTAATACTATGCTGAATAAGGATCAATATGCATAAGAATCTGCTAGGTGATTGATTGGGACATAAGGCTCGGTTTGGTTTATGCATAAATATCTGCAAGGTGATTGATTGGAATACTCAATAGCAAGTAATGTCGGGGTAGGAGTTTAGTAACATAGGTTTAAACTCAATTCATTTTACCAATGGGCAAATGGCCTAGCCAGATATCAGGTCATGTCCCCAATCCCCATCAAAAAAGCAAAGAAGATACCAGGTTACGTAAAATATAGCCTTACCTGATTCTGAAGTTTGGGTGCATTTGAATGTGTCGGTGCAAATTACTGGATATCTAGATCATGAACTTCTTTTTGGTTATTTGTGTGCGTGCTTCGTTCTCTATAATCAGCGATTTGTCACGTTATGTAGATTCCGAAGACGAAGACGAGCATGAAGACTGATGATTCTACAGTTGCAGTCACTGCTGGATATACGTGGAGGTGATGTAAACTTCACAAGGCATTTGAACATTCTATGGAACAAAGGGTGTTAGAGTAGAGTATTATCATCAGAATTGAAAACGTAGTGTCATTTTTTGGTTCGTAAAATCACTTTAACTTTAGACTGATCAGACCGTCGGATTGACATACATGTTCGTGTGCGGTGTAAATTTTCAAGGGAGTTGTTTCTCAGGCTAAATCAAACATGTGGATGATCTAATTTCCATGGGATGGTCGAATGTCCTCAAATTGGTTTGTACTTGCATCCTTCTATCTTTCTAGCAGGATTGAGACAAAGTGCTTTTATGGTTTTGCAGGTAAAGAGCACTTGTGGTTTACGTCGTCCAAAACGCTCACTGAATGTTACGACCAGCGTATACGAGTTCGAGATCAGGTGCAAAATCGCGGTAACGAAGGGTAGCAACTGGACCGAAGTTCCATTTCGAGATTCGGAAAAGTTTTGCTCACACTATCGTCACGTAAGCTTCCATGAGTGCATCTCAAAGAGTGAACTGTTGCAAGGAAAGTTCATTTCTGTTTTGCATTGAGCGTGGTTTCTGCCATAAAAATTTTAGGCGTTTTGTTGTTTTGGATCGCCCTTGTTACCCAATGAACCTCAGTTTAGCTGATTTTCTTCATTTTTACTTGCTAATGTGCCTGCTGTTGATGTTGTTGTACCTTAGAGCCCGTTTGGATGGGGACATAATGTCCGGATAAAATTTGGGCATGGATTAGGAATCCCGGACCCATTGTCTTGCCTTGGTTTAAAACAAAAAGGTGAGCCCGGATAAAATGTGCCCACTCCAGCCCCTCTTAAATTTGGACAGGGTCGACCATGTCCAAAAATAATCCAGTTGTGCGAAATACGATTCTACCCCCCACCCCCAAAAATAATCCAGTCGTGTTAAATACGATTCTCCCCCCACCCCCAATGCTGCTGCTGCATTAAAGTACTTTGTAATTTCTTTCGGATAAAAAAATAAAGTATTTCAGCGCATAATTTTTTATTGTTTTCACCAAATTGGAACAAATGTGTAACAAAAATTCTTGAAATTCCAGAAAATTACCAGTAGGTCTAGAAAACCAATCCTTAATTCCCACTAAGGATAAATTCAATTTTTAATTACCACTAAGTACAATCTAATTATTAAGATTACTGTTCTACCCTTGAAACACATATTTACACTTTACTCCACCTCCCACTCCCCAACTCCACCCACCAGCCACTTCCGGCCGGCGAACGTTTCCGGCCGACGAACTTTTCCGGCCAGCAAAATTTCCCACTCGGCAAATTTTTCCGGCGACTGCGAATTTGTAAAAAAAAAAAACTCTGAGTATTCTATAAGAGCTTCCAGTGGACTAAGATTTATGTTCATCTACGCATGAGTTCTAAACTCCATTTTTCCAATGTTTTAGGCAAAACCGCAAAACAGTATGATTTGTATACGCCATTGTTTTGGCAAGCATACAACATGTGAGGCATTTTTATGTACCATAACTAGCAACTACAAAAAAAAAAAAAAAAATGCCTCAAACCAATTTTTGCTGCGAATTTGTATAAAATAGGATAAATCCCCATGAATCTGTATAATTTTCTTTGCGGATGTGTAAAAAACTGCATTGTTGACGTGTAACACGATCTAACTTTGATTTCGGCCGACAAAAATTCGCTGTGAATTTGTATAAAAAATAATGCGAATTTGTAAAAAAATACTGCTAATTTGTATAAAATAGGATAAATTCCCATGGATTTGTATAAAAAAATGCGAATTTGTATAACCTCGAACCAAGTAACAAGATTTGGAAGTAAAGATTTAGAATTGAAGATCTGGAAGTAACAAGATATGGCTGCGAATTTCTGAAATTACTTCATTTTTTGAATTGTGAAAAACCTTGAGCTATGAAAATTGTTTGGAAATGGAAAAAAAGTGAAAATAGAGAAAACTAGAATGAGATACCTTTTGTTTGGACTACTGTGGCTCATTGCGAATTTGTATAAATACTGCGAATTTTGTATACCGTTTTGCCCTAAAATTGCCAACCAGAGTGAGAGAGATAGAGGAGAGGGAGAGAGGACATGAATCTGCAACCACCCAACCTCAGAATTTTTTTTGCCCATTGTTGAATCCGAATGTGGAGTTCATGTGGATTTTTTAAGTTGGGAAATGGGGAGTGATTTGGGAAATTGGGATGGAGGAGAACCTCAGTTGGAGAGAGAGAGAGAGAGAGAGAGAGAGAGAGACTGGGGAAAGATGAGACTGATGAGAAGACACACAATTTGAACGAATGGGAGGGTTTTGCCCGTTGTGTATGAGTGGAGGTGAGTAATTGATGAGAGAGATTTTGTCTTGAGCAGTGTGTGTTTAAAGAGGGAGAGAGAGAGAGTGTAGTACTAGCTTTAGAAAGTCAAAGTTGAAATAACAAATAAAGCTGGCAAATCACAGATTTTGTCATATCACAAATAAAGCTGGCATATCACAATTTGGACGAATGGGAGGGTTTTGCCCGTTGTGTATGAGTGGAGGAAAGTTCTGCCATGCGCAAGTGGAAGAGTAAAATTTGTACGGGGAGTGACGCGCATAGCTGGGGTATTTTCGGAATATGAAGAAGTTTTTACCTTCCCGGTGCGAATCCATTTTTTGCTGGACCTGGATGTAAATATGGGCCGCGTTTTTGACCGGCCCGTAAATCCCTCTTGAAATTCCTTGGGGATTCTTGATTGGTGCTGAGTAATTAAACTATTAACAGAGATCTTTAATTCAACCGAAAAATTTAAAAAATTATATGCGAAAGTATTTTATGTTGGCTTGTTGAGTTGATTTTGTAATATCTTTCGGATCAAAAAAGAAATTACTTCCGCACGTAATTTTTATTTTATTTTTCAGCAAATTAAACTACTAATAGAAATCTTTAATTCGATGCGAAAAAATTTGAAAAACTGTGTACAAAAGTATTTAAATACACGTTTATTACATGTATTTTTCTACTTAATTTTTTGGTAATGGATCTGGGTTGCATTACAAAATTTTCGCATATTACAACTATTTTCTTTTCTTCAATTAGTAATTGTGTTTTTTTAAGCCTTCGTAATGGTATATTAAATAAATTTTAGTACATTTATTTAACATACAAAATTATTAAACATTATTAATAAAAAATTGATATGTGAAATTAAATATATAACATTATAGTTAGTTGTTAAGTTATTAAAAAATTAAAATTTTGTAATTATATAATGGATTTAATGTGTAATTCAATATGGCATGCACAAAGGCAATTTTGGCATTTGAGAGCTTTTTACATCATTAAACCAACCTTATCACCTTTTTTTACAAAATCATCCAAACCAAGTACTAATTTATCCACTCTTTATAAACATCACATCATTGTGAGTCCACATTCCATAACTAATACCCCCTATTATTTTATCCACCAAAAATTAATTCAGCATCCAGTCGAGCCGTTAAGGATAATAATTGGTTGAAGGTACACAAAAAATGCTTTTGTTTTTCTATTTTGTGCCAAATTTTTGTAGATAATTTTTAAGTTTTCCCCAAATCTATTTTCCCATTCTCAGTTGCTCTCTCCAGTTGGAGGTTCTCTGGTCCGAGAATGGACATGAACCTTTCTCTGATTTGATAATCTACTGACGTTTCCCCAAACTTTAGTCCCTCTTCTCTCTCCTATTTCACAGTTCAAATCCTGAACTACAACGACGCTCTTTAACTCCGACGAAGCTCTGTAATTCTAGCGAAGCTTTGCAACGTATCTTCCGTCAGGTCGAACAAGCTCTTTAATAGATCGACAAAGTTCCGATAACTCCAGCCCAAAAATCATAGACCGAACAAAACTCGAGGACTCCAACAATGGTATTCCAGCTCCAACCAAGTCTTGTCACTCACTCACTCGCTCTCTCTCTTAGAAAATAGCCATTAGAAAAATGGGGAGGGATTTGAGCTGTCCCAGATTTGGACAAAGAAATGGTTAAAACTTAAAACCCAAAACGAGAAAGGAGTTCGGTCATGCATTTGAGATGAGTTTTTAAAGTTTTTGTGAAAATTTTGATAAAATGGGTCAAGATTAGAGATGATCTTATAGACCCAAATGTGATACTTGAACGACTAAAAATAGATTCAATTGATAGTTTTAGGCCTAGTTTGCCAATTGATAAAATCTTGATTTTATCAATTGACAAACTAGGCCGAAGATGAATAAAACATGCATACTAAATGACATTTCCGTCCAATACGAAAGGACTAAACTGACTAAGTTGATAATTTACGGACTAAATAAACATGATGAGATAGTTTAGGGACTAAACAAGGTATTAACCCTGTATGTTTTCAGATCAGTACATATGATATTATTATCGACTTCTTCACCTGTGCCCCAATTATCAAATCGACAAATCCCCAATTTTTACTTCTCAAGTTATCATCACATAGACTTCCATTCTTCGAGTTCTTCCCGACGATCCGAATTGGGTTCATTTCTAGCGTTGGACGCAAGCATGTAAGGTATGCCATCTCTCAAATCTTTCAGTCTCCATTTGTTTGATCACTAGTTAGTGTATTAAATAGCGGTGATAGTATTTTTTTTTTTTGATCAGTGCGGTGATAGTATTTGATTGTGAAGATTGATGGATTCATGGTTGCCATGTTGATATCCTGTATCTTAAAAATGCAAGAGGAGTAATGTTAAATTGATTCTTCGAGTTCATAGTGATTCTTGCTCGCTCTTCAAACCAGTGTATCTCTCCCTCCAAAGAGAACGGCTTACAGATGTATTGGGTCTTTTTCTGTGCTTTAAGTGATGCTATAGATGTTAGATTATGCAACTAATTGGGGACGTGGAAATATAATTAATTGTTTCAGCGGAACTTACCACAATTGGGTTTATTCCCGAATTTTTATGTACGTCCAATTTTTTTTTTGGTCATTCGTCATTACTGATCTATTACATAGGGAGGGGGGAATGGGACTTGATCCCGAGATGTAGTGTGGGGCATCCAAGCGCTCTACCGTATTAGCTAGCCACCACTTGCATATTTAAGTCCAATTAAGCAGTTAAATTAAACACAAGTGCCTTGTTCTCTTTGCAGCTTTAGATAACTGGAATTGCAAGTTTTTTTGACTTATTGTTTTGTCTAGCTTTTCGAAATCCTCACACTTTGTATTTCCATTGTGAAACAGAGCATTCGAGTTCCATAACATGACGGTTCTAAAGAGGTACATGCTAAGATTATTCATATCACTGAAGTACATTACAGCAAATGTTGTAGACAGAAACAACGGACGAATCGTGGCAACAGTGTCTACAGTGGAACATTCCCTTAAGAGCACATTGGAGTGTGGTAGGTCTTGCAATGCGAAGGCAGCGGCAGTCGTGGGAGATGTGTTGGCAATGCGGCTCAAGGTGGAGGGTCTAGAGCATGGACAGGGGAGAGGTATTCATGTTGATGTTAACAAAGAGGTTGAGAAGAAAGGTTTCAAGAACCGTACAAAGATATGGGCCATCGTAAATTCACTTAAGAACAATGGAGTCAAACTCATTCTTGATGACGAAGATGACCATGGTACTTCACGGACCTATCTTTAATTATTTTTCTAGAGGATTCTTCTTTGATGTCGTGCCTTTTGTTTTTCGAAGTTCTTTTAAATTTATGCTTGGATCATGCTTCTATGCTCGGATTTAGCAAGGGAAAGAACTAAAGCTCCCAATAATCCACGGAGGTCCCCGCGTCTAAATTGAAACGTTCAAGGCATTAGAGGAAGGCCCGATGCACCCTGGAAACCAAAAGATGGAGCAAAAGAGCTCCCAGAATCCAGATGCCCGGGGTATTGAATCTATTAATACCCGAAAACCTTGGTATCGATACCCAGCAACAAGAGAAAATTCCAGAGCCTTTGGTTATCGATACCCATATTCCTTGGTATTGATACCCAAAGCCTTCGGGTAACCTTTTGGGGGTCCAATAAATTACCCCTTTTGTCAAATTTTAGGTCATTCTTACACTAGCACTTTCTCTCTACCTCCCTTAGAACTCTTAACTCATGTATCTCCCTTCTCTCTACATTTTGGGCTTGATTACTTAGTTTAGAGGTAATTCTTCTTCATTTAAGTTGTAGAACTCTTCATTATCTATATAGATCTTGTGTTTATTTCCATTATCTCCATGATTTTCATTTCCTTGCCTTTTCCTTTAATGGTTCTCTCTCCCATGGGTGAGTAGTTCTGTAGTCTTGGTTGTGGGGTGATTCACCCCATGGATTGGGAGATAATGAAGTGTTCTCATAATTTTGTGCTTAATATGGGTTTGTGAATGGATAGATCCCTTTTAGGGTTGTTTATCTCTTTGATTTGGTGTAGACAAATCATTGGCACACACAATGCTTGAAACCATGGCATGGTAGGTGTTCGATGATAAAATGTCTAAATGAGATGTCTTTCCATTTTCAAACCCCACCTATGTGAAACTCGGTTTTCATTGTTAAATCTTCCAAGTGAGAGCAAGGTATATTGACTCTCTTTGTGTTATCTTCGAGAAGCTTAAAATGTTTTGAGTCATGGGTGGATTGAATCCCTACACCGAGCCTCCGTTTAATTTCTTGTCAAAGTCTAATTTAAGTAAGCTAGGAGGTAAGGAGAGAATTCCAAACCAAAACTCAATCCCTTAAAGGTTTGCAGTCCCAAACGCTAAAACCCCTCAAGCAAAGCAACTCTCTACTTAGCGCTCTTTCGAGCTACTTGTGGATTCGACCTCGGACTTCCGACCATTATGCTACAACCGACATAGCCCTATGCTTCGGGCCACCACTTCTAGAACGCAAAGTCGATGCGTAAGCATCTCAGACGTCGGAATTCTTTGAAAATCCCAAGTGTGCATCATTCTTCATTTTTTACTTCTACTAACTTTCATAACCGAGGCCCTTGGATGCAAATACAATTGAATTTTTGCGTTTGAAGCGGTTAGGTTGCTTCACAATTGTCAAATCGTGAATTGAATTGTAAATCAAAATGGTTTTTTTTTGACATGGCTTTTTTCTGAATCTTGAATTGTAGAAGATGCATGCAAGTATTCAAGATTCATTGTTAAAATGCAAGCTTAGCCTTACGACAATAAAAAGTAATAGTGTATGTTTCTTACAATGAATATGTAGCCTACTATGTAAGAAACTTGCTCATTCATATGGCAACATGTCCAAGGTTTAACTCTTGTCACGGTCTATAATTTATACTCCTATAATACAAAAAATAAAGAGATCAATTTGTCAAGATTGGCGTTCACGTTGGATTAAGGGATCAGTCGAGTGCCCAACAATATTTTCATTCCAACTTTACATTGCCCCCTCTGCAAATACCTTTTGACAGCAAAAAACAATGTGCAGGCCTTGGTGGCTTGGTGCACTGTTTCACAAAAAAATTGACAAGGTTTCGGCACCCTAAAGAGTGTTTGGGTGTGTCTTTTTTGGGTAGTAGAAGACTTTCCATTTTCTGACAACACTTCAATGATTCGTACAATAATATTACAGATGATAGAACACTATATACAATTCCAATTCTCAGGAAAAAAAAGAATGCATGAATTGAGGTTCCTTTTTAGACCACACCTTGAAGTGAATCTGCTGTTAACTTTGACAATTTACTCCCAACCATTAAAGACGATCTAAGAGGTCGTGTTTTTTGCCCAACTGCAAGTATTATTTGTCTCGAACTCGCACACCGTAATGTCGTAGGAATGATTATTTTCATCACAAAAAATGCTAACATCATATCATTTCACAAAATTCTGTATATGAATTACATCAGAGTGAAGGCAGGAGAAGGGGTGTTCTCTCTTTTTGTTAAGGTCCATGCATTGGTGGAAATTGTATAGAGGACCAAAGGATGAAGGCATGGCATGGCGTTCAATGTAAATTGAAGTGGGGGAGGAAAGCAATTTTTTTTTAAAATCCGAAACTCATAATTATATTCAAGAGATACCATCCGGCACTTGCAAAGATTTCCGTCCAAAAACAAAGAAGAGGAATTATACAATAAAACATTAAGGAATACTAATGCCAACATCCTAACACGGGCATATTAATGCTCCCTTCACACCGAACAACAGGGTTTGGGACACGTGGAGTATCAGATGAAAACACTTAGTTCCCTTAGTCTAGGTCGCTCTAAATCAAAGTTTACAACAAGCACAACAGGGTTCGGGACACGTGGAGCATCTCGTGACTCACGGATTTGCGCGCCGCCAAGAGCAACGATGAATGGTCGCGACAATAAGGATGTCACTCCTATGCAAGCTCCCTCTGTCACAGCGAGCTCAGGGCGCGACAAAGCAAACTCTGGCGAAACCTGCAAACCACACATCCTCAACGAGCCAGACCAATCTGAGGAATCGAACACAAAACAAAAACCCAAATTAATTATTACCCACCACCATACCCACTGGTCTTATGACTCTCTCTCCCTCTCTCTCTAAATAGCTGTTAGAAAATGGGGAGGGATTTGGATTGTCTCATATTAAGGCAAATAAATGGTTAAATCCCAAAATGAGAGTTGAAGGACTTAAATTGACTCAATGCGTGACGGAATAAACATAAATGACATTTTCGTCCAACCAAAAAAACAAAGAAAAAAAAACAGTAAATGAGAAAGTTGAAGGACTTAACAGATAAGCTGATAATTTACGGACGAAATAGACATGATGAGATAGTTTAGGGACTAAAAAATGTATTAACCCAGATGTATGTTTTTTTCTACATCGGCTTCTTCTCCTTGTGCCCTAATTATCAAAACGACAAATCCCCAAATTTAACTTCTCAAGTTATCATCACATCGACTTCCATTCTTCGAGTTCTTCCCGACGATCCGAATTGGGTTCATTTCCAGCGTTGGACGCAAGCATATAAGGTATGCCATCTCTCAAATCTCAGTCTCCATTTGTTTGACCACTAGTTATCGTATTAAATAGCGGTAATAGAATTTGATTGTGGAGATTGATGGATTCATGGTTGCCATGTTGATATCCTGTATCTTAAAAATGCAAGAAGAGTAATGTTAAATTGATTCTTTGAGTTCAAAGTGATTCTAGCTTGCTCTTCAAACCAGTATCTCTCCCTCCAAAGAGAACGGCTTAAAGATGTATTGGGTCTTTTTCTGTGCTTAAAGTAATACTATAGATCTTATGTTATGCAACTAACTGGGGAGATGGCATATGGCCAGCGGTATTGTTTAAAAGAAACAATGAAGCTTATGAATTTGGCTACTTCTGGTAATATGAAATGTAAGGATCTTGAAGTATTTATTCCGCAAGTGGTGGCTAGCTCATGCGGTAGAGCTCTTGGATGCGCCACATTGCATCCCGGGATCGTGTCCCCTTCCCCCATGTTGTAGATTAGGAATGATGAATGGCAAAAAAAAAAAGGTATTTATTCCTCTACAGAAGTGTCCAAGCAATCTAACTTATTATTATTAACTAATTATCTGATTGGTTAATTTACAAAGTGATTTTCTTGGTATAGAATTCGGTGATGGCAAGGTTGCTATCAGTGATTTCCCCAAGCCTTTTCCAGTGAGGGAAATACAATATTTAGTATTTACCATCTTAATCTTTACAGGGTTCTCTACTTTAGTTTCCTTTTACCTCTCAATTTGGTCGGTTATAGTGTTATACCTTTTGCTTGGCTCACTGATGACATATCTTCGTCCGTGCTTCGCAGAATTTTACTGAATTGGATAAATTGAAGAGATGGAAGATGTGATAACAGCGCTTCCCCCACCTTCGCGGTTCTTCCTGGAAGATCTCAACAACTTCACTCCTCCATCAGCACCTCTTCCACCTCCCTTCTTGGTATTCTCTACCCCGAAATTAAACAAGCCTATCCGCCCCTCACTCCTCATCATTGCCATATCTTCTCCATCTCTCCACTTTTTCCACCAGATATCCGCCAAAACTCTAATAGGAACTGTAATCCTCCCTGAAATACCCTTTTCTGGAAACACTATCAAACCCTCTCTCAAGGACAAGTCCTGCAACATTTATTCCCTTGACGAACACGATAATTCGACACTCGTTGTATCCGTACAGTACCAGGTCCCTGCAGAAAGATCTCATGCTGTTGCAAAGTTGCTTATTGGTGGACAGATAATTCCAGAAAAGGTGTTGGTCTTGGATTCTGTTCAAAGCAGAAACTTTCGCGGAAAACTTTCACCAGATGAAACAATTGCCTTCAAACTGGAAACATTGCAACAGAGAAAGGGGCTTGGTGATGGTTGTGGAGATTCTTCGCTGTCAAAGGGTTTGGACTATTTTCCGTCGGGAAGCGTAGTGGATGGATTGAGTGCTGCTCTGTTGGGTCGGTGCCAGATGAAGGGGATGAAGGGAACTCTCTGTGTTTCGTGGCCTGAATTTGGTGTCTCTGTGGCAACATTTGTGAAGACATTACTGCTCAAGAATGTGTTGCCAGAGTTGGAAAATGGTTTTGACAGTAAGGGTGAAGATGTATTTGGGTTTGGTAATAAAACTCTTGATTCTGAGTTATATACCTAACAAGATGGTTTTTGGATGGCGAATCTTTTTTCATATTGTTTCGGGGTTCAAGGTGAAAAGGTTTCTAACTCAAACTTTTAGGCTACAAGAACTTTAGCACGGGTTTGTTTCCTCAACTTATTCACGTACCATTTTGATCTGTTAAAACATTGTGTTATAGAGATCTGAATTCTACAAATTTCAAGGAGTAAGCTGAAGCATATGTTTGTGGCAATTCTTGTTCAGTCTCTATGTATGATTACAGCCACTTGGCCACCTTATATTTGATGAATTATGAGCACAGAAGAAAATGGCTGTCAGTATTTTTATTTTCCAGTAATGAGTTTTCTTTTGCATAATTTGGTTTATGGGAGTAGGTCTGTGCCACTGGTTTAGTGCATCTTCTTTTCTTGTAATTGTTTCTAGAGAAGCCAGCCTTGAACCTCGAGGTCATCTGAAGATAGTTGTTGCTTGGGAATTTGGAGGATGGTTTTGAAACTTCAAATTTTCTGGTTGTTGGCATAGCTATCTAGCCTGTCTTTAGCACTCTATTTTGAGGCTATTCATTCCGTAAACCTTTTTTCCGATCAAAGACAATCCCACTTCTGAAGAAAGTTGTTGAAAATCACATGAACCATATGCCAATTAGCAAGAGTCACAAACATGATATGCACAGCAATTCAAAAAAATAAGACTGACTAGTGTAAGCATCTGCATTATCTACTTATCTGCTTGACTTTTCATCTGGGTAGAGTTGTTTTCTCAAATATGCGGCAGTTTCAAAGTGGCAGCCCACCACATAAATGAGGCGCCTCAGAGTTTAGAGTTAGAAGTAGATTCAGCAAAAAATTGAAAAAACAAAACGTAAAAAACTATAGCTATAGCGTTTGCCAAACACCCCTCTAGTACATTTGTTCCAATCTCCAATATTTCAAAGGAGACTTGTAAGTTATTGAAATCTTTCCCAAATTGGGAAATATATGAAGGAATAAAAAAAGATATGAACCCATAATCTTTCATCAATGAGCCTAGATGTCACGTAGGGTCAAGTATCTGAAATCCACCCTAGGGGATGCTCGGTAATACATTATCAACTCTATCGCCATATCCAACGCCACTTTCGTTTCGACTTCTGTACACTCTGCATTGATATACATCTTCTCAAGAACTGGTGAGTTAGCAAGTAGAAACTGGATCAACTCTAGCTCGGGCCTTAAACCTGCGATCAGTTCTATCTTCACAACTCGAAGCCTGTCGAGGGTACACCAAAAAGGTGCTTCAGGCTCCATATAGCCCCATTTTGGTGGTGGTGGAGTTAGTCTTGTAGTAGAAGCCTGTAAAAGAAAATTAGATGAAACATGCAAAAAATAAAAAATAAAAAAGGCGGGCATGGGTGGGTCTTGCAAAAGCATTAAAGCACGGTACGTCATTTTGACGAGGCCTTGCTCAACCAGTAAGCCAGTGAAATGCTTACTTTAAGCCTGGTACAGTCCCAGAATCCAAACCCAGAAAATGCATCCAAGGGGCCCCTTGGATGCATTTTCTGGGGCATTTTCTGGGTTTGGATTCTGGGATCAAACACTTTCCTGCTTACTTTAGGCCACAGAATGTTCTACAATTACTAGAAGACCCACTCAAATTGAAATAACGCCCCCAAGTTATTCTTATAATTGTGAAGTTTACTTTTATCTTTGAAAGCTCACTTGTTTAAAGTTATGCTTCAGGCCTCTAAACTCTGAAAGTATTGAGCCAGCCCTGGTTTTGACGCACAACACTGCATTGCTCGAACGAGGAATCACCCAGTGGGGACGACGGAATGGAATCTAAAATTTGAATCATAAGCAATGACAAGTTGGTAAGAATTATTAGGAGTAGAATAAGAACAATACCAACATACTCACCGCTAAAGTCACTACAAAGACTTTTTTTAGGCTCCGTTTGTTTCAATATAAAACATTTTACGAAGTAAAAAACCATATCGCATTTACTCGGGAATCTTAAACCGTTGGTCTTTTGATTTTCTTTGTATGAGATTGCATCCAATATGCAAAGGGGGTTGAGAAAGAGCATTTTTTCCCCTTGTTTCTCAGATGCAAGGTGTGATGGTCTGGCGGAGGTCTTGGTGCACTGGATAATTTTTCCTTGCAAAGTACGTCTAATGTGCTAAATCCAAGCACAAATCGGCTACAAAATATGCGGATGGATTTGAATTTTTTTGTTGTGGTCCCAACAATAAATCCTGTGAAATCTTGTTAGTCATGGGTTTTGTGGACGTTTTTATGGCTAAGTTTTTATATTCGTATACTTGTTGATAGCTGATACTCCTTCGGTTCAATGCCATCTCTAACTGTCTGGATATATGTTTCCAGAAGCTAATGCCATCTCTAGCTGCCTGGATATATGTTTCCATCGAGAAGAATTTGGGTACGGGGAGGGTGGTACCCTCTCGGTGAATCCGGGCCGTCCAATATCGCAATCAACGGTTCGGATTAAAAGTGCCGTCCGGATTTTAAAAAAATAAAAAAAGAAAACAAAAAGTGCATTTCAATCCAAGCCGTCGGATGCATTTTTGGACGAGCCGGATGCACCGAACGGGTACCACGTCACCCATACCCTATTTGCACCCAAGTTTTTCTCGTTTCGAGAAGCTACAGACATATCCAGTTTCTTCCCATTTCTTCTCCTCACCAAATGGAAGAAATTCAATTTTGCCATCTTTCGTTTACTTTGTTTCGCATACTTTCTCTCTTATTTCCTCTTCATAAATGCAACTGACCACAGCATCTTGGTTTAACGCCAACCATATACCAGAGATTTGACAAATATATTACGTCTAATGTGCTAAATCCGAGTAAATTTATTTGCCCTCAACAAGTCCACAGTGTTGATAATGAAGGTATTTTGAACTGTATAGGCATGCCATGCCATACTATAATATGGGATCGGTTCGCACATACGCTCGACCATGATTTGCAGGGTTCTAACCGTAGTTAATTTTTTGCCTAATCTATATGAGACAGACTATGGTTACCAGGGGCGGAGCCAGGATTTTTCACAAGGGGGGTCAAAATTTGAACTCTTAATAGGTTTGGACAAAAAATGAGGTGTAAAGTGGGGTCAAAAATAGCAAAAATCTGGGCAAGTGGGGTCAAAATTTGAACTCTTAATAGGTTTGGACAAAAAATGAGGTGTAAAGTGGGGTCAAAAATAGCAAAAATCTGGGCAAGTGGGGTCAAAATTTGAACTCTTAATAGGTTTGGACAAAAAATGAGGTGTAAAGTGAGGTCAAAATAGCAAAAACCTGGGCAAGTGGGGTCAAAATTTGAACTCTTAATAGGTTTGGGCAAAAAAGGAGGTGTAAAGTGAGGTCAAAATAGCAAAAACCTGAGCAAGTGAGGTCAAAATTTGAACTCTTAATAGGTCTGGGCAAAAAAAGAGGTGTAAAGTGGGGTCAAATAGTAGAAAAAATCTGGGCAAAACTATAACTATTCCTACAAAAATTTGGACCTTAGGGGGGTCAACTGACCCGCTTTGTATCTTCCTCCCTCCGCCCCTGATGGTTACCCACCCATAGCGTACAAATTATGTCTAAACATGCTCTACGTACACACACATGCACCTACCTCAACGCCTATTCATTCTCTCCAGTGTCCCTTTTTTTTTTTCGCCTCCTCAATTTCACCATTTCAAAGCCACTCTATTTTGCTCTTCTCTCGTCATTCTCAGTCTCTCTTCGAAATCACCAAACGTGGTATGAACATTCATATAATGTTAATCATGATACCAGGAATCGTTTGAGATCACTGACCAGGAATCACCTGAGATAACTGAGCATGAATTGCCTGAGATAACCGAGCAGGAATCGCTTCTTCTGGTATAAATATGATATTGACATTCATATAGTGTTAATCATGATACCAGAGACGGAGATCAGCTCAATCTGTTTTCTTGTTCATTGTACTTAGATGGAATGTTATGGATCCTATTTTGATTTTCGTTTTCGTAGGCTCAGATCATTGCATTGGATAGTTCATATTAGATTGTCTCGGAATAAACTGTTAGTGTGTTGCAATGATGTTTTACTACTTAATTGGAGTCTGGAGATTGGTGACATTGCTCGTGGACTTGAAGTGATTAACTGATTATGTTTTGTCCATATGGCCTGGCCGACGGTCGACGTACGTAAGGTAACAACAACAATATTCATTGCTATTTTAGACCTAAATCTTATGGATCTGGGGGGCTGTAGTGCCCCAAAGTGATATAGGGTTGTAGCCCCAATCACAGCCGTCCAAAACTAGGAGTACTTTCAATGGTCTGAATTCGCAGATGTTTTTCTACCAGTAAAAGGCTTTCTTACCGGTCAAAAATCATCCGCCAATCCAGACCATTAATCGCCAGCCAAGTTAGACGAGTGTGATACATGCTACAACGTTGTAGCGCTTTGGGTCGCTATAGGGCCCCTGGATCCAAATCTTACTGCAAATGCTTGTGGAGTTTAGACCTATAATTTTTCTCCTGTTAATTTACTAAACTTTACTGGCGCGATTTCTATATGGATAGGAATCATAGGATGATAATTCTATGTTCTTCCGTTGATTGATTCAGATAGCTTGCTAAAGCCATGATTTCTTTCCAAGTATAGCCTTCTCTCATATATGTAGGTTTCTTTGTTCTTGCCGCAACGAAATTCACGAGAGATTAGTTAGCGTACTTACTAATCCAAACGAAATAGGCACTTGAATCCACAAGAAGAGAGATAAGTCTCAAAGTTGTTTATTGAATAAAAGTTGCTCAATAATAGAAATTAAAATCCCTCTTATAAAGAAACCCTAGCAAACATTACTAGAAAATAAAGTATCCTGAAAATTAGGGAAACTACTAAAATTGAAAACTAGAAAGAAAAAATAAGACTTTTCGAGCTAGAATCAACTAAAATGGAATTATACGCTAAAAGTAATTGAAATTCTAAACATTTTCTAAAAAGCAAAAACTTCCGATTGAAGGCCTAAACAAAGGAATTAGGCCGAAACTAACCATTGGTCACAACTTGGATCGAGACCTCAACATCCACAAAAAGAGCATCTATATTTTTGTTCCTACCCTGAAACAAAGATGATTTTCGAGCCCAAAACCAACAACAAGGGCTAATCAGAACCGGAAAGGGAAATCCGGCCAATAATGCATCAAAACTCACATTCTTCCTCTCTTCTTCGTCAAAGCTTAATGGGACAACAATCACACATTTAATTGACTTTAACTTTAGGGCACACAATATATATTTTTTGAGGTATAATTAAACAATCTCCTATTAATAGACATTAAACATTAAAGAGAATATGATGTGATAAAGCTTGTCTACTAAGAAAATTGCCCCTACTTTTCCGATACATTGTATTGTTATAACAATTTTGGGGAAGGTTCTACTTGTGGAATCAATGGCAAACCACAATACATGACTTAGCACCCTTTCGTAACCACCAAAACGGATACTTCAAAAAATATATATTGTGTGCCCTAAAGTTAAAGTCAATTAAATGTGTGATTGTTGTCCCATTAAGCTTTGACGAAGAAGAGAGGAAGAATGTGCGTTTTGATGCATTATTGGCCGGATTTCCCTTTCCGATTTTGATTAACCCTTGTTGGTTTTGGGCTCGGAAATCATCTTTGTTTCAGTGTAGGAACAAAAATATAGATGCTCTTTTTGTGGACGTTGAGGTCTCGATCCAAGTTTCTCAACCAAAGCCCCTCTGAATTGTTGTCTCTCTTCTTTCTCATTTTCTCTATGCGAAATCACCAAACATAGTATGAAGACAAATTTTGTTGGAAGTGTTCATTTCTGATCCATCGCCTTCTCGCATTCTTCATCTCTCTACTTTGATCACGTGTTTCTTATAATGCTCTCCATTTCTCAGGTTTTTGCACATCAATTGAAGGAGTTGCCTAAGATAACCGAGCATGAATCGCCTGAGAGTGTTTTAAAATCAAGATATGTATCGTGTATCTTAAGATATGTCTGTTGGAAGGGTAGGAGGTTTTAGTGATTAGTTGAACAAGATTTTGAAAGACAGAGAAATACAAAGAGCGAGGAAGGATATTACTTATATTACAACTGAACTAAAAAAAAAAAAAAAAGAATTTTGGCTTGGCACAAAATGATTAGAACCCATCCCTATTTATACTACTCCATGGAAGACTCTAGTCCAAATATATTTATAAAGATAAACTTTGAGATAAATTCTAAAATACACATGTGACTAATTCTCATAAAAATATCTAAATATTTAACAAGGATATTCTAGAGTTTCTACAAACTATATGTTTTAGAGCTTCTAGAAACTAGATATTTTTATATCTTTCATCTTTAGGCTTTGTAATTTTTTACGCTTTACTTTCTTGATCCAAAATCCTAAGGTTGAGTTTCCTGTTTGCTAAAAGTTTTTTAACACTCTCGATTCTCATTTGCTAAAAGCAACACAGTGATTTTAGGAACTTGCTTTTAGCAACAGAAGTACGTGAGAGAAAATTGGTTTTTAACAACTTAGCTTTTAGCTAATGGAAAACAAAAGTGCTTTTAGCGACCAAACTAAGAGGCTTTTTGCATTTTCTCTTTTACCTTATTGCATTAGAGGTGTTCGAGTGGAGGTACCAATAACGAGTTATCAAAAAATGAGTTTTTGATTTTGTAGTATAGAGAAAAGAAGCCAGAAGAAGTAAGGAAGAGGAGCTTTTATCCTAATTTCTTTTTTTTCATTTTTTTCGTTTTGCCTGTTTGGCTCTCTTCTCTAAAATAAATTTCAACAAAAAGCGTTTTTGGGTTTTATGAAAGATAAGAAGGGTCCGTTTTTTGGGATGACATAGTAAATGGGTCTTTACTGCAATAAGGACATCAACTTTTTCCTTAATGCCAAGAGGACAAATCACCTACACATTCCAAAAATGCCCCCACTAGCCAATGAAAGTGCCTAAACCCCCAAACCTAATGAAAGAGCCTAAACCTAAACCCTAGGATACCCTATGAAAGTACCTAAAACCCTAGGTTACCCTAAGAAAGTGCCTAAACCACTAAAACCCTATAATTGGAAAATGCACCCTAAACCTAAACTCTAGGGTACCCTATGAAAGTGTCTGTAGACACCCCAATTTTGATAACTTGTGCATCCCCGATGATGAAAAGAGGGCGCAAAATATACCTCGAAACAATTCCTTGAGTCGAATGGATCAAATGAACCAAAATCCCACACCTTCCTGAACCGTACGGTCTCATCTCCCTAAGCGTACGGCTTGAATTTTCATGTACACCGTGCGGTGTTATTGCTTGCACCGTACGGTCCATATTGGACACCGTACGGCTCCACCTGTTAAATCAACGGGATTCCTGGGTTGCCCAACAACTCAGTTTGTTCGTGTAATACGACAAACCTACAACGTAGCCCACCCTTTTTGCGTACGAATCTCACTCATGTTAGAACTGTACGGCACCCCTTTCTCTATATAAATCCAACATCGTCGAACGGTTTCAAGAGTTCGAACTAAACTCGCACAAATCAACCGAAAATTCCCAGGAAAATTACCCTTCCTTCAAAACCCCGTTACTCTACTCATATTCACCCACAATCCGCAAAATCATTTACACACTTTGCTCCACAAATCCAGAAAGCTACAAGTTCCATTTCGATTCATTCGGTTCGTTTCGAGGTATAAAATCCGTGTTCAAATTGAAGTAATAATCTTCTTGGGAAGGGGGGGTTCCATCGGGCTTGAGGAAAGCTCTGTAGCTTCTCCTTGAGTCCAAAAGGAAATGTTTCAGTAAAGTTTGAGTCTCTCGGGTAGGCATTTCGTAATATTATGATTATTATCCATTGTCACGGAATGCCATCCCAAAAACGAGGTACATTCATTCATAAAAACCATTTTCTAAACCTACTTTGATTAACAAATAATATGGGTTTTATACCAAAAACAGAGGTTGGTTTTAATCGGATCAAAATGAGAATTTTTGAAAAACATAGTGTATAGAGACACCATATGGCACCCAAAACGCACCGTGCGGCATGATTTTGGATACCATACGGCATCATTAGAAATACTTTTGGTTTGCTCTGTTTTCTAGAATCCGATGCTCTGTTTTTGGAAAACCAGGAGGATTTAATTACAATTGACCCCCTCTACTTTCTATTTTTGCACTTATATCCCCTCTTAATTGATTTTCTTGCATTTATATACTTGATTGTGTATTACGTGATTAGTTACCATTACTTATTTCTTTGGAGCTTGTTATGTCTGTATATATTGTTTATGTGGAATAAAGTTTTAAATAGAATCTTTTCAAGAATAATCCCACAAAGATTTAGTAGAGACCGGAAAATTCCGGGCACGCAGGGTGCATTTTTCAAACAAAACCCTCCCCGCGGGTAACCTGGCTCCCGAACCCAAATCTCTATTTTTCGCAGATCCAAACCCTTTTTCAGCGGCAAAAGAGTCATTATTTTTCTAAACGGTTTCTTGGGTACTTAACATTTTCCGAAAATCAAATCCCGGGTGGCGACTCTAAATTTTCCTTTTTCCCAGGTCGCCCTTTTAAAAAATAAACAAAAAAGTGGCACCGCCCACAGTGCCTAAAACACTAGGGTACCCTATGAAAGTGCCTAAATAAGTAAAACTCTATAATTGGAAAGTGTACCCTAAGTGCCTAAACCCAAAATGCCTAAACCCACTATACCCTACCCCAAAGAGCCTAAACCCCCTAAAATTGAATCCCAAAAATTGAACCCATCCCTAAAATTGAGGAGAGAGAGATCAATTTTGTCCCACCCATGAGAGAGAGAGAGAGAGAGAGAGAGAGAGAGAGAGAGAGAGAGAGAGAGAGAGAGAGAGAGAGAGAGACGGGATGGGTCTACAATGTCGGGGACATTGGTCTGGCCGTCTGGGACAAATGGCAACGGGTCATGTCACTTTCACGGGTCATGTCGCTTTCAAGTCACAGCAAAGGGCCAGGGTCGGGACCACATGTTGCTTTCAAGTCACAGCAAAGGGCCACCCGTCGCTTTCACGGCTGTAGCTTTCGGTTTGTATTTTTTTTTTTTATCATTAAGGTATTTTTGTCTAGTGTTATCCTTGAACCCTAAAAAATTTCCTATCAATGCATTGGAAGCATTAAAATAAGTTAAACTGGACTAAATATCATTTAAAGCCCCAAACTTGACCTTTAGACGAATTTTCTCAGATAAGGACTCTTTAATTTTTTATTTTTCACTTTTCGTATTCTGGTTAACATTATTTTCTACAAAATGTGTTTTGCATATAACCCTCAAATACTACTACAGTTGTAAAATGCCTTGTGTGCATCATCTCAATGGCTTTATGGATTCAATAATACTAGATTCTGACTATTTCAAGAAGCAACAAATACAAATTGCAAAATGTAAAAATCCATAACGAGACGAGAGACTCGCAAACACATCTTAAAGGTGCGAGGAGGGAGGTGCTCCTTTAACCAAACTCGTGGTTCTAAAATGCGGGTCGTAGATTCTCTTTAACCTACCATAACGTTTATGGCGCTGCCCCCTAATTTTTTTTTTAATTATATGGCGCTGCTTTCCGGTTTTTTGTTTTATTGTTTGAAGATCAATGGATTTAGGAGACGAAATGTTGCCATGTGGAAGGGTTTTTCCTGGACTACTCAAGTACGTGCTTCTGTCTTGTTATAATTTGCATCATTTATGCATGCATACATATTGTTTACTCAAGTTCTTGCAATTTGGTCTAATTCTTTCTTTTAAGATGAGACTTTCCAAGACTCACACCTTTTATTTTGCATTTCATCACGAGCATATGGCACTTTGCTCTAAGTGCGGTTCAAGTGCTTGAAAGCTATCTCATTTGTTGTGGTTTATTGAAGAAGTACAAGGCCATGAATCTGGATAAACTTAAATACCTGGCTATTATTGTGGACAGTGAAGAAGCTCACGAGATTTCAAAAGTTACTGAACTTTTGCATTGGTTAGCGATCGCTGGTGTCAAGAATGTTTGTCTTTATGACGCTGAAGGTAAAGGTGATATTGGGTTTTATTGGTACATTTTGGAGCTATTTCCGAATTTCTGTGACTATGTATACTGTGACTTTTTCTCTTTCTAGGATTACTGGAGAGTTCCAAGGACGCCATCTTGGAGAGCTTGTATGCGGTATCGTCTTGTCATAGTTCCTCTTTCACATTACTACTATATAATACATAAAAGGGCTTCTTAAACTTTGGAGTTTTTTTTCCTGCTATGATTTCAGATTAGCTATTTCATAATGAAGCTTCTGTGACTGCCATTTTTGTGTTTTGAACTATTTAATAAGAGCAAGTCTAGCAATTATCCAAAGCCATAAATTAGTTTTATACAGGGGTCAGTGTCTTTTTGCCTGTGGGCTTGGCCAGTTTGGACTTCTGCCAATTGTTTTTTCTTGTTTCCTGACTGTGTTTCCATCCTGGGAGTCTAGATTACACAACCTTTGCTTCGTGCCTTCTGTTTTGTAAACATAACCACATGATAGAGATGTTCTAGCTGTTAGAATGTAATCAGTTGATGGTTAGGCTGCCTTCTCTCACCCCATAAACTCCCGTGTCATGCAGGAATCTAGTGCAAATGTCCCGCTAATTGACCTGAAAAGTTTGAACTTGGAATTTGCTTGCTACTCTGATGGGAAGGAAGCAGTAGCCAAAGCTGCTAATTTACTGTTCGCGAAGTACTTTTCTGAACGAGGCTCAGAAGGAGCAATTCGTTACGGAATTGCAGCTAATTAAGGCACTAAAAGCCGTTGGTTTGTTTTTTCTTCCTCTTCCATTTCCTAATTTATTGTTTGTCCTAATGTTATATCTGACTGTTTGGGTTGATGTCGGCGTATTATCAGGTTCTGGAAGCCCAGATCCTGATCTCCTATTAGTTTACGGTCCTGCAAGATGCCACATGGGCTTCCCACCATGCCGAATTCGGTGTACTGAGATTGTGTGAGTGTGCTGCATCTGTAGACTGAATGAATAGGTGTTTCTTGGCTATGCTTCCAAATCAGTGTGTTTAGGAATCTTTCGAGAAAAGGGTTCTTTTGCTTAAGTTGACGGACTTATAGGATACGGTTAATAGAACATCTAGAAAGTTGAATCAACGAAGATCAGGATGACTAAAGACATGAAAACAATACTTGAAAAAGAATATACCTGGGAGCTTTTGCTGTAAGATTCATCTATGCATATATGTTTGGGTAGATAACACATTTATACATATATCTGTAGTTGAATTCCAAATGCTTTCTAAGCATTCCATTTCATTGATGGGAGACTTGTTCAAAAGTCCTAGGCAAAGAATTTGTAACCTCATTAATCCACCAAACAAGTTTATAACCTATCCAGTCCTAATGTTGAAATCTTTTCTTTTTCTTTTTTCTTTTTTTTCTTTTTTTTACCAAAAAAAAAGTTTGTACCTCTAGGAAAGTGCCAAAAAAGTTTGTACCCTATGAAAGTGCCTAAAACCCTAGGGTACCCTATGAAAGTGCCTAAAACACTAAAACCCTATAATAGGAAAGTGCACCCTAAAACCTAAACTCTAGGGTACCCTTTGAAAGTACCAAAATTTAAATAAAAAAAAATTTGTGGACCTTAGACCTTGTAAAACTTTAACATGGACTAAATGGGTCAATAAGTCCCCACTCTGGACCCTAGAACAATTAACCGTTCATTGATCAAGTGGATTGGCTGTTTCTTCTTTATTTTTTGTGTATTGAGTATGGTATATGTAGCTTACTTGTGGAACATTTGGTGAATGCATGGGCCTATTTAGTTTGGAACATTAGCCCATTCCTCTGAGGCTGTGGAAAAAAGCTATATGCAACACTGAGTCTATATATTTTCCAGTTTATTTGTTTTATGAAGTATAAGCTCCTGAAGTTTCGATTTTCAATTCCATATCTTCATGTTCCTTAATTTCTGCTATTTCCTGTACTCCAGACATATGGGACCATTGAAGTCAATGAAACATGGTTCCTTAAGAAAAGCTATGCAGAAGTTCACGGTGGTGCGCCAGAACTATGGTAAGAGATGCCTTTTTATTTTAATGTTTTGCTAAATGCATATAGGATATCAATTGTATAAGTGGTATCGTTAAACTGAAACATGTATCTGTATTGGTTGAGCGACTCAATACATCTTATCCTTACGTAAGCTTACTTAGCTGGGTACTTTTCAAATGTCCTTTTAACCTCGTCCAATGCTGGAAAATGCTGGAAAATGGCCTTCTCAAGTTCGAATCCTCACTTTGTAGACCCACAGCTTTTCTTTTCTTTCTTTTGCTTTCAGTTATGTTAAAATCTTCGCTTAGGAGATTGCAAGTGAAACACAAAATGTAGAGACTAAACGTTTCTTTCCTTTCTTTTTTGTTTTTGCTAGGTTAAGTAAAATATCACCCATGGCTTGCCTGCTTTTGATCGAGCCAGTAACAGAGATCAAATTAACTGATTCTAGTTGTCCTGTAATTTCATTTTGTACAGGTAAATGAGGTAATGAATTTGGAGGACAATGGCTTTGCAACATGTGCTAGAAGTATGGGATATGGGTGAAGGATCCGTCTCCTCTTCATTCCATGGAAATTGGAAAGCATTGGCTGTTGGGGCTCGTGGACGCCACCTCAGGTGTTATTTATTTAGTTTACAGTTTTTTGGTTAAAAATCCTCTCTCTCACACGTGCAAGCACAAATGCTGTGCCAATGTGTATTGTAGTTTCCATTAAAATCAGTGATGTTTTTTCTTGAATTAGAGCAGACATGATTTTGATTGGGGGAGAAGAACAAATGAATATGTAACAAAAACCCTTGAGACAAACTGAAATTCAAGTTCAACATTTATTCATTCGAGAAAGCAAAAAATTGGGTGTGTATTTTGAATCACTCAGAAACCACATAATTAAACAAGCTATAAAAGTCCTTTAATTCCAAATAGAACGGGATAAAACCGACCTGATCTGCGCTTAACCAGACATTATCACCATTGATCAGTGATGACGCCAAGGTCAAATGACAAGCTAGACAATGGAGGGAGATGCAACCCAAATGAGATTATCAGCTGGAAAAAAGTGGCACACAGGGGATCTCCCTGGCCAAGTCTTGAGAACGCGAAACGCCACGTGATTGGGGTCCCACTGAGATGTATCCACATGGCAAACACCAAGAGCCTCCACTCTCTCCCTATCATCCCCACCCAAAAAAGACCTTAAACACCTTGTGATCTCCATCTTTGACATGGCAATAGAAAACTGCATAAGGGTAAGGCATGGAATGACATGCCACGATTTTAGGGGCCAAGATTTCAGTTGGCTTTTCCAAAACAGTGTAGTTTTGGAGAACTACTGTGTGGCTTGAGAGGTGCTTGGTGTTTAGGACTTTAAATTGGCTGTCGGATCCGAAGATGCCACGTGTCGAGTCGAGCATGGACTCAAGGGAGGTAGAACAGAATTTAGTTTCTCCTTTGAGGGGTTGAAGCTCACATTGGGAAAGTGTGTATTCCATTGCTTTGGCTTGTGGGGAGTGTTTGGGGAACGAAAAGAAATCTAGAAGATTTGGGAGTTGGGATAAGGAGAAAGGAATTGAGTCAGATTCTTCTTTAGGTAAGAAATGAGGAGAGGTGGAAGGGGAATTTGTTGAGAAATAGATGGGAATTGATTTTCCAACTTTTAGGTCATTCGTGCTGAAGAAAATGTCAAGTGAAGGGTCCATGTGGGATGATGGATGATGGATGATGATCATGCACTTGATCATGTATCATCTGAAGGTGGTCATCATGGGCTTGCTTTGCATGCATGACCTCATTGTTTTCATCTACGGCAGTTTGTTGCAGAAGATCATACATGTCTTTGTTAATCTCTCTGGAGCCATTTGAATGGGTGCAGCACTATAATCAAATCACACCAGTTCAACTGTAAATCCTTGTCAAAACTTGCATTAAAAACACAGAAAACCATCCTCGGCAAGATTTGCATCGTAGATGTATAGTGTTTTACCGGGAGAACAAATTTGATGAGGAACGGAAGAAATACATTTATAGTTCCGTATGTTATTCTTTTGCCTTTCCATTTTCTATGCTAATCTCTGTACAAATTCTTTAATCCATACATAACGTAAACAATGATTCATGATTTTGGAGAAACAAACTACATTAGATTTCTATGCTAATCTCTGTACAAATTCTTTTGCCTTTCCATCGTAGATTCAACTGTTCGGGTCGGGCCGTAGGCCCGAAGGTTTGGGGGGTGCGGGGGGGCTACGCCCCCCCGCGGTACGGTACGGTACGGTGTTATAAGGGCATTATGGGTATTTAGGCTATAATGCGGATTAGGGTTGGAATAGAAGTGGCAGCCGTATATTAACTCTCTATTGTAAAACCCTAAGAACTTGATCATCAAATAAACGACTACTCTCTCCGCTCCCGTGGACGTACCCGATTTTGGGGAACCACGTATATCTCTGTGTCAATTCTTTTACTGTTTATACTCGTATATCGTGTGCGTGTGTGATTCGATCCTAGCAAAGTGGTATCAAAGCTCGGGTCTAATTGAACACGCGAAGAACGATGGCTTCGAGTTCGTCTGTTACGAAGTTCGATGTGATGAAGTTCGACGGGACTGGGAATTTCGGACTATGGCAACAGAGGGTAAAGGATTTGTTGGTACAGCAGGGATTGGTGAAGGCGTTGAAGAAGAAACTGAGGCCATGTCGAATGACGACGGGAAGAACTTGATGAAGGCGGTGAGTACAATTCGTCTGTGTCTCGCAGATGATGTTATGTATCACGTGATTGGTGATGAATCGCCGGCTGGGGTTTGGACGAAACTGAAGAGCAGGTATATGTCAAAGTCATTGACGAATAAACTGTTTTTGAAGCAGAAACTGTTTGGGTTAAAGATGATCGAGGGTTCCGACCTTATTCAACATATTAATACGTTCAATCAGATTATTAGCGATCTGCTAAGGATTGAAGTGAAGTTCGACGAGGAAGACCAGGCGCTGATGTTGTTATGTTCTTTACCGGGTTCTATGGAGAATCTCGTTACAACCCTACTCTGGGGGAAAGAAACCCTAGAATTGGAGGAAGTCACGGCAGCCCTGCTTGCGTACAATCAGCGCAGGCAACAGACCGAGGGTATTTCGGGTGAAGGGCTGGTGGCAAGAGGGAGAGAGGATCGTGGAAGCAAAACGGAAAGAGGAAAAGCAGGAGCGCGTGGGAAGTCTAAGTCAAGGGGCAGGACTCCCGGGCCAAAGGAGTTTAAGTGTTACAAGTGTCACGAAACTGGACACTTCAAGAAAGACTGTCCGTACAGGAAGAAGAATGGGGAGAAGGGAACATGGAATAAAACTGGACCATCGAAATCTGCGAACATTGTGGAGGAGTCTTCGGATGATTGCGATGGTGATATGTTGTCGGTTTCAGCGAACGCAGAGCACGCGACAGACTCATGGATTCTGGACTCAGCATGTTCTTTTCACATGTCGCCTAACAGGGAGTGGTTCGACACGTACAGGTCAGTGAATTGTGGTACTGTTCTAATGGGCAATGATGCAACATGTAATGTTATTGGAATAGGCACAATGAAAATTAAGATGTTTGATGGTGTTGTGAGAACTCTTGGTGATGTTAGGTATGTTCCAGGTTTAAGGAAAAATCTGATTTCGTTGGGAACCTTAGACTCTAATGGCTGTGAGTATAAAACAGGTGGTGGAGTCATGAGGGTAACGAAGGGTGCTCTGGTGATTATGAAAGCTTCTAAGGTTGGTGGGAATATCTATCGTTTGATAGGAGAACAGATTGTAGGTGGAGATTTGCCACTCACGGTGAGGATACCGATGATACCTTGTTGTGGCATATGCGGTTGGGGCATATGGGGAACGTGGGATCTTTGGAATTACATAAACTAAGTCTGTTGAAAGGGGTGAAATTGTGCAAACTTGATTTCTGCAAGTTCTGTGGTTCGGGAAAACAGTGTAAGGTGCGGTTTAGGCATGCAGTGAGCAAAACTAAGGGAATACTTGATTACGTGCATTCTGATGTTTGGGGGCCAGTGAGGGTAGCTTCGAAAGCGGGATCTTTGTATTTCGTGACCTTTATCGATGATTTTTCGAGGAAAGTTTGGGTGTACTTCATGCGGCACAAGTCTGAGGTTTTTGAAAAGTTCAGAGTGTGGAAAGCTGAAGTGGAAAATCAAATAGGGAGGCGAGTTAAATGCCTCAGAACAGATAATGGGACAGAGTACAGGTATGGGCCTTTTCAGAAGTTTTGTGAGAAGCATGGAATTCAGCGGCACTGGACTGTTAGGAAGACACCACAGCAGAATGGGGTGGCAGAGAGAATGAACGAGAACTATAGAGAGAGGGCACGGTGTATCGGGTTGAATGCGGGGCTTAGAAGAATTTTGGGCGAAGCGGTGAGTATGGCGTTTTTATTATAAACAGGTCGCCGAGTACTGCTCTGGGTAGTAAGGCAGCACAGGAGGTGTGGACAGAGAAAGAGGTAGATTACTCAGGTATGAAGATCTTTGGTTGTCCAGCCTATGTTCATGTTCCTGGTGATGAGAGGTCAAAGCTTGATGCAAAGTCCAAACAGTGTATCTTTCTTGGGTATGAGAAAGGTGTGAAAGGGTACAAGCTGTGGGATCCGGAATCAAAGAAAAAGGTGATCAGTAGGGATGTGGTATTTGATGAAGCTTCTATGGTTAAAGCACATCAGGGGGTTCAGAAAACTGAGGCTGGAGAGGTGACCAGCAAACAGCAGCAGGATGTACAGATTGAGCTGGAAAGTTGTGACACTGGCAATCCACCGCCAGTGGGACAGGTTGAGCAGCAGCAGCAGGAAAGCATAGCCACAGGGAGACCCCAGACGCACTATCAAACCACCGGAGAGGTATGGGTTTGAGGATATGGTTGCATATGCACTGTCAACCACTAGTGGGGATCCGTCTACCTTTCAGGATGCTATCATTAGTCCTGAAAGGGACAGATGGATGGAAGCCATGGTGGAGGAGATGGAATCATTGAAAAAGAATAAGACTTGGGAGTTGATAGAATTGCCTGAGGGAAAGAAGACAGTGGGTTGCAAATGGGTATACAGGAAGAAAGAGGCTGTGTCAGAAAAGGAAAGAGAGAGGTTCAAGGCTCGATTAGTTGCAAAGGGGTACTCACAGAGGAAGGGGATTGATTATGATGAGGTGTTTTCTCCAGTGGTGAGGCATACTTCAATCAGGATTATCTTGGCATTGGTGGCTAGCTATGATATGGAGTTAGAGCAGCTGGATGTGAAAACAGCTTTTCTCCATGGTGATTTGGAGGAAGTTATATTCATGGAGCAGCCTGAAGGGTTCAAGCAGCCAGAGACTGAGCACCTGGTTTGTAGGTTGAAGAAGTCGCTATATGGACTGAAGCAGTCTCCGAGACAATGGTATAAGAGGTTTGATTCGTTCATGATCCGGATTGGGTTCACACGCTGTGAGTATGATTGTTGTGTTTACGTTAAGAGTCTTGATGATGGTTCCTACATTTTTCTGTTACTTTATGTGGATGATATGCTTATTGCTGCGAAAAGTATGGTTGAAGTCAACAGGTTGAAGGCCTTGTTGGGAAAGGAGTTTGACATGAAGGATTTGGGTGCTGCTAGGAAAATACTTGGGATGGAGATTCGCAGGGATAGGTCAGCTGGTAAGCTGTGGTTGTCCCAGAAGGATTACGTGGGGAAAGTGTTGGAGAGGTTTAGTATGGCTAATGCTAAACAGGTCAGCACACCATTGGCGTGTCATTTCAGGTTGTCTACAGCACAGTGTCCGGAGTCAGCTGAAGAGATTCAGGATATGTCAAACATCCCTTATGCGAGTGCAGTTGGTTGCTTGATGTATGCGATGGTATGTACAAGACCCGATTTGGCACATGCAGTCAGCACAGTGAGCAAGTACATGGCAAATCCAGGCAGAGAGCACTGGAAAGCGGTCAAGTAGATATTCAGATACTTGAGAGGTACTGCAGACCATGGGATTATGTTTGCTAGGCAACGGGATCAGATTTCAGTTGTGGGGTATGTAGATGCGGATTATGCTGGAGGGTTGGATGACAGGAGGTCTACGACAGGGTATGTGTTTACTTTGGTGGGTGGACCAATTTGTTGGAGATCCATGGTACAACCTCTAGTGGCTCTATCTACTACTGAATCTGAGTACATGGCAGTGACTGAGGCTGGGAAAGAAGCAATGTGGTTAAAGGGTTTTGTGAAGGAGTTGGGCATAGATCAAGGTGGAGTGCAGCTGTATTGTGATAGTCAGAGTGCCATTTATTTGGCAAAGCATCAGGTGTATCATGCTAGGACCAAGCATATTGACGTGAGATTTCACAAGGTGAGAGAGCTAATTGCTATGGGTGATGTGATATTGGAAAAGGTGCACACTTCTGAGAATGCAGCTGATATGTTGACAAAGACTGTGACCGCGGACAAGTTCAAGCATTGCTTGGATTTGGTTAATGTCTCCAGTTGCTAGAAAGGAGGCATCCCCCCAAACCGATTGGATCGAGATGGTTATCTTCTGAATGGGCGAGGATATTCGCCAAGGTGGAGATTGTTGGAACTTGTGGCTCTCCGCTCCACTTCGCTCGGCCCTGGCCTTTTACGAGAACTTCTCAGTACCTCTCATACACACCATATGAGCCACAAGTTCCAACAAATTCTATAACCCATCACTTCTCTTCTCCCAAGTTCTTCCACTTTCTCTTGTATTCTCTCTGTAGGAAAATGGAAAGGACAGAGCTATTAAACTTTAACTGGTTATGGAGTTCCACCTCCAAAAAGAAAAAAGGTTAAAGAATTGAGATCAGCAGAAAAAGATTTTCTAAGCACAAAATTGTCCAAAAAAGTCTACTACCAAAGCACAAAATGCACACTGCACAACACTCACATTCATGTGTGCTGCTCACACTAATCCAAAAGAGCACTGCTGGGAGCACATGTTTTGAACACAAATTCGGACACAACTATAACCGCAATTGTCTAAGCGCAGCACATACACATGCATTAGACGGTTCAAGACACATTGTGTCTCATACTTATCCAAAATTTAATGACTTGTTATTTGGACAATTGGAAAGGCTGTCTAATCGCTACCTTACCAAAGTCTTCATTTTCTTAAATTTCTTTTAATGTAGCTTTCTCTCCAGAGCACAAACTGCAGCAGACTTTTTCTCTTTCTCCTTCCCTTTTTTATTCTTTTTTTGACATTCAATCCTTTCATGAGCCCAGATTGTTGACAAAAATTTGTCCTATTGCTACTTTGTAGCTTATAGTTCATTAATACATATCCAATCTAGTTCTATAAGTCTAACACCCCAAACCAATCAGTTTTCTTCATTTGTAACTGAAAAGGCTGTTTTAAGATTCTAGCACATGAAAATTAAGATGATTTACCAAAATATCCTCATATTCTCTTCCAGTATATCCAATCGGGAACCGGGTACTCGGGGACCTTGTAGTACAGAGTGTAGTGCGTGATCTAATCCTTCTATCTCACAATTTATAGTCCATATTTCAAAGGGTATCCGCTTGTAGGATACTTTAGCATATCTAGACCGAAGGTGTAAGATACTTTGATGATCCATATTTGCTAAAAGTATGTTACAGGTAAGACTTCTTAACTTTTGAAATCTGGACCATTGATTGTGAGATGGACGGCTTGAATCGCACACTACACCCACGGGCCATGAAGTGCAGGTCCTGTCCAACCAATCGACTACTCATGTTTTTGTCAGTAGTGTTAATTAATTGAATCAGGTAGTTGGTTGTTACTAAGCAAAAGTACTAATCCTGTATCTTTAGTTAGATGCATTATCAGTTACAGTAATAGATGCAATTTTTATGCCACACCGTAAAGATTGTCAATGCCATAATGGAAGATAACATTTTCTTTTGTGGTGGTTGAAAATCTAATTTGTCGACAAGGGCACCACATGAAATTCTTTTTCTTTTTTTGATAGAAAAAGATCATCCCATTATCAAACAAAACGATTACTTTGGACTCAAACTGTCTGGAATACAAAAACAGAAACAAAACAACAAAAAAGCTGCAAAAAAAAAAAAAAAAGCACCGAGGACGTCTCTCCACTCATTGTCAATAAGTTTTGAGTTGGAGGCTTTTTATTTTACTTTTTTCTCTCTTTGACCTTCGATCACTTTTATGTGCCCTAAACGTAACGTAGCCTTCAGGAGAGCAGTAGGTTAGTCGAGTTGGTTGGTAGCTTTGCTCCTCACACAATTAGGTTTGATTCTTAGGGTTAGGTTATAAAAAAGTAATTTGTTGGGAATCCCTTAATCTAATCCAGCATAGATAGCCCGTCTTTGACCGGACCAGGAAAGAGATTAGTTGAGATGCATATAAATTAGCTTGAACACCCCTGACCCTCGAAAAATAAATAAAGAAATAGCCTTCCCTGTTGCACACTATGGGTTAGAATCATATCCAACTCTACCCAAAACTTATCGGTTATGTAGAATTGAACACTAAAAAAAGATATATTTAAAAATCTGGTGAGCAAATATTAATAAGCACATGAAAATTGAGAAGACAACTTTAGAGAGATTATGTTCTCTGGTGACCAAGTGAACTAGCCGACCAAATTCTCCCAAATACGTGGGCATCAAGAAGTCCCTAGAGAAAGTCCATCTGTTGATATAGAAATGAGATTGTCAAAGTTATTTTTTTTTAGCTTGGTACATTGTTAAAATGCAATAAAATAGCAATACTATCCCAACTATTTGGCGCCATTTTGGCGCAATCTCATTTTTAGATCATTGGATTAAACGCATATCATTTATTGATACAAATCAAATGGCTTGGATGATGTGAAAAGTTTGGTACTCGTTAAATTTGGCCGAACAATGGCATTGCATTTTTTTTTTGGTATCGGAAATGGCATTGCATTTGGTACAAGGGTGGAGAGAGTTTTGCCATTCTTGATGTGAAATTTTGACTTTCACATGAAATTTGGCACAAGATAAGTTTTCTAAAATACATAAATGGATATTTAGTGCTCATTCGCGGATGCGTTTGTGTGGGCAAGCGAGAGAGGGAAGAAGAACTTGTAGGATCACTCCAACGTCCCTTTTTCATGACTTTTTAAGTCAAAACATTTAATGTGTCAACTAGTGCTCATTCGAGGGTGCGTTTGTGCACGCGAGCAAGAGAGGGAAGAATTTATAGGATCACTCCAACTTCCCTTTTCACAAGTTTTTAAGTCAAACATTTAATGTGACAACTTGTAGCTGATGGATTACACAAAGAGTTGCAATCTAATAGAACAGAAGAGGCACAAAAGACTCCAAAACTGTGTTCTTTTGTTTTAATGAAACACAGCATTTTCATTACTTGAGGACATTTGAGGTGGGTCCCACCTAGAGTTTGACTATTTGTATTGTTTTTAATAAATCAACTGCCCAACGAGGCTTCTATGGTTGCCAATCAAGGGACTGTTTGTTATTAGCAGCTGATGTGCCCAAAAACAAATTTTCTCTCTCTATCCAGGCTTTGTCTGCAACTAATGCATCAATCTTTTGGTGTGGTCTCAGTTTTCCAGCTCATGTGATGCAAGAAAAGATCCAGCAGACTACTGGAAGAGCATAATGAAAGGCGAGCCGATACCCGAGACGATTCAACAACTGGTACTCCATCAAGATCCATCATCTCTATCGAAAGAGAAGATCAAAAAATGGTGTTCATCTTCTGCTATCATAAACATGGAACACTTCAGAAAGGATTTCGATACAAGTCCTAATCTTATAATCTATCACAGCGGCGCCAAGCCTAGAAATTGAGGCCTGAGGTTCCCGGCCATATATAGTAAGGCACAAAAAGAGCTGACCTGCAACTTTATTTTGTGACAATATCAGTGCCTTGCACATGACTGTAAATCCGTTTTTTCATGCCCGTACGAAGCACATCGAATTGGATTATCATTTTGTTTGTGAGAAAGTTGCCCTTGGTTTGCTCACCACTAGATATGTCTCCTCCAAGAATCAGCTGGCAGATATTTTAACAAAGCCCTTACCCTGAGCGTCGTTTCATGATTTGCATATCAAACTTGGGCTGTGTTCTCATCCCCAACCAAGTTTGAGGGGGACTGATAAAGATTCAAGTGTCCAAAACAAGAAAGTTTGACTTGCAATTGATTGGCACTTGATTTGCAGCCTTGAATCAAGCACAATGATTTTGGCATGATTTGAGGCCTTGAATCATGCACAAGGATTTTGGCATATTTCTCTCCAGATTTCTTGCCTTCCTTCTTTAGATTATTCTTGTACAAGATGTATCTCCATAGTGTAAAGAATTCTCTATATAAATTGTATACCCAACAATCTGTTATGTATTAAGAGACAAAGTTTCTTTTCACAGATTCAATTCTTTCTTATATTATAGGCATGTCAGTATCCCTGATTAACTTATATCAATTATGCTTCTTTTCTGATGGAGGTTGTGCTTACTAGTACATGTTTAGTTGAAGTTTGAAATCATGTCTTGTAAAAAATACCAGCTGGGTATTCCCCCCCCCCCCCAATCATCAGCCTTTGCTCTTGGGGTAGCTATATCATTTTCCGTACACTAACACATTTTCTAATTAATAACTGTCATGCAATTTTATTTTCTGATGTTCAGTGTTAGTTTTAGAAACAGGAAGGTTTAATTAGAGATTTTGTGGAGCTGAGTTTTTGTGGCACAGAAAACACTTCTACAGTTGAAATCTAAGGAAATATTTTGATTATTTTTTATTTAATTACCACATAGAAAAAACAAACTTGTTACTGTTCTTTTTACCTTTTTCAAGACCATTCTTACAGCCCGTTAAAAAATAAAATAAAATTTACTCTTACAGTAGGATCATTTTTCAAAAAAAATTCAACATAGAAAAAGCCAAATCCAAGTGAAAACTCTTTTTGAATTAAAACACAGCTGCAATGCAAGTTCAAGACAAGCCTCCAGGATTCTATCAAGTTTTACTAGCTAACTGGTCTTATGCATTGGCTAAAACTATCGAATATAGTGGAAATGCTTGCCTCATAGTGGCATAATTTCTGGGGGGAAAAATACTTAATTCGCAAAAACAATTCCATAATTTGATCTTCATATGTTTTACTATAAACAAGTACACGCAAGATACGATAACAAAGTGGAAGGAGATTAGTGACCACACTCCAATTCTAAGAATAGATCAAGCTAGGCAATGCAATCCACACAAGATTATCAGCTGGGAAGAAATGGCAAACAATTTTGGACCCTGGCTTGATCCCCAGTACCCCAAAGGACACATGATTGGGACTCCACTGAGACGTATCCAGGTGGCAGCAACAGCATCCGCTCTGTCTCCATTTTCACCCTCTAGCAATACCTTGAACACCTTGCTTTCACTCTCTTGGTAGTGGCAGTAGAAAATTGCATAGGGGTAAGGCATGGTGTGACATGTTACCATTTTTGGAGCCGGAGTTTCTTCGGGCTTTTTCAAGATAGTATAATTCTGCAAACGAGCTGTCGATTTGGTCAAGTGGGTAGTGGATATAACTTTGATTTAGGAATGGAATCAAGGTTTAGCAGAGCTAACCAACGAAAAAGAAAAGGAATCCACCGACGAAACAGAGGAAATGGTAGCCACTATTCGAGTGTTACAAGGAGGAAGTCTCAAGATTATCTGATTAAACATAATAAACCTAATGTTTCCTTTGGTGAAATGGTTAAAATTTTCTTGCAAGAGGCAGACAAAATCTCTTCACTATTTTTCTTCAGAAAAACCATTTGTACATGAAGTTTGGCCCGAAATCACCTCAACCTATGCGATTTTAACCTTTGAAATCACCTATGTGATCCCAACAGTTTTACACTAACCAAATCTCCTCAAATCATCCATCATAGCATCTGGTAGAAACAATAAGACAGGGTATAGTGAAACTTAATCCCAGCATATACAACTTACAACTCCCATTTGACTTAGTTTACATTCATAGGAAAACCCCCAATGACAGTACCAATTGATGCATTTTCTGATTATGGTGGAAATGGTGGCTAGAATGCTAAAAGGAAAAGCAAAATTTCTGAAGGAAATAAAAATACTTCATACACAGGTAACACAGCACACTTCCATACATGATCTTTATATATATCTTACAAGAAAGAAGCACAAATGGCAGAAGAAAGCGTAAGGAAATCAGCGCACAAACTCCAACTGTAAGACTAGATCAAGCTACAGGCAATGCAATCCACACAAGATTATCAGCTGGAGAAATGGCAAACCGTTTTGGACCCTGGATCAATCCCCAGTACCCGAAAGGACACGTGATCCGGGCATCATTGAGACGTGTCCAGGTGGTAAACTGCAACAGCATCTGCTCTGTCTTCGTTTTCACCTCCTAGCGATACCTTGAACACCTTGCTTTCACTTTCTTGGTAGTGGCAGTAGAAAATTGAAAAGGGGTAAGGCATGGTGTGACATGCCACCATTTTTGGAGCTGGAATTTCTTTTGGCTTTTTCAAGATAGTATAATTTTGCAAACGGGCTGTCGATTCTATGAAGTGGGTAGTAGACAGAACTTGGAATTGAGAGCTAAGTCCGAAGATTTCATCCACAAAATCAAGCTTCTAAGGATGTGGCACAGAGTTTGGACTCTCCTTCGACTGGTTTCATCTCACATTGTCTAAGTGTATCTTCCATGGCATCGGCTTGTGGAGAGCGTCGAGGGAAGGAAAAGATTTGAAGAAGGTTTGGGAGTGATTCTAGTGAGAAAGGAATGGAAGTGGATTCTTCACTGGGTAGGAAATGTGGAGAGGAAGAAGGGTCCCTTTTTGGGAAGCAAATGCAAATTCTTTTTCCCACCTTTAGGTCTTCTATAGAGAAGAACACCAAGAGTGAAGGGTCCATGTGATCCATGTGTGATGATGGATGGGCATGAACATGTGCTCTATGAGCATCACCACTATCTTGCTCACCATGGATGACACCATGAATGTGTAGATGGTCATCCATGGCATGCTCTTTTTCAACATCACTATGATATTTGTCATCAACATCCATAATATGGAGTCATAAAACATTCGTACCCATAGGGATACCATCATTCATGGGGTGTCTTATAGCGTTCATCTTCTTGTTCCCATTAGAGCACTGCACAACAATAACTAGCATTACAACAAGTATTAAATCTGTAAGCATCGTACAAGAAAAAGAAGTTTAGAAAGCGTCCAATTCGTTCAAACTTTGATGAGAATCTGAGAGTAAGTTCTTTAAATGCACAATCCAATGATCCTATTCAAAATAGTTCATTTTTTCTGATCAAAAGTTTCTTTCAATGGGTAATCTAATTCTTATAGACTAAGTTCAAAATTCTCCACCTGCAATCCTCATTTCCTTAGGGACAACAAGAATTCCAACTTTTACATGTTTCTTTAAAATTTTGACCAAAATAATAAGAAGAACAAGAACTAGAGCAACAAGAATAGCAGTAGATGAAGGAACGAATCGAGCATAGCCAAAGAGATTACCATAACAAGTAGCAGACTGTTTTCAAGTAAAAACGCCAAATTTGTGTGTAAACACAGACAAAGCAAGATGCTCCGTGAAACATATCTAATTCCCATCTTCTTTTTCCCTTGAAGCTCTTCTCAGTTTCTCTTTTCCTCCTAAGTCCAAAGGAAATAATCATGTACTTGAAAAGTTGAAATCTAAGTAGTTAATAGACAATATTATAAATCAGATAATGGTTTCGTCGATCAACTATACTGTTCACTGTTCTTTTGCCTTTTCAGTTTTCATTACTCTTACATTAGGATCATATTTTACAAATCTTTCAACATAAAACAGATATCAAATTTATTTAACTATAGCTGCAATACAATTTCCATTATCCAAAGAATTGGGATATCAAGACAGGCCTCTTGGATTGTAGCTCATAATGGAGAATAAAGAACAGATATTGTCCAAAATCTTATCTATTAGTTGGCATTTTTTTCTATATCGTTTTTCATATTTAACTATAGCTGCAATACAATAGCAGCCATTATCCAAAGAATTGGGATATCAAGGTTGGCCTCTTGGACTGTAGCTGATAATGGAGAATAAAGAACAGAGATTGTCCAATATCTTATCTAATAGTTGGCATTTTTTTCTATATCTTTTTGAAGAAATCTTTGTCTTCGCTGCAACACAGCCAATGAACTTTTGGACCACCATTAATTCTTGAACTTTTGAAATCTTAGTCCATTTTCTAGGTCACATTCAAAATTAGAAGTTAAGAGTTCACTATCTTAAGAGTACTTATTACGAGTCACATTTCTACAAAGAGGAGACATTAAGTGGAAACAAGGTACAGAATTACACACAAATTCACAGCAAAAAACAAAACAAAACAGATCTAACCAAAACTATCAGGTGCAATGAACCATCTGTGTCGAGAAGAAGAAGAAGACGCTTCTGCTTCAAGCGTTCTTTAAGAGCATTTGCAGTCTCATAGTGGCGCTCTTTAAGCTCCGCTACCGACATTGTTGGCAACTGACGAATGGTGTCGAAGCAGAGAGAGAGAGAGAGAGAGAGAGAGAGAGAGAGAGAGAGGGAGCGATTGAAAGCGGATGGAAGGGGTGAAGGATAAGTAGGTGACGATTTGAAACGATTTTGGAAACCGGTTATTTTGGTTTCATAAATTGATAGATAAGATCAATTACTCATTTATTTTCAATTAAAATGAAATTTTTATATGATATGCATTTGATGGGAGTTGCATGTGATGAGAGTGGTAGGGAGTGGTTGAGAGGGAATGTATGTATCATTGTTCGGTTGGTTTTGATTCAGTATATCCAAACCTATTTTAAGAAACATAAATTCATTAAGATCAATTACTCATTTATTTTCAATTAAAATGAAATTTTTATATGATATGCATTTTTTGAGTTCTACAATATGAATGTCTCAGATGACTAAAATATTACTGAGATAGATAGAAATTTTACTTGAAGTCTCTTAAGAGTTATTGATATAGAAGAGGATATGATTCAATGTATCCAAGTACATTTTAAGAAATAGAAATTCAATTCGATTAAGTACTAAAATGTAATTTATTTAAGTGATATTCATATGTGCTATAATAATTTATACAAGATGAATGTCTCGGATCATCAAATAATGGTCGATATAGGTAGAAATCGTCCTTGCAGTAACCAAGAGTATGTTATGCTCAAACGACGCCGTATTAGTAACATGACATAGGTTGAACCTATGTCATGACGTGGAAAATAAAATTAAAAAAAAAACAAAAAATTGTTATGCTCAAAGACGCCGTACTTTCGTCTCACTCTACACCTTCGCCTTCTTCCCCCCAGTCTTCGCCTGCTTCTTTGACCAACCGACGATCTCTGAGTTTTTCATCTGCTTTCCGGTCTCCGGTCAACCGGTGGAATCACGGTGTTGAATGGCGGTCGCTGGTAACTATTAGGGCTCAGACGAGAAGCACTGCTCCTGTAAGTGAACGGTTCGAGCGAAAGATCGCTACCATGGGTATTAATTTGCTTCTTTTGGACTTGAACTATTCAGTTAATTAATATTAGATGGAGTGTCATTTTTCTCTTCTCTTGAACTATTCAGTTAATTAATTGGGTTTTCTGGTTTGATTTTCGTGGGTGTGAGTTTGATTGGTCTGAAATTCTGCCTGCATTGCATGCGGCAATTTTTGCTAGTTGTACTTGATTCTGGGTGGTTGTGGGGAATTGGGGATAGCCAAATCGAAACCGATTCAACGACACCACAAGCTTTCAAAAATTATTTAGGCCACCTCTTCTTCAACTCCACCAACCATCAACCTCTAATGCCTTGATAGGCGAATAAACATCATATGTATTTTTACCAAAAATCCTTGCATTCTTGCTGTCCAGACGTGGCACAGCACAACAGCAAAAGAGACTTTGAACAGAGTAACTCTGAATGATTTTCCAGTGCAATTTATATTGGCCCAATCTAGTTCAACACTTTAAACCCCTGAACTTCTTTGAATGTCGAATTTGCCAAATATAGCACTCCAAATGGCACCAGAGAGAACACACTCAAAGAAAAGATGTTGCTGTGATTCAGCACTTTGAGAGCACAAAACACAAGCCTCATCCACATTCACATTCACGCCCCATCTTCTTAATCAGCCTTTAGTAGCTAGCTTTCCCAGACATGCCAACCAAGTGATGACTGCCCATTTAGGAACATTCCAATGGAACCCCCAATAGGAGCCCAAGGAACCCTTCACATCCTTAATCCTTAGAGCTTCCAGAGTAGACTTGGTAGAATACTGCCCAGTAGTGGAAGGTACCCATACCACATAGTCCTTTCTGTCAATACAAGGAAGAAAATTTCCCTGAGTATTGTCTGCAATATAATTACTAATACCACATAGGCCTTTGTCCACTTCCATCTTCCATATATTTGATATAATGGAGCAAACTTTGGTGATTAATGATCTTCCCAGGTTATGAACAATTTTCATTTGAACTAGTTTGTTGCAAAAAGATTCATGCTAAAAAGATAACTATGTTACAGATTCAAGTTCAACCGTTACACGAGTATTTTACATTGTTTTATACCCAAAATGGATCTAATTGTAGACACCTTTCTTACGGTTTCAGATGGCAAAAGATATAGTACAAGTGCCCTTGTGTGTTTTTTATATTAAGAGCTATTGACCATGGGTAGTTTAGAAGTTTGCCTTAATCTTGTAACTACATGTAACTGAAACCACAAATCATGGGGAATGGGATTAAAGCAACTACTATGTTCAAGTTACAGAGTTATCGTCAACGGTTCAAGTATTTTACCACAGTTGTGATATACGAGCAGTTTTAGTCTGTGGGTAATTTTTAGAACTCAAAAAGTGGGCCAGCTTCAAAGTTTGTCCACACCACAAGAGTGCTCTCCCATTGTCAAATGGAATAGATGATAAATTTGAAAACCTTTTCCTTTTTTTACTTTCGAGGGTTTTGGCACTCCAACACCCAGTCCAATGTCATGCGCTTAGCATCGCTGTGCATATTCAAAGATTCTTACAAATCATGATATTTGTAGGAAAAAAGGAAATTAAATACTCCTTGGGTCCTGGTGTTGTCCTGGTTAAAGGCTGATGAGTTAATTGACCATCTTTTTTTCTTTCTTTTTTTCCGTCTCTTCAACTGTTCAAGAAGCATGTTGCTCGATGTTTTAGCTTAATGGAGCCTAATGGTTTGTATTATTAGCTTGTCTTAAAGAATTGGATTCTAGAATGAACTTGATCTTTAATTGCTTCATCATGGAACATAGCTTATGTCAAAGTTTCATCTATAATTTGCCCTCGTTCAGGTTGGCAAATTGTCTACCTGTGACTCTTTCAAGGCCCCACAGGACAAGGCATCAATTGTTGAAAATGATGCAACACTTGATGATATGGATCTGGCAGATTGTTAAAAGAAGTTCCAAAAACAAATTTTCCCTACTTTTCTTCTCTCTCCATTCGTTACTCACCTCTGCAATCATTACATACGTTTCTCTTTCTACTCATTACCCCTATCTATTCCAAAGAAATTGAGAGTTATTGTTTTTTTATTAAGATTGTACGACAACATTCATTCTCCAGCTCTTATCAAATCCTTATTGAGCCTTTATTGACCAAATAGCTCATCTATTGAGTCTTTATCGAGCCAAGCCAAGCTTCAGGAACCAATTGGGCTTGATATTCTGGCTCGAGTTTGTTCTTAAACTTACCAAATCGAATCGAGGTCAACAATGGCTCGATTAGTTTCTAGCCCTATGAATGACTCCATGCTCACTAATTTCTGGAGTCGCCACTGCTCCCATCGATTGTGAAACATTTGAATCACAACTTCAATCGGCAGAGGAGATTGATCATATTGAGCGAAGCCTATTATGAAATTTTAATGTACTTGCAAGCGCACGAATCGTATCAAAGTATTGTAATGCAAGTGTGAAATCGCACCCACAAGCACATGCGACTTTTTATTTTTTTATTTTTATAGGAAAACAAAATAGAAACCTAAATCAATTGAACCGTAACCTAGTTAGCAAAAAGTGTGATTGATTTTTAAACTAAAAACTAAATAGAGAATAACTAAGGTTTCAGAACTCAACTAATTTTATCACCGTGAGTAATATTACGTTAATCTTTTTGTAAAACAAATATGTTTCCCATCTACTTTAAAGTTTAAGCTAAAATCGTCATCTATATCCGTAAGAACAAATCACAATAGATATTCCGTACTTAGATATCAACTTTCATAAACAAGCAATTCAATTAACACGATGATATCAAATCATGGAAAAAAATTCATTCATATCAATTGAATCCATATCCGAGTGTCATGCATATATTAACTAACGAGTCAAGAACAATGACAATGAACACACGTAGGAAAATAATTCGTATAATATTAATTATTAAAATTTATAAAGTATCATCCTCAACCCTAATCAAGGATTTTAACCTGTCATAGATAAAAATATAAAAAAAAACTCACCAGGATTTCTTAAGCTCTTTTTATGTTCCCAGCTGTGTTCCAAATAATGAAAATTGATTAATAGCTCTTGGTTTTTAGTATGATTTTTTTTGTTGAATTGTTTTTCTAAGTTACTTTTATTTTTTGGTAACTGGTGATTATTATTATTATTATTATTATTATTATTATTATTTGCTTATACTGGTTAAGAAATTTGGATATTTACTCAAAACCAAAAAACTTTAAACAATAACTACGCAACAACACCAGAAGCCAAATTTTTTCTAAATGTCAGTCAGATTATAATTTTTTTTTGATACGTATCATCGTAAAACTCGTCAGTGTCGTCACAAAAAATATTTTCTAATGTGTTGAATCCAAATCGGATTATATCAAAGTCTACACTGGAGGACCCTGGAGCATTCGGGATCATTATTTGACAGCTCGCAAATACACTGCAGTTTCAAAGTGGCAGCCCAACGCCTCGCCTCAGTGTGAAGAGTTAGAAGTAGATTCAGCACAAATTTGCAAAAAACAAAACATAAAGAGCTATAGCTATAGCGTTTGACAAACACTCACTACAACAGATTTCACCAATGCCGACTAAAACTTTACTCGGCAAAAGTGACTTTTTAGTCGTTGAAAACCATTACCGGCTAAATTATTTAGTCGGCACGTTACTCGGCAAAAGTGCATTTGTACCAGTCTCCAATATTTCAGACTTATAACAAGTTACTGAAAGCTATGACCAATGAGCCTAGATGTCACGTAGGGTCAAGTATCTAATAATATGATATCAACTCTAGGGGATGTTCGGTAACACCCTATCAACTCCATTATCATATCCAGTGCAACTTTGTTTTCACGTAGCGAATAGTCTGGTTCGATATAAATCTTCTCAAGAAATGGTGAATTGACAAGTAAAAACTGGACCAACTCTAGCTCAGGCTTGAAACCTGCGATGCATCCTATCTTCAGAACTCGAAGCCTGTCAAGGGTGCACCCAAAAGGGGATTCAGCCGCCATATAACCCCATTTTGTTATGGCTCGACTTGAAGTACATGCCTGTAGAAGCAAATTAGAAGAAGATCAAACATTGCGAAAAGATGGGCACTGGTGGTCCTGCAACGCAAAGTTGACTCATAGATTTCGGAGGCCTGAATCGAACTCATTAAACGAAGCCGACTATTTATTTTGCATACAAAAGTCTACATCACCACTAAACCCTAGATCTGTGTACTTTCTCTCCTCCCCTAGTTACTAACTTGATCCTCAGAGTACCATTCCTCCTATGACCCGGTGTGGTGCTAACGAGTATGCTCAGTGCGCAGGAGCAAAGCTCGCGAAGAGATTCAACCCAAAAACCACAGTCAATCCAACCGAGTTGAAGAGAGGTGAATTGGATATTTTAGTCACCACAGGTTTACTTAATATTCTCTTTGAAGGCTCACCTGTGTATAACTTTTGCCGAAGGCCTCTAAAGGTATTGAAATTTAGCCAAAGCCATCTAAAGGTATTGGGCCGGCATTGGTTATGATGCAAAACCCTTTGAGTGTTGTCCGTGCCAGAGCCAAGAATCACACCATTGTCAATGTGAAATTTACCTAGTGTTTCAAAAGTCGGGCGACTAGTCTCCGCTAAGGTCTTAGGCAGTGGTCCAATACCTAGATTAGGAAGCTAAATAGTCAGCGTTAGGCGGCCCTTTTCCGCTTGACTTGTGCCTAGCAATTTTTAGAACATTGAATTTACCTCATAAACAATGACAATTCAGAGGAATTGTTTGGACTAAGATAAGAAAAATACCAACATATTCATTAGAAACCAAGACTTTCAGTCGTTAACTTGTTTGGAAGGCTTACCCAAATCTCAAGTTGCTTCAAATTGGGGGCGTTTCTAATCAAGCAAACAGCACAAGAAATCTCATCAAAATTGGCAAAATCCAAGCCATCAAGTATGAGATACGTAAGACCTTCAAGTGTTGTCGGAAGCTCTAGTGGAAGATTGTCTCCTGCTAAGAACTTCAGAGCAAAATGGAAACAACAAACTGTGTTAGTATGTTTTATATGTACTCCCTGAACAAAGAAATCAATAGAAAAGACTTAATTATATGTGCAAAGATGCGTAATAAAAAGTCTGAAACTTCTTAAAATTTGAAAATGTAAAGTAAGAAAAAATCCGAAAGCTCTTCTTTATGCGCGCCGTGATTCAGTCCCAGATTGACTCATCATGTTTACATACTTTAGTGTAGAAAAGTGTTACTGCAACGTAACATTGAATCTGCATACCTCTAAAAATTCACCATTGGTGGAAAGCCTGGTAACTTTAGGCAAGCTAGTGAGAAATTCCAACAGAGGACAGCTCCTCGCGAAATGATCTACCGATATCACACGTGTAGCAATTGTGACATCAACCAGCTTCGGGACGTTTTCGAAACAGATTGTCTCACGCGTGCGTTTTGCATACAACTCAAACCTTTCTAAATTAGGAACAGAAACCTTGAAAGGTTCAATGCCGGAGCAATTATCAAGGATCAACTTCTGAAGCAGGGGGCTCCCACATAAGAAACTTTCAAACATATTGTCCTTGAATTTTACTTTCACTAACTCCAATGCGATAAGGTTTCGAAAACCATTGAAATCCGGAGGAGGTAGCAAAACAAGATTACGAAGTTCCAAGTGAGTCAAGTACTCAAGGCACGAAAAGAAGCAGCGCGGCAATGAGTGAGGCTCGAGTTCGTCGTAATGAAGGATGAGTTCCTTGATATTGTTCCTGGAGAGGAGACGAATCCATAGATTTGTATCCGCGATCCGACAGATACCCGAATCAAATTTCCGGATGTAGAGAGTGACCTTGAAAAGTGGACCTTGATGAAGGCAAAGAATCTTGGTGATGATATTTTCATACTCGAATTTAAGCTCATGATCTTTGTAATAGTAGCCTTTTTTTTCTGCAGCATTTCTGATGGCACGATAAAATGGGTAACCGAAATCTAGGTGTTGAAGTGTGGCCAAGTAGCCCGTCCACTTTCGTGACAGTACACTTGTTCTTACAGCATCATGAATAGGCAATCGATTCAAAATGCAGTCGATTATGTGCCTTGGGAGATTGCTGAGTAAATCCAGATTGCCATCGGTGTTGGTGTCGAGCTTTCTTTTACGCGTAATTTCCATTGTTTCCTATGAGAATTCAAAAAAAATTTGAATAAGGACAAAACGGAAAAAAACCAAAAAATCAGTTTTTTGGATTTAGCCAAATCACCCCTAGTATTAGTATACAGAGAAGAGCAGCTTTAAACCCTAGTAGCCTCTTAACCCTTGCAGAAGCTGCATATTGTATACAACAACAAAGAAATTGAAAAACCATTGCAAAACCAAATCAATAAAGCAATTAAGCAAATAACCACACCTTAATACCAGAGGCCCATGGATGTGTTATTCCAAACGACTGTTGTATATAAAGCAAATAACCACACCCTAAATCTTCAGAATAGAATCATCATGATCTAAAACAAAATCGAACAGAACCGGAGTATTTTCGTCGAACAATAATCGAGGAAAGTGATGTAGAAGAAGAAGTTCACTTTGGATTTTGACCTAAACTGCAAAGGTGTTTTGGTGGAGAGATTAATCAGTGTTAAAAAATAACTGTCATATGGCCTCCTACGCCCCTCCGCGAGCAGATATTGCTGCGTGGTAGGTCGATTTTCACACAAAAAATAAATTGCTAAAACTACGCAAACACCTCAATTCAAATCAGTGGTCAAGTCCAAGTATCGTACCAAGGATATCAGGAGGTTAAGTTGCGTTATTTTCAAAATCAATATTTGTTAGACTAAAATAATCTAAGTATTTGAAAACTGAGTTAAATGTGAGTTCAAGGATTGGAAAGGCCTAAGGTTTCGAATCCGCATTTACTTTGTAACCAAATAGTTTTACCAACCAGTTCAAAAAAAAAAATAGTTTTACCAACCAAGGAAGTTAACTATCAAAACGATATTGATTAACTAGAAGCTACAACCTGTACGACCCGTACGACATCATTTAATCCATGTAATCGAGAATCAGGCGTAACTTATGTCCAATAGGCACGAATCGTCTTCGATTCCATAATTAATTAATCTAGACACCACTCATCTTCTTTAGCAAAGATTATCTCAATCCTCAATTTCATGCATAAAGGAAACTATTTTGTGAACTATATATTTGTAATTACAAAATACAAACACACAACACAAGGTCGGGAAAAGAAAAATAGCACTTATAAAAAGTTCTCAAAATCATACAATCGTTTTGATAATGAAAATCCTAAAATCAATATAAAAACAAAATTACTTGATCAGAATTTGATCTGCACACCCTAAGAAGGATGATTAGTTGCCCATAGAAAGGTGGGAATCGGCTACTCGTCTTGGTGGCTTATATAGTGAGGGTCTAGTGTATTAATTACATAAGGTATCCGTTGGGCTTCTTAACACTTTGCAGTTTGACCCCAAACTTTTTTTTTTAATCTCTTGTTTTTATTTAAGCCCATTCCACTAACTCAAAATTCCCCCAATTTCCTTCATCTCTCTCTAAAAAGCAATTTTTTTACAATCTCGAGGCAATTACTTTCTCATAATATATCACATAAAAAATCTTAAAAGACAATAAGCTACCTCAGTGGAACACCCCCTCAGAGTCTTAGACAACGAGCTCAAACAACTTATAATCACAAAAAGACAAAATAATTATCAAATAACAAATATTTTTAAAAGAGTTTACTTTGGAAGCCTAAAATATAAACATTTTGTCACTTATCATTGGAGAGCTCATAAAATTATTCTTAAGTTCCCCCACAATGTGTGGTTAAAAAAATAGTACTAATTTAACAAAACTGAACAATTTTTTCTTTGGATATGTTCCACCAAAACTCACCTACAAAACCTTTTCTCTTGGGAGTAATTTGCCCTAACTTTGTCTAGCTTTATTCATTTTATTTTTGCTTTTGTTGGTCTCGAATGAAATTTTTTAGATTACGTATTTGTTTTACAAGAGTGATAAAAAAATAGAATAGTATTGAAAAAAAAAACTTAAAGAAAGATAAAAACAATATAAAATTTTTGTCTGTTTTAAGTTTGTTTTGTCTCTAGTAAACTTTTTAAAACCTTTTGATTATATTTTTCTACATTTTATATTCCTACGCTATTAATCCAAAAATGTTAAGACTCCGAAAAAAACAAAAAATGACAAAGTACAATAGTTCAAAAAGAAAAAAGAAGAAAGAAAAAAAAAACTTGGGCGAAATCACCCATTTAGTTTGGATCCCTAATTTTATGATCATGCAACTCAAGTGACACATCCAAGGTGCTATGAACATTTTTTTTTGGCAATCAGAAATGTCTAGTCGTTAAATTTTAATTTTAGTCAAGATGTGCTCAAACTAGTTACTCTATTCGCTCCTAAATAATAATCCCTTACTCTCCGCTCTCTTGCCATCTTTCATAAAAAAAAAAATAGCACTACTTTTTGTAATGAACTATTATTTATTTAGAAACGGGGAGAGTAATAAAAAAAAACTGGAGTGACACATAAACGAATCCGGGGGAGGTGTTGTGCACCCCTCGGTCGTCCGATCGTGTTTTGGACGGTCCAGATGTATTTTGATTTTTTACCAGTAAAAGTAAATTAAAATTACCGAACACATCCAAACCGTCCAAAATATAATCAGACGGCCAAGGGGTATACAGTACTCCCCTGGTCACATAAACCCTCATTTTATACTATATGGAAAAATTAGTACTACTACTTTAGGACACGTTCAGTCGTTCATGCGAGTTTTTCGGCTAAATAGTCTCTTTTTCCAAACTAATTGTCAATGTACTTCAGTTTTCAAACTATTTATAAAAATACTCCTTAGCGTTATTTCAAATTGCGCTACCCTCATAAAACGTCAATCGAAATTGCGCTAAGTGTGTCGCGCTGGCACACCGCTCAGTAATATGTCACGTAAGCAGAAAGCGCGATTTGGAATTGCTCTATCTCACTTTTTTTTTTTCATTTGCATTTTTTTGTGTGCTTAACGCACTTAATGAAAAAAAAGAAGAAAAACGAGGAAGCTCGATTCCAAATCGCGCTTTTAGTGAGAAAGAGCAATTCCAAATCGCGTTTTCTGCTTACGTGGCATATTACGGGGCGGTGTGCCAGCGCAACACACTTAACACAATTTCGATTGACGTTTTATGAGGGTAGCGCAATTTCAAATTACGCTAAGAAGTATTTTTACAAATAATTTAAAAAGTGAAGTACATTTACAATGAGTTTGAAAAAAAAAGACTACCTAGCCGAAAAGCTCCGTTCATGTCCAGTTCCCTCCATTCCAACACAACACAACTGCTATCCGGCTCAATGGGCCGTAAACTCCGAACGCGCACGACTCCAAACACGAGTTTCTACAGAGTTGGAAGAAGGCGATGTGTCTGATCCCAAAAAAAATCACGTTTAAAAACGATTGTGGAAGTTGAAAGCAATACAATACTACTGCGGAATTCGCTTCAAGGGCTTTCATCTCAACTGTACTGGTTCGTTTTCATCAATTCACATTTTAATTTGGTATTTGCTTTTGGGTTTTGATCAGTTCTCTTCTTTCGTACGTATTGGCAGGACTTTTCTTGAATTTGTGCGTTAATTCACACCATGTATAGTTTTTTAACCTAATGTTCAGTTTAGGTAATAGTTATTGCATTGTATTTATAGTGGCTGATTCTTGGTCAGCTATGTGAAATTTCGTTAGATTAGGGTTTTGCTGAGGATAGTTCACCGCGTTCTTCTTTTTTTTATGTATGTTGATTGCCCATTATGTACTCTTTTTTACAAGCTTAATGAAAACAAATCGTTCCGACAAGGGTAACTGGTAAATGTAAAAAAATATGGATTTTAACTCCGAAAAACCTTCATTAAGTGGGAAACTAAAACGCAAATTTTCAATTTTGTTTATTTGTTTTCAATGGACCTTTTTGGAATTCAGTACGTGTTTCATAGGTCCTTGGAAGTGAGTCGGGTTATGGGTTCATGAAGTAGTCCCCAACCCCCAACCAAGGGACTGAAATCTGGGAGGGTGCTTGCCTCTTGGGCCTCCCCATCCACTATTTGAGGTCTGTCCCGATCGCCTATTTTGGGCGCATCAGAAATCTTTGACGTTGATCACAAAAAAGTTCATCTTGTCGTGATTAATCTTCTTATTTATTACAGGTAAGTTAAGCTGGTCAAAATTTGCCGACTCTCAGCTATTGAACTTGTTTTGTTTTACTGATTACATCTTCTTTGATTTATATAGATCTTTGTTTTCGTAATGTTGGTATGTCCTACATTGATTAATGCCTAAGATGACCTGTGGAGTGGAATACCTTTCAATCCACATTTAGGGTGGTGTTGGTCGCCTAATTTGTTCCTTAGGTTGTTTACTAGAGTAGGTAAAATCTGAGCTTACTCTTGTATAATCCTAGTAAGTGTATAGGCTTTGCTTACGTCTTGTTTTGCCTGGGATAATGTCACTGTAGTAAAGTGGAATATTACTTACATTTATATGGAAAAAAAAGGTTGAAAATTTGACCCTTGGAATATATTTCAATGTACTATTGTACTCCTCAAAACACCATAGTTAAATCCCGTGGGTATAATATGAAATCAACTAGCTATTTCTAAGTTGTACTGGGGCAGGCTTTTATGGATTGGGTGATGCAGTCAAACCTAGGGGTGATCCCTAAACCTTCTAGGAGTGATTCCTGGAGCGTTCTTCTTTTTCTCTTTTATTCTTGTTTGTTGTCAGCTCCCATTACTATCCACCGGTACTGTTCACAGCACCTAAAAACACCCTTGTTTTGATTCCGTTTCTCATATGTACCTACGACCCTAACCCTAATCCTTCCATTCAATACAAAAACCATAAACCACTCTTATTCCTACATCATCTAAACCATTCTTATTGTCCTGCATCATGTACTTTCAAAATTTTATGTTAGTTATAATTTGCTTTTCAAAGTACAACAAGGGAAGTTGTTTTCTATTTCTTGTGTGTAGTCTCTGATCCACATGCCTCCAGAGATCAGACTTCTATGATTAGTTGTCTTTTTTGCCTCCATATCATTATTCTGATGCCGCAGTTCTACCTTAAAATTATTTTCTGTTTTCTATGTTCTAGCAATTCATGTTTAAAGCCTGAAAATGGAAGTCTTACACCATATGACATTTTTTGTGAAAATTCGTTAGAGCAAGTCCAATTCAAAATGGAAAATGGCATAGCCATTGCCATAATTTGGCACCAAAAAGTGCTTTTGGGCCAAATTATTGAATTGCCTCTCCAGTAGTTGGTTCTATTTTAGAGCCAAACAGTTCCAAATTTAACTAACTTCACTCCACCTCATTTTTCCCTACTTTTTCAAACTCAATTCAACTATCTAGATCATTTTCAACCCCGTTGTCATTTAATGAGTTTATGATAATTTAGTTAATTTGTTACAAATCTTTAGAATTTATTATAAATTTAGTTAATTGGTGGTTGTAGGGGCCTTAGTGCATTGATTCATAATATATATATTACTGGATTGAGTAATAATTAAGTTTGTGGAGTGACCAAAGTGAAATTTCTGCACTTATGTTAAAAGATCAGAGAACTCGGATCGTTCTCTGTTTCTTTCTTCTATTTTTTTTTGTTGTTCTCTCTTCCTCCTCGTAAACTGTACAAATCCTCATACCTTCACCTCACATCGAAGGCCAAGACTCGAGATCCCGGTGTTGATTCCGGTGTTGTTCAAGTTTGTGGCTGATTGTTGATTCCGGTGTTGTTCAGATTCTGGTGTTGATTTCGGTTCAAGTTTCCGGCCATTTCTCCGTTGAAATCTGCAGATTCCGGTCTTTTTCTGATCAATTTGATGTATACTCCGGTTGAGCTTCTATATGGCAGTTGGATTTTTAATGAGTTGGCAAGGGTGGCTATAGCATCCCTGGTTCTATATTTGGAACCACTTTTCCATTTGTTCTATTTTAGAACCAGATTTGGCTCCCTATTGGAGCCCTGATTTTTTGATTGGTTCTATATTATAGGTGTACAACCCCTTTTACATCCCCCATTGGACTTGCTCTTAACTACCTATTGTTGCAGACTTGCAATTTCTTTTCTTGGTAAATTATGCTTGATTGGATAATAGCAGCAACTATATTTGCATCTCACCAGCATTACTTGATGGCTTTTGCTTAACACTTACTATTGATACAGGTTACTTGGCTTGTCATAATTACCTCACCTTTTTCAAATGTTTGCAATGCACGATTTTTCTGCTTATATCTTGCATAAGATGATCCACAAAACATAATGTAGCCTACTTGTAACATCCACTCAAGCATAATCGAAGCTATCTATCCCCTAAGCTGTTTACTTGTGCGAATTCGGTTTCATGATTCAACTCAATATAAGACAATGTAAGTTGTTTTATGTTTCTTAATTTTGGTCTAATAAGAATTGTCCCGAACCTCTTTCTGGTCCCATTCTTGTGCGTCTTTTCCACCTGACTACCATCAACCAATGGAACACTTCTAGACAGAAATTTTAGTAGACCACTTGAGATATGAGAGTAATGACCAGGGACTCAGAAGTTCAAAATTATTGTATGTTGACAAAATCAGGAAAAAAAACATTACATGTGGCTAGAAGTGATTCTAGCTAGATTGACAACATGGGATCTTGTGGCACACCCCAAAGTATTTGGCAAAGGATTTTTTTAGTTAAGTTGTGAAATTAATGTTTCCTTCATTTTAATGTTCAGGTCAACAATGACTAGTTCCTGTTTTGGAAGAAAAGATATCATCAGTGACCTACCAAGAAATTTAGTAGAAAGTATCCTTGAGAGGATGCCCGTACGAGATGCAGCTAGAACTAGTATTTTGTCATCTAAGTGGAGGATTATTTGGACAACGATTTCGCAACTCGTGCTTGGTAATCAGTTTTTTGAAGAAACCTTCAGGGTCAAACCAATAGTCCACCATGACCTAACAAAAGTTGTTGACAAAATTCTCTTGCGTCGTAATGGCCCTATTCGAAAATTTGTTCTCTGCCTTCCAGTACTACCGCTAAATTGCAGCTCAGATATTGATCATTGGATACTCTTCCTGTCAAGGAATGGTATTGAGGGCTTCACACTTGACAATTCACGCAATACGCTTTATAAGATGCATTCTTGTATCTATTCTTGTCGAGAGTTGACTCAGTTGAAGCTTGCCAACTGCATATTGAATCCACCACGAGAATTAAGTGGCTTTCAGAAGGTCATTGAACTTGAATTTGACAGAGTCACATTTGTGAACAACATGCTTAGGACGCTATTATCCAGTTCCAGACTGCTTGAGAGATTGCTTATCAAACGTTGCAGTGGGATTGGCCATTTGAATATCCGTGCTGGGAACCTCAAAGTGTTAATTATGAATTCGAATAATGGGATGGAATCGCTCTCTTTTGTGGACACCCCCAAACTGTGGTATTGCGCGATCGCACTGGGTAAGGCAATGGAAAGTGGAACGAGGGGCCCAGACCTTCGCGCTGAGTTTCTTGTTGACTTGCCTAGAGTTTCAGTCCTTTTTTTGGATAAATTTTCTCTCAAGGTGAGACATACGTTTGATGCTTGATCTGGTTCATCTATATAAAAACATGTAGTTCTGCAATTTTGTCTTTAATCTGTGCTGCTATTTGCGTCAAAAGCTTTTGGCTGCAGGTGGTGGCCCAGGCAGGCATCCAACAAGATTTACTCTTGTGAAAGAGCTCACACTACTTGGGATGGTCTTCAGCGACTTGGATGTCTTTTCATGCTCTCTTAGTTTGATCCGAAGCTGCCCGAACTTGATGAAACTTATAATTATGGTAAGAAGTGATACTAAAAAACTTATATGTTGTACGCCAGAACTATTGTTGTTAGAAATCTTATTGTTTATTGTTGTATCTAATGGTATCCGGTGAAACAACTGCATAGAACTAAAATTGTTTGCGGCAAGTCAATTGACTCTTGTCAGTATTTACCAAACGAGAAGAAAAACTATTGCTTTTAGACTAACCAAATTTTTTCACCTCCACAGTTCTGCCCAACTACAGACCACGTTGTAGAGCAAGTTGCAAATTATTTGGAATCACCAGCCTGCATGGATCAAACCCTCGCCAAACTTCTCTCTGTGAAGATATACTGCCTCGAGGGTTTGAAGCCTCAGCTACGTCTCATCAAGCTTCTGCTAGCGTGTTCACCAAAGCTTGAAACAATGTTCGTTCACCTTTGTCCGCAACTTGATGTAAATGAAGGATTCAAGATTTCAAAAGAGTTGTCGCAGTATCCTCGGTTGTCACCTAAAGCGGCAGTTAAATACTAGAGAGCGATGTCGTTGGCATGGATGTTTTGCCTTTTTCCACTCTTGTCCTCTTCTTCCGGTTTTGGGTCCTCGAAGATTATATAGATCTTTAGGATCAGTCGCTTCTGAAATGCCTGAAACCTTGTAACAAGCCTGTAGTTAACTACATTTTTGCATCCTTTTACACTAGGATGTGTGGTGTTGAGAAATGCCATGAAGAACAGGTATATGAGCTTTGAAGTTCGAAAATATTTGATCCTGATGGTGAATTTTGGATTGAGTTCTCATCAGTTTAAAAAGTTTTACGCGTACCCAAATGAGTGATTGAAAATGAAAGATTAAATTTTTGGTTGTATTAGCATAGTTATGAAAATTTTGTAACAAATGATTACTTTAATTAAGCTGGTATATTCGAGTTTTTAGTGCACATCTTAATAAAAAAATTTGGAGCCGCCACTGGTGTTCGTGTGCGTCAACCTGGTATGTTCTACATGAATATATGGTTACAGAAGAAGTTAAGGCACTATGTGTGGTGGTACTGTGCTCAAGATTGCTGAATAATTATTCCTTAGGAGTTAATTTTACAAAGCTTACTCTTTCATGATTTTGTCTCCTTTTTTTTTTTTTTTCCTAAGAAAACTCGTAGCATGAACAGTTTTCTACAGTCATTTTAGTTTTTTTTTCTTCGTTTTAATCTATTAATATCGAATTAAGTTGATTTTTTGGATTAGTGTAACTTTTTGCATGTCCTACGAGTAAAAATGATTTTGGTTACATCATAAGTTTAGAATAAGCAAAAACAAATTTAATAAGCTCCCCATGATAAGTGCCAAAATGTTCATAGGATTCCACTACATTTTGTTATCCACTACATTTGTTTTTGCTTTTTTTGGTCTCGCATGAAATTTTTTTAGATTATGGATTTGTTTGACAAGAGTAATTAGAAAAATAGAATAGCATGAAAAAAAAACCTTAAAGAAAGATAAAAATAATACTATAAATTTTTTGTCTGTTTTAAGTTTGTTTTGTCTTTAGAAATCTTTTTAAAACCCTTTGATTATATTTTTCTACATTTTATATTCCTATGCTATTAATCCAAAAATCTTAAGACTCCGAAAAAAGCAAAAAAATAACAAAGTAGTACAATAGAATAGTTCATAAAAAAAACAACTTGGGCGAAATCACCCATTTAATTTGGATCCCTAATTTTATGATCATGCAACTCAAGTGACACATCCAAGGTGTTATCAACATTTTTTTTGACAATCAGACATACGTCTAGTCGTTAATTTTAAGTTTAGTCAAGATGTGCTCAAGCTGGTCACTCCTTCCGTTCCTAAATAATACTCCCTCCGTCCCTTTTTAAGTGCTTAACTTTAGGGATGTCAACGAGTAGGGTATGGATCGGGGGACCCTATTCTATACCCAATCTCCGATTGGAGGATCTTTCACCATCCCCGCCCCCATCCCCATTGGGAATTTCAGATGAAAAACCAAACCCACCTCCTGATGGAGACTGGGGTTTCCCCAAACATATCCATATCCAAACAAAAAAATAAATAAATAAGTGAAGAATGAAATAAATTGATATTTGTATTTAAAAAATATAATCTTAATTGATGTTTTTGAATATTAAGTAGTTTAGGATATTTAGTAATTGATAAGATTTACTAATGAAAAAGGTAATTGTTTACATATATAACTATACTCAAGATTTATACGT